>JACXIV010000072.1:3467744-3803735 GCA_014737475.1 Bombus confusus | reverse complement strand
TTTATTAACAGCTCTCGTAATATTTCTGTCCCTTCCATTGCGCAATCCCGTCCTAGATATTATTACACCATTAAACGAAACCCGACAACGAAACAATGTATTTCAAGTTCACTATGGTGTCCTAGATAACGAAGAACACTTTTACATCGTGTATGTGCATTTATCTCTTTGTGCGATTATTGTCGTGGTGACGATAATCTCGGTAGATTCGTTATACATTACTATTATTTATCACGCTTGCGGATTATTTGCAGTATGCGGGTAAATACTATGGTCTAAAAAAATTCTCTTAAAACAATGCGAAAATTGTATTACGCGATAAAGAGTATACTTCATTTATATATGTTTACTTATTTGGATTTCAATTGTTCATATATACAGATCCCAGGTTCAGAAAACTGCAAAAAATAATTTTGTCGAGAAAAATGACGCTAACATAAGCAATATTGGATACGATGCGTTCAAAGAATGCGTGATGATGCATTATAAATGTCTTCAGTCTGTATAGTTTTAACTCCAACTACTTAATAGTAAACTAATAATCGATAAGAAATTAATACAACTTGAACTGACTTTGGTTCATTTGTCATATTTTAAGACTTTATGACGTCCTGGAGAAATGTTGCCGGAATTTGTACTTGATTACGATGGGGCTAAATGCAGTCATTCTCAGCATAACAGCCGTTGAAGTAAGAACA
Organism: Bombus confusus; assembly: GCA_014737475.1. Taxonomy (NCBI): domain Eukaryota; kingdom Metazoa; phylum Arthropoda; class Insecta; order Hymenoptera; family Apidae; genus Bombus; species Bombus confusus. The sequence continues at coordinate 3,803,037 of JACXIV010000072.1, read as the reverse complement.
TCTTTATATGCGTAAGAAATTACTAGACTGCGGATTTTTGTGCATTTGAAAATACAAATGCAAATGTTCACATATGTAAAATTATTTTTAATGTAGCTATCATGTTTTTTTAATTCCCTTCATAAAAGTTTTAATTAGCAGGAACATCCTCAGTCGAATAAGTATTGAGAAGGAATGAAATCGATGCTTTTACCTTCTAGGTAGTTGTATTCTTGGACCGACCGGACGAAGCCATCAGGGCCATTGTCTACCTCATGGCAGAACAATTTCATTTGTACATGTTTAGTCTACCAGGGCAAACATTACTGGATCAAAGCTTAGAATTGGCCGATAAAATGTAAGTTTCTAACGCATATAAAATAAAGAAAGACGCAAATAGTCTAAACTTATGGATTTCGGGACAGATATGACTCGGATTGGTATAAAATACCGACAAAAGCTCAAAAGGTATTTTACCTAATGCAAGTGAGGTCCACCAAACCATGTATATTGACAGCAGCGGGGTTATACGAAATGAACATTGAAAGTTTTGGAATAGTACGTAATAATGGAAATTAATAAAAGTATCGCGTTATAATAATTTAAGCAGTTGTTACTAATAATAATTCTTTAATTTCAAGACTGTTAAAGCTTGTATGTCGTATTTCACCATGTTCTTGTCACTGAGAGAATAATCGTTCGTACCTACTCGATAATATTCGTTTCTAGTAATTTTATGGTTTAATGACAGCCCAATCTTACATTTTCTAAGTGTTATGTCAATGTTATATGATTATTTTGAATGGAAGGGAGACATAGATTATTGAAATAAAATGATATAAATACTTTACCAAGTATGTCAATAAATTATTATATACTGGTTCAATAAAATTTTTTATCAATTTGTTATTGATGCTGCTATTCTCAAATTTATGGCTTGTACTCATTGGGGTATTATTGCTAAATGGTTTGAAAATAGTGACTAATAATGATCATTAATGAGCCCAATACCATATGTATAATAAAAGATTTTACACATAGTATGAATATTATAAAATATTTAATTCTATAAAAGTATTATTCTCTATATTATTATTGTATAAAATTTTGTTCATTTTTTTGTACATATAATATTCATTTATGTCTTTATTCGTGTAAAATTTCAATTATCAGTTTAGATTTTTTTTCATATACAGTTGATAAATTGTTTTACTAATTACTGATCCTATAAGACGTTTTTTATCACCAAATTCAATATCAGCTAATAATAACTCACCATTGCAATCAGACTTCTGAAAAGCTTCAACTAGTAATCGCGGAGTTGGATAATGTTCTACAATTGCTAAAGCTTTATCTACAGACATTCCTTTTAACTGTAATAGTTGGCGGACAAACATTTGATTTACTTTAAACACCTAAAAAATTTATTAATGTAAACATTAAATCAATGATCAGTGATAAATAGCATAAATACCTTTTGTTTAGAAGCTGCTTTATTAAATTCTTCAAATACCATGAGACTGCAGGTATTATTTAAAATATTTGTTCGTGTGATAACTTCTTTTTTACAACCTATCAAGTCTTTTTCCTAGAAAAATATATTTGCTATAAAATACGATTCAAAATAAATTAAATAACTACACAAAAATATAAAAATTTATTGTGAAAAGATTACATACTTTGAAATTTTTTATTAAAATTCTAGTTAATGATGACAAATAAAACATAGAATCTTTATGATTTTTAGTATATTTTACAGAAAAACCATCTTGTATCAAAGTATTAATAGAAGCTTGCATCAATGATGAATGTGGTATTGTCAATCTTTGACTCTTCTCATAATCTTCAATTATGTACATAAGATTTGTAATTCCAGATTGCTTTAATCTAAACTATATAAAATAATATTCTATTTAATCATATAAAAATATATAAATATGAATTATGTATACATATATCATATATATACCTTTTGTTCATGAAATCTTCCATCTGTAATACTTGCACTTAAATCATCTATTCGTTTCCTTTCTACTATAAAAGGTAAGATTAATTCATTATTTTTATTCCTTCTACACCTAGCAATCCATGCAAAATCACCAACTTTTAAATGACGTATCTCAAATAATACACCAAACTCTGTTAATCCTGTGATAGTAGCATCATGTTGAGGTTCTGTCCTACCACTATATCAAAACTGTTTACAGATATATAATAAAATTTTAACATTATAATTTAACGAAATGTAAGCATACCCAACAGTCTCTTGTGTATCCACTAATAGTATTATATCAAAATTGCTTGATTCTAAATAAATGTTCCTTTGGAAATCATCTGTAGAATCTGTTTCATTATTTTCTAAATTACATACATGATTCATATCTTTTACTTCTTTCGTTTTTTCCTGCACTTTTTTTGGATAGACTATATTTTCCTTCGATTTTTGTTTTACAAAATTCTTATCAGGTTGTTGGCTGTGATTTTCAATAGTAATTGTTTCTACAGATTTAGACTTATATATTCTTGGAAGTTCATTTAAATTCTTGGTTTGTATGTCATTAGCATGTTGTATAAATATTTGTGTATCCTCATTCCTATTATTAAGACTGGCTGAGTCTTTTATTAACTCAGACTTTCGTGTAATCAATGGTTTTAATGAGATTTGAATTCTATTTAATACTTCAAAAGAATTTAATGATATTACATCAGTAGTTGTAATTTCACATATCTTCTTTGAAATACTTATACCATATTCTGTAAGATTATACCTATACAAGTTATACTACTTTTAATACTACAAAAATATTAAATTTACATATAATTTTAAAAATTGTTAATAATAAATATTATTACCTAATTGGTCTACCTATCATAGAAATTAATCCACTTTCAAACAAATCTAAGACTGAAGTCTTTACTGCATGCCCACACAACTGTTTTATTTCCAACAATAGATCTGTTTCTGTAGTATATCCTAATAAATTATAGCATTCATCAATGATTTAATAATTTAATAGTAGAAAATACTTACACAAAAATTAAAAATATTCCTTGAAAAATACCTAAATAACATGGGTCTTGTGTTTTCTTATATAATATCAATAAGGCAGCATAATTTTCTACATTCCAAGATGATAAATTTAAGTCATCAAATGTTGTTAGTTCCGTCTTGAAATAAAATATTTATTAAGTTTATTTCTTTAATATTTTATTACATCTGTATGTAAGAAATATATAAAAATATTTACTCTTTCAGATACGAAATCTACATCCGCAATAATTTGTTGTGATCTGTGTTTCCTTTTAAATACAGGTTGTTCATTAAAACTGCAGTGCTTACAAACATTATTCACACTTGTTGAGCTATTATTTTGAACTTTATATTCTTTGAGTTTCCTATCTAACATGGAGCATAATTTTGTGCCAAAGTGTTGCAATATGATACAATCCTTTCCAGATTTTAACGGTAAGGGATATTTTTTTAATGCAGCGAGTGCTTTCGAAAAATGATATTGCAAGTCGGAATTTCTCGATGCAGCCTCTTTTCTCCATTCTTCTAACCAAAGCTCAAACAATGGGTTTGGATTCTTAGGCTTAAGTTTTATTCTTTTCATAGTATTTTTATATTATGGTATGCAAAAGATTATATCATGTATATTATTAAGTTTAATAAATTATCCATTATGAAATTAATACCAAACACAAAACATTTTTAAGGTTGGAATCTGTATGTATATCGATTTCAAGTGTAGAACTTCGAATCTTCACGATCTATGCATATATTTATATACATATCCTCTTTTAAATGGAAGACCATTACTTTTATAAACATATGAATAAATACATTAAACAATGAACATTTTAAAATTATTCTTAAGAAATTTTCTTAAGGACAGATTCACACAATATAGGATGTTACATGACCGCAGCTCTGACACTTCTGACAGTATTAATCATGATTTTCTAAAAAAGTCTCGACTCTTGACACTCATATAATACTGAAGCCTAGGCAAAACCGTCTGAAAATTGTCTGTCTGTCTTACAAGAACTTGGATTTTATTGAGCTCCCATGATGATTTTTCACAACTAGACAATTCAATTTTCGGACGATTCTCTCTAGCAAGTGTCGAAACTTCTTTATATATATCGTGGTAGTGATACAAAAATTTCAATATTACTAGAAATCTTAAGAAAATATTAATTCATATAATTAATTCATATAGAATTTTATAAAATATAATAAATATAATCCATATTACTAATCAACCAAAAATAAGTAAAATTTATATGAGTAGTATATGTATTTTTTATCTCTTTTGTATAAAAATTAGTATGTATTTAATTCTGTTTTTCGTAAAATAAAATTATTACCGATGGAGCAATATTAAAAAATTATTTATATTTAACCACAATTTATTTTAATATATATATACTTTTGTCTTTTAACAATGAATAATAAAAAAGTTGTGTTGTACACAATATGAAATGTGTAATATGAAAATTGATTACAAATCATAGTATACTAAATATACATTTTAAAATAGACAAAGCATACTGGTTCAGTCGGTGATAAAGGGAACATAGTTAAATTGTCGATAATTTTTGTTTGGCATTTATAGAATTTTCTACAAGATAATAAATGTGTCTCCTAACTTGGATGTAGCAGAAAATGCAGACCAATACGAATTTATTATAGTACTACATTTTTTATAGTGAAAAAAATTTCTATGAAATGATTAGTGTACCAAATGAATATAATTGTATCGTAGACGTGTGATTCCACTAACCGTCTGCGAGGTATGATCTCATTTCCTGATAAATCATGTATTCGTGCGTTAATCGAAATTTTCTTGTTCGCAATTTACGGAATATCTTAGTTATTCGCATTCGGTTGTCACTGCCAGAAATATATTTTAATTGAAGTAAAATGTCAAGTAACATTGTCTGTATTATGTAATAATCATTGTCGACTTACCATCATAACTATAATTACAAAGTGTCAAAAACATTGTAAGCGATACTGTATTTATACATATTTAATTAGAAAAATTTATGGTTATTAGTTCCAAATTTGAACAAAAATTACAAACATAATATGCCTACAAAACATTATGAATGATATTTTTTACCTATCTTATTGTACAAAATTTTATATTTTGTATAATATTTAAAATGCTTATGTTGTAGCTGTATACTTATGTGCATAGAATTTAGAAATGGCAACTGGAGGTAGTAGTTTTATAAGTAAACCAGCCAGAGGATGGTTACACCCTGATCACTTAGTGAGCAAAGAAGGAATTACATATACTGTTAAAGTAAGTTTTTATTTTTCTGTTATCAATATGTAACATTAAAGTAATTTTTTTACAAATTATAAGTGTTTAACTATTATATTATATGATTTTCAGTATATAGGATGTCTTGAAGTATACACATCTATGAAAAGCTTAGATTTTGAAACAAGATCATGTGTTGCCAAGTAAGCTCTTTAATAAATTTTTGAAACACATTTATTTGTAGAATTTATTTTACTTGTAAAGAAACATTAAAAGTGTAAATGTATGTTCTTAATACATTACGAACAAATTTTTTTTAGAGAATGTATAAACAGAGTTTGTGAAGCAGCTGGTTTAAAATCTGCAGATAAAAAGAGAAGGGTATGTATATTATTAATTTTTACTTTTACAATTGCAGCTTCACATTTATAATAATTTATATTTGAAGGTGGATAGGAAAGTGTTAAGAGCAATAGCGGATAAACCACGCATGGAACATACAGGCGCTACAATAAATTTAACTATTAGTAGCTGCAGCTTAGCTTTGACTAACATAGAGACTGGACATACTATTGCCAAACATGAAATGCCACGTATATCTTTTGCTTCAGGTGGAGATACGGTAAATTATATGTTATGAAATATTAGTTTTTATTATCATTTGTATTATACAATAATTTCCAGACATATGAACTGGTTAATGTTTTTTCTTTATAGGAAATACTAGATTTTGTAGCATATGTTGCTAAAAATATGCAAGAATGGCGTGCTTGTTATGTATTAGAGTGTGGAGGAGGACTTGCACAAGATGTCATATCTACTATTGGACAAGCTTTTGAATTACGATTTAAAGAATTTCTTACAAAACCAGCTTCATTACAGTAATTACAGATATTAAAAACAAACTTTATTTATTATAAAATTAATCTTTAATATATTATTTAATATATATTTTTTATAATACAGCCCTATGTTAAATGGCATGCGAGAAGCAGATAGAGATTATTATAATGATCTACCAGGCAAAGTACCACCAGATATTGGCCCTCCACCAGTTCCACCATTACCAATTTCAGCCTCAACACTACCTAATTTAAAACATCATCATTCCACTCAAAATCATGTGTCACGTAGCAATGTGCAAAACTCTGTTTTACATGACACATTTTCCATGAATTCTGATAGACATCATCAACAATGGGCAGGTAACATTCTTTAAAAATTTTATTATAATTGGTAATTTCATTTAATAACGAAAACTAACTTCATTTCTGTTATTGTAGAAAGTGATAACTTAATTGACTTGAATTCTGATGGGACATCAACAAATTTCAATATTCCTCCTGAACATAACTATGTAAATGACAGTGTCATAGCAGCTACAAGAGAAAATCATCGTGACCAAACATCACTTTTTGATGTGTTTGACATGCGTAAGTAATTTAATATTGATATAACACTTAAAATTCTGGTATCTAACATAATATAATTTTATAGAGCCATTTAGTTCTGCGATATCAGATTTGAATAGATTAAGCCCACATTCTCAAAAGCAACAATTAAAACAAGAGATATGGTTCCATGGTAGCGTTAGTCGCGCTGAAGCAGAATCAATGTTAACGAGGGTAAATATCGTGATTAATATTTATATATAAGTTTTGTATATTTCCAATATAACATATTTGACAGGACGGTGATTTTTTGGTTCGAGAATCTCAAGGCTCGCCTGGACAATATGTCCTTACTGGTATGAACAATGGTACACCAAAACATTTACTGTTGATTGATCCGGAAGGCGTAGTAAGTATTTTAAAACGTAACATTGGAAGAAATCCACATACATTGAAAAGGCAAATATTTATGATTTATTGTAATTGCAGGTTCGTACAAAAGACCGCGTTTTCGATAGTGTTAGCCATTTAGTAAATCATCATTGTGACAATGTATTACCAATTATATCAGCAGACAGTGTTTTAGTACTTCGGTATCCAATTCCCAGACGTGCGAATAATTGATTTTTACAAACTTATAATAGTACACAAAGTAATGAATGAGATTCACATTTGGTATCGATCAATCCCACTAGTATTTACTAAAAAAATCGATACCGAATATGCTTTTCATAGCAAAAATTTCATGCCATGAATACTTTTCTTTAAAAAAGGAGAAAGAGGTTTATCAGAAAAGGGTTTATTCTATCTTTTTCTTCTATTTTTATCAAAAGAAAAACTTAATATTTCACGAAATATAATCCTATAATTATTAGCAACATCACCGTGCAAAGAGAAGTATTGAATCATATTCAAAATTTAAAAAGTTATTATTAGATGTTAAATTATGATGATTAGTGTGTAAAAGATTTTATCAAAGTATTTTTATGTATCCATTTTTTTGTAAAAAGAAGTATATGTATAAAAAATGGTAGTATTTGCAGTATTCTTTGTTTAATTTATTAAATTGAATTTTTGAGATACTTTCTCATACATAATTTTTAAATAATACCAGTATACTTCCATTAAATATGAATATAACATACGCATCTTTAATTGTTCACAAATATTTCTAAGTTTAAAGTTTCAAAAATATATGAATTTCTCTTTTCATTAAATATTTAACTTAAAATATATGAAAAGCTAACATTAAATGATATTGACGAATATTAAAAGATAACATTCAACTTAAAATATATCAATGTTACATCTGTTAAATATTAGACAAAGATTTTTTTAAATTGACTAAAATCAATTATTCAATATAACTCAATATTATATCAAATATAATTTTTTTATTCAATTTACATCTAACTAATCCAACTTTTGTGTAAGACTCAAAATAGTATCTTACATATGCCATTACTACACCTCAGAGCGTGCCACAATTTAATTTTTTAGTGGAGATTTGGTACTGACTACTGAATAAAATAAAACTATACATTTTTAATTTTATATATAACATTACCATGTAGATCATGGCTTCCATAAAAAAATGTTTTGTAATTTTAGTCATTTCATGTTATAAAACTCGCAAAATAATTATGCGCATAAAATATATATATATATGTATATATATATTTTACGAATTTTGTAACATCCTGATAGTATGACATTTTGATTCCATATTTATGAGGTAATTTTCATTTGTAATCTCAATTTTAATAGAGAATTATATATTTATATTTTATCTAAATATATAACAATCAAAGTGAATTTTGTATTCTGCATATTTATTTGCAGAAATATTTGAACTGAGTCCTGCAAAGGACCTCGCATTTGCACTTTTATATTATGCATATATTAAAATATTTATTGCGCTTAAATATGGCCTATATTGTAATGTTTTTAGTATTAAAATATACAAATTATAATATTTAATATTTTTACCTTCCATGATTTTAAAATAGATATATATATAATGATAATAAATACAGCATGAATTATTGATTATACGCTACAAAACTAAAATATAAAAATCGTACCTAATAATTTATTGCTTATATAATTGCTTTGAAAATAATATCGTATATATACAACAAATTTAAACATTTGTGAATAATCATTAATATTTATATTTTTGCTTAAAAATTTCGATACATACATGTATTGTGTAAGTATATACGTACATTATTGTTTTCTAGCTCTTTCAGAGATATGATAATGATATAAATAAATATTCATATAAAGATTTTGTATAGCCGTGATTATGACTGATCCTAACTCTGATTTAAATACGTAAGTTTAGATAGAAAGATATATTTTGTTGTTTCATATGCTGTGGCATATTCTTAACAACATATGTGAAAATCAAGATCGGTGTGGTGTCTCATAATCTAGATAATTAGCATTTGGCTATGCTTGGTATATACGACTTCATACGCTGAGATAAGCTTTATAGTTTAGATAGAAATACAATAAGAAAATGAATATAGTGCGTGATTGATCGCGATCAAAACTAGGAAACTAGGGAACTATATCAAAACCTAGGAAAACGATCCGAAAATTGAGTCGTGATTAGCTATGAAAAATCAACATGGAAAACAAGAAGATTCTCGTTTTGCCCATGTGTGACATGCTATAAATATCTCAGACAAAAGAAGAGACATTCTACTCATCTCTGCCTATCTCGCAAGAGCGCGAAATTTGTTGTCTTCAATACTGATTTTTCACAACTAGTCACGACTTAATTTTCGGACGGTTTTCCCTAGCGCATGTCGAAGTTGAGACCTCTTATGTTATAGTTGTGCAATTAATCATGCTCTAGTGCCGTTCAAGAACTTGAAGAATTTCAAGCTGGGTTGTTACCTGTGGAATGCTGGAGCACTCTGTTCGTGTTTAAGAATTTTGAATTAAACGAATGAGGAATTAACGAATAGTTTAGAAAAAATACAGAAAGAAACACAAACTTGAAAGAATTAAACTTGAAACAAATAACTATATTTTGATGAACCAATTAAATTGAAAAATCTTTAATCTATTGTGATTTCCACATTTTTAGAATAGTGTCCGGATGTCGGGATTAGCTTTACAATTCTTACTTTCGTTCGGTCTACTTATGTCTTCAGTTGTTACATAAAGAACGCAATGTATTTACGATCCAATAAGAATAATTGTTTTTAACTAATATCAATAACGGTTGTTCCTATTAGAATTAATCATATATCAGAGCGAGCGGTTTGTGCCTTGACAATATTCTTTTCTATGGTAACTTAGATAAATATGCAAATCAGAAAGTGATTAGAATTATCAGTTGCAAATAATTTGTTAGTTAAATATCATATTTTTATATGATTATCTTATGATTTATTTAGATAAATTGTCTCTGTTCATTGCTTCGATTACGATTTTTTACAATTTGAATTTGGCGCAAGTTAGTTCACGCAGTGTTCAATAGAGAGCGTACATGACGGTAGTGATATTAATTAATAGAACCAGGTTTCCTCTCTGATAGAATTTTAGGAAATATAAGAAATACAACTAGTGAAACGTAACTACATCATGGATGTTTATTTTTCTTGTAGTTTATAAGAATAAGTGTAAAATATGACAATGTATTAATTCACCAAAACATTTTGTCATATTAAGTACAATAATCAAAATTACAGAATTAATATATAAAGAAACGTAAAAATGTCAGAATATGATAAAGTGAGAACTGGAAAACTTGTTTTGAAAGGTGAAAAAAAAAGGTATACAAATTAATCCCATGCATAACCTGTTCATTTCAATGCATATATATTTTAAGAAATAATGAATTATTGTTTTTTGTCTTTTACAGAACAAAAAAAAGGAAATTGAAAAAACAAGAGAAAGAACATGTTATAACCTCAGAAGATAAAGATACCATAAGTCATGGTATTTTATTGTAATATATATGTACTTCCTCATATTGATTATCAAAGTAATTATATTGTATGTTATTCATAGGTGGTTGGTGGAAAGCTACACAAGTGTCAGAAGTTACGGGAACAGTAGCAATTGAATTTGGAAATCATATCTACATGAAAGCGTTAGATAATGGATTATTTACCTTAGGTGCACCTCATAATGATGGCGAAGGGCCTTTACCAGAAGAGATTCTAACAGCTTTTCCAATAAGTGAAAGTAAAGTTGCATTGAAATCTGGTTATGGAAAATACTTAGGTGTTGATAAAAAAGGCGTTGTCATTGGAAGAAGTGATGCAGTAGGCATGATTGAACAGTGGGAACCAATATTTCAGGTAAATATATTACTCATTACAAGTTTTGATTACTGAGTCATTTTGTTAAGATTATCATTTTTATTAGTTTGTATAAAGGAATGAGATTATTCATTTAATTTTATTTAATTAATTTTACTGTCATTAATTTAATACTACAAGTGTAAAAAAATATAACCAATTTTTTACATATATTTTATTAAAAAAATCTGATTTTTTTAGGATAACAAGCTCGCTATTTTAAATAGCAACGATTGTTTCATATCAGTTACAGATGAAGATGATATTATTTGTCAGAAAAGGACTGCTGGATCTTCTGAATTTTGTACTATAAGAAGTATAACTCAAAAAGCTCAAGATCCAAATAAAGACATTCCCAAAGAGGAACAAGGTTCTCTTCATGATGTTGAAGTGAATTATGTGTAAGTAGTATAGATTTTATATGAAAAGTTGTTTTTAGTATAATATAAGAAACATAATATATTGATAATATTGTAGGAGGAAATTCCAGAAATTCCAGGACAAAAAATTAAGAATAAGTAAAGAGGATAGTTCTAAACTAGAGAAAGCAAAACGAGAAGGAACTTTACACGAAGCTTTATTAGATAGAAGAAGTAAGATGAAGGCAGATCGATATTGTAAATAATTTTATACAAAATTGCATTATGCTTTTAAATATGTATTTAAACATGTATTTAGACAATTATTGACTTCTAAAATGTATAAATCTTTAATAAAAATATGAAAAAGTATATGATTACGAACTTGAGATAAAAATGTCCTTTATACATATATTTATTATGTACATTTATTATATTACATAATTTAATTTTCAAATTCATTATCTTAAATCATCAAAATCTTCATTTGTAATCATTAAAAAGGTATTATTTTCTCTTATAATAGATTATTCCCCCTTCTATATTGGTAGTAGTAATAAGAAATCATTTGAAGAAATGTACTATGTAGGCACAAGTAAAATACGTTTAATGCAGTGCAATTTTATTAACATTTTACAATATAATGATTGATTTTTAAGTCATTAGTTAATCAGTTTACATATAATTATTGTATACACGTTCTATAAATTTACAAGTTAAAGCATGTGCAATAAATTCGGCTTAAAGTATTCATTTGTATATAGAGTATAGGTATATATAGGTTTAGTTTTGTTGGTGGGAACTGTGCCGGGTTGAAGTACGCAACGAATGTTGTTTATTGTACAAATTTGTTTACAAACATTATTTTAGTTTAGAAACCTTTAATGCTTTTAAACAAATGGCAGAACAATTAATGGATGAATTAGAACAGGCTGCACAAATAATTTTGGTATGTTTACATTTAATAAAATAGTTTCACGAAGGTTATAAATAAATTTATTCATTAAACTTTTAAAAAACTATGTTTACGAATACAGTACATGAATATTATTATAATATATATTATAAAATATTAGAATAATTCTATGTTATTTCTTTGTTAATTTAACGCGAAAGAAAATATATAATATAAAGAAAATAGTACTTAATGTTTAGTTTCAAATGTAATCTTAGAACGAATAAGTAATTAGATAATAGCTCTTTTTCAGTTTTTATACTAAAAATGTAATTTATATTTTTTACTGCAAAATTTTATAAGTTATGTACATTGTATATATGTGTACATTTATATTATATATATACCTATACATTTTATATTATATAAAATTAACCAATTACATAAATTATCCAAAATGTTTTCATATATGCTTTGATGTAATAAATAAATTTAATATGTTCCAAATTCTGAGAAACTCATGATTATTAACAATATAATTCCATATTTATAATATTTGTTTATATGTAACTTTTGACTAATGTTTACGTTACGTTTAAAAGAAAATGTTTTTATTTGAAGTATTAGTGGTTGCATTCTATTTCTTATTTTATTTTTAGGCAGCACCAAATTTAGTTACAACAGAACAACGTCGTAATGCAGAAGAAGTTTTTTTAAATTTTCGGAAACTTAAATCTCCTTATGAACTTTGTAGTCAAATTTTGGAGACTAATACAAATGATTATATTGCTTTTGAGGCAGTTGGTTTAATAAAAATAGCATTAATACGGGAATGGCCATCATTATCACAAACAGATATTTCTTCATTAAGAGACTACCTATTACATTATGTTATAAACAAACCAAATTTGCCTCCATATGTCAAAGGATGTATATTACAAGTTATTGCAATTATAATAAAAAGAGGTAGTGTGAACGACTCTGGACAAGCACGACAAACCATATTAGGAAAAGTTGAAAATTTAATAATGACTGGTGATTTACCAAGGGTAAATAAAACCAACTAAACTTGCATTACTTTATAGTATTGTAATGTTTTCTAACATTTTTAGAAACTTCTGGGATGCAATCTTATTTCTGTAATAATACAAGAATATGTAATCAATTTCAAGTCTACAAATATAGGTTTAACATGGGAAACACATTTTAATGAAAAGAAGACATTTCAAACTGTTGATTTGAAAAGAATTTTTAAGTTTTGTATTGGAGTAATTGAAGAATTAATTAAAAAAGATTTACAGGAAGATAGTATAACTCTTCTAAAACAACTATTCTCAATTCTGGAAAATGTATTTACATGGACATTTGTTCATGTAAAGTACACAAATATCCTTTCCATAAAAATCTGCTCTTATAATCTCTATGCCTTTAGATATTTTTAAATTATTTCCTTTACTATTGTTACTCTTATTTTAATTCCTTAATTCCATTGCACAAGACGTGCTGGAAGATGTTCGGGAATCAGTAAACTGTGTACCTTTGGAATTAGATAAGGATTGGAAAGATGTAATGTTAGTTCCAGCTGTATTAGATTTAATGTTCACATCGTATTGGAAAATACGAGAAAATCCACAATTAGCTCATCATGTAAGAACCTGTTTAATTCAAATGGTGAATTTGAGTGGTGCAGAAACGCAATTTGAAGGAATAGAGATGCAATATTTTACTAATTATATGGAAAGATTTTTAAAATTTATTACAAGCGTTAATATTATCGACGAAGAAGCAAGTGGGATTGCTAATATTATTAAGAAACTTTTCATATCTTTTCGTAAAAAATTTTATTCTTTACCTAATGATATGTTGAAAACATTTTTGGAACAAATGTCACGACTGACTTGCACATTTTTAGAAAGTGCAGCACAAGAAAAATCTGTAAGTTACAATAAGTTATAAATAAAAAATAAGTGTATGATTACTAATTAAATTATTTTATTCATTGTAGTTAAGTGTCGGCGAATGCTTATATACAGAAGCTTTAGATGCTTTATTTGATGCCTGGCTGTATATTTTATCTGAGAAAGATTTATTCTCTGAGGAGTTTCTTAAACAAACTTCTGTTCAAATATTTAGTATATATTTGCGTTGTCATCTATCACCTCCTGAAGGTATAAGAAATATTGAAGATAAGGATCTTGAGAAAGAAGACCTGGATAATGAAAATGCTGATAGGGATAAATTCAAGGAACATTTACAAATAATTGGTAAATTTTACATGTGCCCTTACATGCATAATAAATGCATATACATATTTCCCATATCAAACATATTCCTCATTTTAGGAATTTTTGGCAGACAGGTACCAAATTATACTCTTCCATTATTGGCACAATTAATCGAAGATCGTACTTCTAAATTACGAGAAAACTTCAATAAATTACTGGAACAGATTGAATCACTTCATACAATGAAAAATGATTCTCTGCCTAGATTATATGAAGATATACATTGGCTAGTACTTATGATAGGTAATATGCTTTGCATGGAGTCTGATGGCGAACTTGCTTTAATACCTACTGAAATAATGATATATGATATGGAACAGGTGTGTAGATAGAATGAGTAGAATAAGACATATATGACATAAATTGAAATTCTGCTTTATAATAATATATGTATATTTTTATAACAAATAATGTATTCTTTTGTAGGTACAACAAGGAAAGATTGATATGAATCTTACATTACAATTTTTAGCTTCATCAGAAAATATTTCATCATCTATCGACGTTACTACAGAATCGGTAGATCATGTTATTCGTTTAGTTGCAAGTATTTTCCGTCTGTGTGCCATAGAAAAAGCTGCAATGTCTGTTTTATCAGATAATATACTAAGTCCCGAATTAAGTTGTACCATAATATGGTTTTTGCATAAATGGTCCTTGCATTATCTTTTATCAATAGAATATCATTATTCTGAAATATCTCTTACATTCTTACATACTTTCGGAGACAATACTCCGGGTGCAACATGGGCTACAAATTTTCTTTTAGAAAAAATAGAGTTCAATGTTAATGCCTTTAAAAGTGAACCAGCAGTAATGGAAGAAACTATCAAGCTGTTGATATCACTTGTTAGTAGAACACAAAAGTAAGTTCGCGTTAATAAAGAGTGGTATTATATTTTATGTATATCATTTTATATGCAGTATGTATATGCTTTATGTATATGCAGAGCCAATTATGTATTAAAGTCCGAACGATTTGGAAATATCATAAATTTAGCCACAAAAGGACAACATGACCTTCCACAAGTAGTCAAAAGAGGATTAATGCAAGCAGTGATTCAAGTCGCGGTTACTGTTCAAAATAAGATAGATCAGTCATATTGGACACAGACTCTGCAACCATTGTTAGATAAATTTAAACAAATTACCTCTAATGGAAAATTTTTACAATGTTACCATCAAGAGGGGATCAAAATTCAACTTATAGATATTTTAGAATGTTTTATTGGTTAGTCGCTTCACTATTTAATTTTTACTAGTTTAACATTAAGCGCGCTGTATATAAAATATTTACTATTAATATTTAAAATATACTCTAATATTATAGGAGTAGCACGAGGTGCACGAGGATCAGAAGTAGGATTACTATATCAATACATTCAACCAATATTACGTGAGCTACCAAATTTAACATCTTTGTACCATAATTATCAAGATATAGTACAATTAATCTTAGAATTACTTTTTGAATGTACAAATGGACCAGAACCAGTTCTTCGTGGCTTTACTCAAGTAAAATAATTTTCAATCTAATCACTCTGTTTTAATATAACAATCGTCATGAAAAATAATATTTATTTCTATCATAATTTCAAATATATTTATTCTTTTAGACTGATGCCGCACAGGTATCTGAGATATATTTAAGTGCAATACGAAATTATACACGGTGTAATACTAATAGACTGACTATAGATTCAACTGCAGAAGAAGATAATTATCAGGATATCTTGTTACTGATGAAACTTTTAACTAATCTTTTATGCGAGAATATATTGCAAGATAAAACAGTGTTTTTACATGGTTTAACTATAATTATGCCTATGATGACTACAGATTTATTAAAATTTCCATGTTTGTGTTTACAGTAAGTTACCATTATTTATTATTGTATCAAAATCACTGTGAAATTATTCTAATTAAGTTAAAATACATTTCTTGCAGCTATTTTCAAATGATAATGTCTCTTTGTAAGGTTGGTCCTCAAGAAGTACTCAATTTATCGTCCGAACTATTACGACCACTTTTAGCATTGATAGAATTGGGTTTATTCTCGTTTGGTCATGAAGTATCTATGTTGTGTTGTAATATAATTGAAATTTTAACAGAATGGATTTTTCAAAATATCCAAGACGGCCGTCCAAGAAGTCAAGTAATGGCACCGTTTTTAAATGTAACTTATCTTTCAAAGTAATATCACAATTAAATTATATATAATTTTATTCTAATTGATGTCTCTTTTTCAGCTACTAATTACTGTTATTTTAACACATCAAGTTGATTCAGATTTTATATCGAACGTGTGCATGTCTCTTTATTATTTGATACGTTGTTATCCAAACGAATATAACCAAGTTGTACAAAATATTCTATCCACTCAATCGGATCAACAAGTTGTACAGAGATTAGCCGACGCTTTTACAAAGTTGACTGAAAATATAAATTTTCACTGGAAACATGTTTATGCAGATAAAAAAAGATTTAGAAATTATTTTGATGAATTTATTTCTAATGTACAGGGTTTTTTAATGATTAAATAAAATTAATTAAATAATATCTTATTGATTTTTTTTGTCTCCATCTAAGGAACGAAAAAGCGAATTTTACCTTTGATGTCAAATTTAACACAGGGGTATGTCATAAAAGGAATTCCTTAAGCATGTAAGCTTTTTATTGACCGATTTATTACACGTTACCACTTACAGTGAGTCTAGCGAAAATCGAATAATTATAATAATAATAAATACAAGTTACAGCATCGATGCATGTTTTTTCCATAGCAAACGATCAAAAACGAAAACGTTTTTGCAATAGAGTTTTTAGTTACCTTACAAACAAGTAAGTACATGAACTTACATACTTGGTACAGATTAAATCATCGTTAGCCTTTTTTTCGTATGCCTCCAGATGATCTTCGACATTTGACAAAATGCTTATGTTAATATTAAATTTATTTATATATTTATATAATATACTTTATCTATATATAAGGTATATATATATAAGCAAACATGTTCTTTCGCGCTATCTCTTTCGCACTCACTCTCTCTCTCTCGCGCACACGCGCTTCTCCATTCTCTCCCCTTTAGTTCTTCCCTTTCTCTCGCTCTCGTCTTTCTTTAATTCCGCATTTTGTCTTTTAATAACAGCAATGATTATTAATCTTATTGACAGCGTTCTTGCATTTTTATTCACAATGCTCGTATCATTTTTCTTTCTGCTCACTTGCGTGTCCTATTTTTCTTTAATTAATTTTTTATTTGTCTACTCCATGCTTAATATTCAATATCTTTTCCTTCTTTACGTAGTAATAAATTATGCTTTTAACCCCCTGAAGCAATACTTTTCTTTTGGTTTTATTTACTTACATGCACAATTGTTTGTCGTATATAGTATAACAAATAAATTATGCGTAAATAACACGATTAAAATATAAATGCTACGTATCGTAAGTAATATTCATAAATACATTATGCATACATATACGTATTATGCTCTTGTACAATTCATAGATGTCTTCTTACATGTTAAAAAAAATGAATGAATATCTGAATTATGCATGGTTTATTTTTTATTTTGTTATGTAAAAGCGCATATCGTAAACTTTTACTTTAATCCTAAGTCTGTAAGTACAGTTATTCTGTAGATATACAATAAACATCTTAGAAAATAGCAATAGAGAGAGAATACACTTTTTGCATTCTCCAGTTCAGATTTTTAATGTGCTTGCTTTCAAGAATTAATATTATGAACATTACATTTCTTATATTTATTTTCTATATTTATGTTACATGGATTCTACCATTCCCATTTTAAACAGGACTTGGAGTCTCTTTGATATATTATTAGACATAAGCAACAATCTAACAATACTAAATATTACCTTTTGATAAAAAAGAAGGACAATTAAAAAACTTTAATATTGTACAGTGTTTTTCATACATTTTGAAGAATAAAGATCATTTAATTTTAAGAATTAACCAACATTGCACTCCTATTGTTATACTAGGGAAAATGAAAAATAATTTTTTTGAGGATGTACTGAAATACGACGTAATCAAATAATTAATTTTATCGCGGTAATTCTGTCCACCAATTCGTTCATTTTACTGTATAATAGTAATTATACGACTTAATTCAAATTTTTGCCAATAAATAAATAATCGAAATTGATTACCACCCCTACTAAATTCTTGTATTTCAGGCTGTTTCGTAACTATTTACGAACAAATTTTCAATTGTGAGATATATATGTTGTATACTTGGCAATATTAATTAAATACATTTACAATTTCAATTAAAAGGTCATAAATAATCAGTCCATCCCTTAAATTAGGGTCTTTAATTGCAATTTGATTACTACTATATGATTGTAAAAATATAACATAAATTAAAATAAATAATTAAAGCTAATTTGTATATAAATATGTACTGAGCAGTAAAATTCATGTATACAAAAGAAAAATGATTAATGTCGATACTATCGGTTCGTTTCACCTAAATTTTTGCTTCAAAGGGTTAAAAGGGCTGAGTGCGTATATAACTTATTAAAGTACGGTTTCTTGTTCTTCATCGACACGTACGTCCTCGTTAACAAAATAAAACTATCAGACTCTACAACAGTTATAGTAAGCAAAAACGGTAACAGAAGCGGGGCTCACTTTTGTGTAGACCTCCGCGTACAAACAACCGAGAAAATAATCCGCTTACAAATTTCCCATTTTATCTGCCTTTCAACAGAATACGTTGGTAATCGTGTTTCACTGATAACTCGGTTACGTAAGATTGGTAGAAAAATTGGGATATAATTGAAATCAACGAAGAAAAATATTTCTTAAACGATAACGGGGATTATGCCAGCAATTAACACTAACATAAAAGTTTTAACGAACGTTTGTACTGAATTAAAAATATATCTGACTCGTCGTTTCGTCTAAATAATACTGTAAATTATCCGTATTGCTATTACGAACTTTCTCTGTTGAGACAGAAAAATGTTTTCCTCGATTTTTATACTTGAATACTGGTCTATACAGTAAGAGTACAAATTTATGTTAGTGAAACTTGTTGTGACCTCGATATTCTACTTATGACTCAAGTATTCGTTATTCGAGGCGTAAAATGGTTAATACTACGGCAACACGAAACAAGAGGAAAAAGGATTATTTCGATAACGGTCATAATAGACAAACATAATTACATAAACGAATTACTAACAATGAATTGTTCAACGATTACCGTTTAGAATTTGCGTTCGAAATAATCCGCACCCTTCTTGGCGTAGAATCTCTTATATCTTTCTTTCTTTAATTCCTCTTCTCTTCTTTCTTTCGTTCTCTTTTTCTCTTTTTCTCTCAGACATAAGCACTCAGAAATTCATAATCTCGCTACATCTCCTTTTCCATATTTCTCTCTCTCTCGTTCTCTCCCTCTCTTTCTTGCTTCCTCTCGCGCCACATCTTCTCTTTAATGAGTATACCTACAATGTGTATTCTCTTGCCTCGTTTTCTATGATCGTCTTAGGAATGTTTTATTTAGGCATAAATACGTTGCTCTTCAGTGTTGCATGCGTCCCACGCTTAAAAGAGAGTCGCTTCGTACGACCGACTAATATCGAGAAATTCGAATATATTATAAGATAGGTATCGCGAGCTCGTGGTGACGTCTCATCAACGTTATTGTACATTTTGATCATGTATCAAAATGAACAGAGAGACCACTGAAGGAGAATTTGCGATGCCGAAGGTAATAATGTCAATAATTCGAACACGTATAACCATTTTTTCTTTTTTTGTCGAAAGATAAACATGCCCTTACATCTAAGAGTCGTTTCCATTTTCATTTCTCTATTCGGTCGCCAGGAGTAAAAGGGCTGACGAGTAGTAATCAGATGTCAGGAGATATTAATCGGCGGCTATCGAAGCTGGTAGTCAATCGTTAGCACGCATTTTTCGAGGCGTTTTAATAATCGAAAACTACCGAAAATCGAAAGCTACAGAGATCATGAGACTCGAAGGCCGAGTGCGACCAGCAAAGCACCTTTTCGGAGGCTTTTGCAATGACGCTCGTTACCTCGGCCAACGTGTCGACCACTCACTTATTTTGGTTCGACTGTTGATCTGTGGGCGGGACTAGACCAACAGGCGAAGCGTTATTCAGACTCGTAGTCGGCCCCCTGCGTGCTAGTTTTGACCTGTAACAATTGTCAAGTGTATTTCGTTAGCGAAATTTATTAACGTTATAAAGAAATTTTTATGAATTAGATATTGTGATATAAATTTATAAATGCCCTCAAAACCTAAAATCTTTATTTGTTCCTATAAATGTATCGGATTATAGACTTTTTTAAATATAATTTCAAATGGACAGCTTTACCTAATTTGACCAGCCAGAAGAGGATTAATAGCGTACAGCCAGTCATAAACCTCCTTATCTCCTAAAGTTTGCAATAAATATCCTCGATGTTTTGTAACGACGCTGTAAAATAAAGAACGCCGATTTGAGATGTCTACTAACACGGATTATATCCAAAAGTAATTAACTTTATATACTCGATAACTTACCTGAAAGTATTTGGTACTTTCACCATAGCTAATTGATCTTCAGAATATTCAACTTGAGCAGTAGCTAAATTAATGAGAGCTCTCTCCACTGGGTCCTTTTCTTCTCGAAAGATTAAAACGTATGGTCGTCGTACAGCCTAATAAACAATGATATTTTTAGTATATCGATCAATTCTAGAAACAGAGAAATAAAATTACTGTATTCAAGATATACATACCACCCAACGTTTCTTCCAACCATTAGTCTTGTGTTCGAGAACATTTAAGTATCCTTTTCTGGCAATAACCGGACTGATGCGAATCTCTTCGACTTCCGGCACGTAGAGTACCAAAACCTCCTTCGATGGGGAAGATGAACCCAATGGAGCCGGCGCGATTGTACACGGTTGATTAGCGGATTCACTGGCTAATATACTCTCCTGCAGTTCCTGCAGTCTAGCTCTCTCCGGTGAACTTAACCTAAGGATGCACGACTTAGATCTGCTCCATACTATTATACCAGCAGCCTGCAAGTAACACTCCAGCATCACCCTGACCGTGTCCAATTTTACTTGCGGTTGTCTTTGACTCAAAAATCTCGAGTCATCGTCTACCAATTGTTGTGTTTCAAAGTAGACAGAAAGCGATTCTTAAAAGCTGATTGCGCTAAAAGCGCGACTTTCACTCAGCGAAGCTACTCGAAACGTTGCGTAACAAACGATTAATTGGTCGTTCTTAAAAGCGAACGTGAATCGAACTTCGATCTGATACGATAATTTCATTGAGTTTGTTGCAAGCTCGTATGTGGAAGAGACAAGTCGACCTTCAAATTGAATCGAATTCTCGCAATCTTCACTCGTAACTCGTTGTTAAGAATTATTTTTAAGCTTTTTTCATTTCGAGATATTAGTTATCCAATTTTTAATTTTTCACTTTTAATTTACTGGCATTAAATTATGTCCGATAATAATGTGAATGAAGAAAGAGAGTATCGTTTTTCTTTGAATCTCGAAAAACAAATATCTATTTTTGCCATCGAGGTAAAAATAGGATGATGCGACGAAGCGTGGACAACCGCTACTAGCAGGAGCACTCAGGCATGCGGGGAGGGTTACCTGCTCTAAGTAATCACTAGCTCTCTCGTATACTGACTCTTGGGACGAGGATGATATCACCGAAGACATCAAGGATGTCGTCACATCGGCCATAGTGTCTTCTCCGGGTGAAACGTCGGACAATAGAATGGGTTCTTTGCTTGGAATGCGACCTTGAATAAGTTTGACATACTTCGTGGTTAATTCTTTTTCTTTTTCATTCATATCTGAAGGCTCGTTAACATCTTTACTATTTGAACGCATCAATTTCACCGGGCTGGCATGCGTTTCATTCGTCGCTTTCGCCATCATATTGCAGGCTTCCTGTATTGAATATATATAATGGATATATCTCGTTTGTTTAACTTTTCTTCAACTCTACTCAAATACTTAAATATTATATAAAGTTTCCTAAATCTTTATAAGACTAAAAATATAAGATACTTTACCTTCTCACTTTTTGTGAAATCATGAGATAGTTTATTGCAGAATGACACTTTATCGATACCGAGCTTTTCTCGTAATAATAGTGCGTATCTTACTCTCTCCACCTCTTCTAATCTTGTCAATTTTTCTAACTCCCATTGGTGATCGAATATTAAGCTATCTCCCCGTGGTCTCCATCCATGAAGATTCTCCTCTCCTCTAACATACGTAGAGCTGGTGTCCAATACACGGCGTTGTCTTCTCTGAACGCCTGCAAAAGCAATTGCAAAAGTGGGGTGGGTACTGAATGTGTGAAAAGCGAAATGTTAGAAAGAAGTATGAATATGTTTCGTCTTGACCAAGGTTGGAAATTTCTTTTTCTTTGTCAAAATAATTTAAGAAGAAATAAAACATAACGAAGAAAATTACCAATTCGTTAATAATATGATATAATATGATATAATAGTCATCCTGATTATCATCGGAGTTTATTATTATATAATCTAGTAATGTAGTAACATTCTTCTAATAAAATATCCCTTTTCTCTAAATTTGTGCGACTATTATATCGACAAGGAGGAAAAGGATCAAGAGGGGTCTACGCTAAGGGTAGCAAGACAAACCTGGGCTACCTGCTTCCGAAGAACGACGCAAGACCAGCTCGTAAACACCACTGAGTCTGTTTGCTTCTTGATTGCGGTAGCTTCCGCTGAATAGATGCTTCAGGGAACGTGGCCCTACTCTGGCGTCTCTGCCATAAATGATCATACTCAAGTCTTTCGTGATGATCGCTGGTCTTCCACAATTCTCCAACTAAAAGAAACGATATGAAGAAATAAATCAGAGAACGAATTTTATAGAGGCACTTAATCTCTATTAAATATACAACACATAATCTGTGATTAAATCTCCACTAAATGTATAATACAAAACATTCGAATAAAGGATAAACGTACCTCGAGGTAAGCAGAAATTGTCATGAAGATTTGTTCTCCGTAAGCTGTAACTCTATTGAGCAAGTTTGAATTATGAAGAGAACTATCCCACGCTGCCTCGAATCTGAACATGCATCTATCATCACCGGGCACTTCTAGATATTCGCCAGGGAAAAGTCCTAACGAAAGCACCGACGAATCATTGTCCTCTTCTTCCGGTTCTGGCGTGTTTCTAATACGTCCGACGACCAACTCTCTCACATCTTTCCATCGCAGCTCAGACGCTGGTTCGTGTACAATGGTAATTCGAATCCGACGCTGGATTCCCTGATGGAGCAGAAACAGTCCACGACACGGTAGATCGTCGCTATGGTCGACCACGGATGGTACGTATTCGCCGTTCGGCGCTAATTCGCAAATCTCAAACCAAACTAATACATCGTATTTCGCGTGCACATGTGACGTGCTCGGAGATGGTAAAACGCTGCCGAATTTCGGTGAACGTACGGGTTGACTGATAGGTATAGATGGCGGAAGCATTCTCTTCGGTGGTTGTCTCACGCTATGAAATACAATACAACTGAGTTTATTTGTGATTTAAGAAAGACAACAATATCTTACCTAATCGTTATATCTAACCATCTTAAGGATTAAAAAAGACAATATCTCGTCGAACTAATAGATTTCATAGAAATTATTTAATGCTTACTATTCCAGTTTTGCATCTTTATGCAGAGGATGTTGCTGATAGTGTCCAAAAACTTCGAAAACGATTGGCTGAGATTTTAGATATTCCAAGAACGATTTTGTTACCGTAACCGTGATCTGAACATATACGAAAAAAAAGAATAAAGAAATACATAATCGAAGTTGATCATATATAAATTATTTCTTTTTTTTCATTTAATGAAAATTATTTGTTATTTCTTATTTTAATGTAATTGTAGCTTACATTTTGTACGTGATAAAATCCAGGAGGACATCCTTTTCCTGTATTTTTTATTGGCTCAGTTGAAAATGCTTCATCGTGTCGATGCAAGAAACTACATATAACGCACCATAATCATACATTAACTATCAATTTCTTACATGAAATATCTTAATTACTGTATTATATAAAACTAAACATACTTGAATTGGCAAAAAATGTCAGCATATTCGGTGGAAATGCCCATGGCCTGTAACACGGTAACCCTGAATGTGAATTCAGAGCCAAGTTGCAAATGATCCGGCAGATCTTCCTCCTTCATGTCGCTGGAAACTGAGCTATCCCCTCTGCCACTGTCTTCATCGCCGATATCGTCTTCGTCTTTCACTTCTTTTTGCTCGTTGTGGCCTTCCACAACGCGATCCTCGTGTAACAGAATTTGTCGGTTCTTCTCAAGAGTCTGGGTTAACAGAGTGTTGCGTTTGTTCTGCTTTTGATTTCCAAACAAGTCGTCCTCGAAAGAAATTCTAGCTGACTGTCTGACGCCACTTGAGTATTCACTGTTTTCCTCTTCTGGAACAAGGGTTCGTTACGAAAATCCTACGCCAGAATACTTTTTCCACAAAATATAACGCGTTTCATGTTCTCATCGATCGCGTACGATAAATTTCTCATTATGATTGATATAAACTGACATAAAGACTTCTAACGTTAATACAAGCAGTGATATCCAAGTAATAAGCAATCTATTGAATCGTATGTAAAATATTTTATGTATATATATTTATTTATTTAAGTGTGTGTGCGTATGTGATGAATAGTAAAATACATTACTGTAACATCTTTTAAATACTAAATTTAAATTTATATGAACAATAGTGTACGCGAATAAATATTTTAATCCACAGAGCAAGGAAATGATACAACAGTAAAATTATATAACGATATACACATTTCAACGATGCGATCAACTTAAGATCGCCTAAACAATCACGTAATATGTATTTACTTCCCTCCATCAGAGGAAATAAAGGAGTTAAATAAACTTAAGGTAGGAGATAATAAAAGAAAATATACAGACACTGATTACGTACCAACAACAGCTTGCACAGCTACACGCAAGTAGCCTTTTACGTCTCCCTTTTCATTTACTATCGCTACTTTGTGGATCAATGGCACGGGATACATAAGATTGCTTAGATATACGAAAGACCTATGGCAACAAACAAATTGTACATTTATTATCATCGTTTTGTTATAAGGCCAAAAGTATCAAAATGCTTCGACACTACAAATATAACACAAAATGTTTCATATTAATAAAACAAAATTCATTAAAATATTTGGTTTATTTATCAACTAGGTCGTTAAATATTTATGAAACACAATTTTTGGTAATGCCTATTTTGTAAAATTTACTCTTTACTGTCTCAAAAGAAAGTTCATGAAGATTCGTTTCATCTGTCAGCTAGATTGTTAAACATTTATAAAAAAAGATAATCTAAAGCATAGATTTTAGAAATGTCTGATGTTCAAAAAGGTTTGTTACGAACCTGCCAACCATTCGGAACCAGGGGAAACGGTCGTAGAATGGATCACCTCCAGTGATGGACTCGATATTGAAATCCGGGGATGTCGGCGACAATTCTGCCTCGTTGTGATACATTTCTCGCATCAGTTCGAGTCTTTGTCTGCACAACAGCGAAAACGTCGAATCTCCGTTGTTAATCGATTCGTATCTTTCTTAGCCATAAGATAAAAACGTAATCAAACATTGTCGAGAAGCACAGTGAAGGACACTCTGTACATAATACTACACCGTATGCGTAGTGTTGTGTTCGGATGTATTCGAAAATGGTATGATAGATACTGTAGATGTTTAAATAAAGGGACATAACATGAGAACTTCAGTGTCTTCTATTTTTCTTAAACGGTGACTGAAATTTTCGTAAAAATGCAAGTTATATTTCATCTAAGAAATAAAGTTGATGTATTAAGGACAACATTTTACATATTTCTGCTGTCCCTGTATTTCCATAGTAAGAAAGAGGGTTACGTTACAAGTTACGATGATGTACAACAGCTAGAATATTCTACGTGATTTTTGTCAAAATTGTTCGATCATAGTTGTTTAATCATAGTTTCGTGTAATTCGCAGTGACACGTGCACGGTGAAGTCACGAAGCGATAATGTGAGAAAACTTCAGCAGCAAGGAGCGCACGTGTTCAGCGAGACGCAATTGAAACGCGTACAGGAGTTAAACCCTTCGACTAATTTTCGATTAATGTCAATCTAATAAATTTGATTATAGATTTCTTTAGTCAATATGTAGAATATGCAGACTATTTCTCTAATTTCATTCTGATAGTTGAAACTGATACAACGAAACTTTACACCTGCAAAGGAAATAAAAAAGGAAAATGTAAATATACTAAAAAGAAGATACAAAATAAGATAAAAAATGTCGTAAAATATACGGAGGGGTTAATTCCGCTCCGATCGTCAAACAGACTAAACACGCTTAGCCATGCAGAGATCCTTGATCGATGTACATTTTCGTTGAATTCAGCACAATTGCAAAGCGAAAGTATATTTCGTTGGTAGGGAAGAGAGGAAGAGTAGAGAGGAAGAATAGAGAGGAAGAATAGAGAAAAAGAATAGAGAGGAAGAATAGAGAAACTGTTTAAATCAAACAGACAGTGTACTGAGACGTAGCACAATACGGTGATAAGACGAGATTAAGACCGACATTTTGCACATATTCGTATATATAAAAGATTTGACAGAGTTAGAGGATGGGCGTGAAGCGTGTGACGATAAAGAGGAAAGAGTCTCACGCGTTCGAGCACCAACCTCGAAGGCAAAAGATTTGCGAGCGAGAACTTCGGATTAGAGTAGGCGGTTAGACATTGGAAAATATCCTCTTTGGCCTCCGGAGTGCTGGGGCTCGAGTCCTCGTTGTACACGTGTCGCATCAACTCCAAGCGCTGTCTATAAGTTAACACGTATTACTTGCGTGAGTGTCCCTGTGCGGTTTCATCCAAGCACGCGTCTAATTAAAAGCGGTGATAGATCTTGATCCGCGAATCTGCACTCTTATCAATTCTTTAATCGACCTCCTTACCATTCGATCGTACGACGAATTTAAAGTGCTGTCAACACATACCTATTCTGATCGTATGGCCGAGAATAAAGAAATCGATAGAGGAACGATATTTTATTTTTTCCGCATTTGATACTGACATTAGAAAAAAAATGAGATTATGAAAATAGCTATTAGCTATCATATTCGGTACAAATAATGGCAATAAGAAGAAAGGTGGTAATAAGAAAGTTTTCTGATATCTCGTTTTATTTGAGAGATATGTACTGGAGTTTGGAACAAGTTATGTGACTCACCCTGTATATATAAACATAAAATGATAAGGTAAAGCATGTTTAAGAAATGAAATGTTAGATAAAATGTAACACACCTAAGTTTATCGAGTGTCCAGTAATGTGTCGCGCCATTCTTCGTGTCTTGAACTTCTACAGCAACTATAGTACGCGGGAATGGTCTTTCTTCCTCTTCCTCGTCATCAATGGCAGGCAAGAGATCCGCAGGAAGCGGCGAGTAAAGCGTATCCGTGAGCAAAGTAAACTGGAATTGTACCTAAAAAGGATATATATGATATCTGTGAAGCAAAAGTAAAAGAAGCTTTTGTCGCCTGGAATAAATATAAAGAGATATACTATACCATTGTGAAAAAATGAAACGACCAATGAAATGTTAAATTATAAAAATAATAGTGAAGTACAAAACAAGCGGATGGAATTAATAAAAAAACATATCAGTGATGAATAAAAGATTAAACAATTAGATCAACAAAGGGATCGATAAGGGAACGTAAAATAATTACTTGCGAATACAAAGTATTTTTTGACTATTAGAACGTCAAAAAGGGGGTACCCAAAAGTGTATTAATCGTCAAATTTGAACATCTGTTAAGTTTAAGTAATTCAGGCTTAAATTAATATTATGACCAATGATTGATTAACAAAAAGCTTTTTTCGAATAATTTATTCTGAAACATTTGATCATTTTTGCGAAACTGATCATACGAATGTTCATGATGGCTCTTAAAAGAAGATGTCAAAAGATATGATGAAAGATATGAATGTTGATGATCAAAGAGCCGCATAAAGGTTTGAGTTTTCGTTAGTTCATCGAAGAATGAACCACGGATGTACCTTCTTTTTGAGTTCGACAGAAATAGCGTTAGCTTCTTTGAGGAATATAGCGTTGCCCCATAGATCATCCCGAAGACTTGTGAATTGATGATATTTCCACTTGCGGAAGGCCCAAGCGGCCAGCTGGAACTCTCTCTCGGTCCAGTTGCTCTCTGCGTCAAACAAGGGGTTGACTGAAATGCAAGCCATTACCAGGCAAAACAGTCAGAGAAGCCAAGCATTTCGTGGATACTGGTTCCTTTGTTAAAAGAAGCCACTGGCGTTCTGTCCACGATCAGATGATACACCATTTCATTTTGCGACAAGCGATCTTTCTAAGAAACATACCTCGAGACTGCGAACAACTTTTTAATAATGGGGAAAAAGTAAAAATTTCAGGAGCACAAAAGAAATATAGTGATGTCATACCGGTTAACTACATGCGTGCATCGCAAGTTAATTGAAAGACAAAATTGAACAATGAACGTACATTCAGAGAACATATTATTAACAATTCGTTACGTACCACCATCTGATCGTCTCACAGATCCGTACAATGATAAAATTTGTAATGGAATGAAACTGAAATTATATGACGGGTAACGGTGCATGTCCCTTTAATTAGATTTTTCTAAAAAAGTTTACGATATAAACTGTAAGTGAATCCATTACAAATTCAAACCTTTTAACGAAAGGAATATAACGATCTATTATATATGTGATCATTCCTCATTCGTATACAGAACTGTGAAAAATGTTTGATCAAAGATCACTGGCTTGAAATTATGATAGTTCAAGTCATAATTGTTGATCTTATGCTATCTTGCTTACGTGAATTTCAATAATTGTAAAAAGTTAGAATATGCTACTTATCGTAAATTTAAGAACCATTCAATATGTGTACTCACCGAAAATATCTTCCTCGATATTGTTAAAGTCTTCGGGGGTATAACTGCTGTACATTGACATCGTCATGCTTTGTTCCTCAACTTGTCGTTGCAGTGCGTCTATTCGGGCCTCGTAGTTCTACGTAAAGATACAATAGACCATATGTACGAATATTCACATTGAGTATCCATTAGTTTATAAAATATTAGTTGTACTTACCTTTCTTTGTTCTTCGAACAATTGGTCCGCCTCTTCCTTCTCTTTACGGAATTGTTCTTCTAAAGCTAATAATCTCTTCTCCATCTCAGCCTTTAGATCAATTCCTTGTTTTTCCAGCAATTCGATCTGTGCAAAGTTCCAGTCGACTGTTTCTCCATTTCCAGGAGTTTCTGCGGGAGATCCCTTCTCTCTTCGTTCACGGACTGCACAGCCAACAAAATATCTTTTTTCACATAATATCATTGTAGACATGTTGAGTTATAGGCGGCTCTCTCCTCATTAAATATAAGATAATGTAGATAAAGCTGTATTTAGTAATAAGATAGAAATAAAGAATGTAATAAGAATAACTCTTAGAACAACTTTTTCAGTTCTGAATCTTTCAACGGTTCACACATAACTTCTATCTGCCAATCGTATCGCACTCTTAAAGATAACACACGCACAATACACATTCTTGCCGTACATAGTCAAATTTCAATACAACTTATACTACTTGTGTACTCTCCAAATAGTTCCTCATTTACTGCTGATAATTTAACATAAAAATTCACTGAATTCTCTATCGCTTATCATCCACATGAATTCTTATTTTCAAATGATTACCTATTAATTAATCTTTTATATTCGAATAAGAATTTTAAGCTAACATAAAAATAATAACATTCAAAAATAATATTATATAAAAGATTATAATAATTTCAAATGTAAATTTAAATTTAGTGCCCAATCTTCCATGCTTGTACGAAGCTTATTATTACTGAGGGCATTTAAATATAAATGGTACCGAGTGTAAATGGTTAAGCATAGAACAAAGTATATACAGTACTTACCCTGATCAGGATGATTGAATCTGAATACATGATTTTTTCCTAAGATGACGCGAGATCCGGTCTTCAGAACGACTGGTTCAGTGACCTCACGTCCATTCACGTAAATTAAAGCTTCTTTCTTCGGGATCAGGGTAATAATACCATCGTGATTCTCGAAGACGCAGTGCTCGCTCAGTATGTGAGGACCACATAACTGTATATCTTGCGGTACGCTAGCTTCGGCGCTACCGATACGTGTGAAGCCATCCTTGATGTAGTAAATCAAACACTCGGACATGAGTGGATCCTCATTCAGATTCACCAAGTGAGGAGTCTTTTTTGGAGAGAATACACCAACCGTGACTCCATCCTCTTTCACAGCAACCCCCATTTCGGCGAACACTGCCTCGCGTTGTAAACGAATTATCTCGGTTCGTTTCAGTTTCTCTTCCCATGTTTCATTCAATTCTGAAAAGTAAATGAAAGAAAATTTTGTATGCTCCTAATTTTTACCATTTCGTTTAGTGTTTTATATATATATAAAATATATAATTGCTCCCAATAGCGTTCTTTTTTAACTTTAAAAGAATATTTATCTAACCATAGAATTTATTTTCTGTACAGAATTTCGTGTATGTAGTTTGTTAGAAAAATTAATATTTTATTTACCAGCTATAAGTTTTTCTGAAGCTTGCAATTGATCCACTGCTTCTTCAGCGATAGTCGATGTGGTATGAGACGGAATTCTGGGTCGAGTTTCCTTCACGTCGTCCTCGCGTTTGGTTGCTCGGACGATTTCATCTCCTGTGGGATAAACAGAATCGAATAAAAATACGGGAGATATAAGGGGTTGAATTCAGAATGGCGAATCTCAGCCAGGGGTATAACACGCGTCTCGGAAACATCAAAAGCCATAACTAAAGCAGTGGCGTAAGTGAAAGAGAAAATTTTTGCTAGGATCTGTTCCATGATCCGTATCACAATGAAAAATGTTCCTTAGAAAAAACAGGAAGTAGAACATGTAATTTAGACCTTCTCCTTCACGAATAAAAGCTGTTATTATATTATTTCATTGAACAGAGAACTTCTTTGAATAATAATATATATATAAAGAAAGTTGTTACAAAGTTATTCACATGAAAGTTATTCATATGAAAATTAACACATTAAAACTTATATTTTTTTTTCTTATGGAATACCAAGGGATAAAATTTTACAAAATATTAAAAATTCGTTTTCTTATTTTGGTTATCGCATATAAAGCAACGTTCTATCTTAAAACAAACTAGGGATGAAATTCAATGTGAAATCTCTGATTATAAAATTGAGATTGCATACTTCTCAAATTTCTGAGAATAAAAAATATCTCCGTGGCATACAATACTGTAAAAATGACAAATACAAACGATCTGTATATATTTATGCAAATCAAGCGCAGCGCTCAGTCAAATATTACTATCCAGCTACAATGTTGATTAAACTTTGGTTGAAGTCTAGTAAACGGTGCTCGTGTCACTGCGTCCGAGATGCGTTCGATATGTTCATTGTCGAGTGCCATGCAATACCTTTAGGCTGGTTCGGGAACAAAGTGATGGATCTAAGTGGATAATAAGCGAGGCAAACAACACGTGTTTACTTGGAAAGGAATTCTGACACAATGGAAAACTATAAAGCCTGAATTCATATGTGGCCGCTCGACGCGAAATGAATTGTAATTACACGTCTACATATCATTTAAGATTCTCTCGAAGACGCTAACAAGATTTTTCTAAAGAATGATATTATGATGACCACGATACATTGATCTAGATCAAATTATTCGACTCATAACGCAATCAGTTACATTTTGTATGACTATTTTTTCCTTATAACTATACTACTGATGTTTATATATTTAAAAATGCAAAAATATACAGAATGTACATAATATACAAAAATCCTCGTTTAATTTCTATTTCTTTATTTGTGTTTATAAAAATATGAATTTGCATCAACACCCACAATCTACTTAGAAGTTTATCTTAGAGGAAATGATACCTTTCTGAATTTCCGATCAAGATCGAGTTACTTGTAACGATTCGTTTTTATCGATCAGTTACAACAATCTATTGTAATCCAAAAAATGTGGTAGTATCGTAACGAATGATTAATTGTAACAAGGATCAAGGTATCTGCTTATCTTCATATGTTGCTTACTAAAAGACTGTACCGAAAAGCCTATCAGAGTGACTCGAATGTACACTGGTTTAATTTAACGTTGGTTTATAAAATTCACAAGAATGTTGCGTTCTATGCAACCATTCGATGTGTCCTTCCTCTATTATTCATGTTCATTCTTATTTTTATTTTTAACGAGGAACGCTAAAAGCCGCTAATTATGCAGCCTACGAGAGGTAGGAACAATGATAATCATTAGGCACTGGTTTTCACAGGGTTGTATACATATGTTAAAGGAAAAAACAGAATGCGTATCGCGAAGCATATGTAAAGAGAATTTTGTCGGAAAGTCGACAAAAACACAGAGAGATAGAAATAGATAGATAGATGACACGCATTATGCACTTGGCCGTGAATGAAGCGGACGTTCAAAGAACAGGCGCAGAAGAGTGATCGATTGTCTGGCTTTTATAAGACTTTTCGTTGTGTGGATTGTCGGTTATTTTACTTACTAGGTTCTTTCTTTTCATATGTGACTTTACCATCTGGCCCTACGTCAAGCACAGGGGAAACAAAGAAAAAAATGTACTATGTAAATGGTGGCTTGTCTACCGCGCACTACTTTTTTACAATTTGTTTCTCCTTATCTTTTTTATTTCTCCCTATATCTTTTCGTTTATCATCGTTTGTCCTTTTCTTCAGCTTGATATATTTTTATATTAATATTTCTTTTTTCTTTTACGCGAGTAAGTTTACTAAAACGCGTAGAACACTGCGAAAAATTATTTTTGCAACCTACTAAATCATCTATAGTATATTTTCTTCTTTACACAGGAGGAATGTCAATGATCAAGTAAGAGCATCATCTAATGGAAGAAATACCATATTTCGTTTACAGTTTAACCAGTGTTCAAATATTACTCTTTCGTAAAAAGTATTTTCATTATGGGATTATTAGAAAACGTAACAAACCAACCCTGACAGATTATCAGGCACACGCAAATGTCCTTAAATTACTAGACTTTCAATTTCGTTATTTTTATTCAAACTATTATTTGCATATACCTGTCATAAAATGCCTGTATGCCTGCATAGAAAGAGAGGGCACCACTCTCTGAAATTCGAGTATTATACGGTGAAAAGCCAACTTACCTTCTTGCACATCAATACCCTCTTGTTTCAGCAATTCCCGCAACTTCTGAATCTCTTCTTTGAGTTCTCTGATAAGCTTCGCGTTTGCGTCTTCGTTGACGACGGCTTTGCAAACTATTTGTTTCGCTCTGTCTGCGTATCTATAGTTTACCAAAGTAAAAATAATAAAAATAATTATTTACAAAAGTAGATATTATAGTAACGGGAACAGTTACAAAAAAAACATGCAGTCTATTACAAGTAATTTTATATAATTAGCTATTTTATACAAATAAACTATCAAAGAAAAGAGATTTATTTATATTCGTGAAAATTTTTTGATGCCAAAAATTCTTACAACTCTAAATTGTAAATAACTATGCACTTGAATCGTCGAGAGACTTTTGAGAAAACAGAAATGCTCGAGAAAAATCAGTTAATAAAGGTGAAAATAATAAAATTACAAGGGTAATTAATTAATACTACAATTAATTATTATTACAAGGGTAAGGAATAACTATACCGTAAGGTGGAAAGGGTTTCATCGTAATTGATGTCCGCTGGACTCACTGCCGCAATCATTGCTGTTTTAGAATTACCTCCTAGATTTTCTCTCAAAAGCCATGTTAGAACGGAATCTCTATAGGGGATGAAATCAGCCTTTTTCTTCTTTTTAGTTGCCTACATGGCCAAAACAAGGACTTATTCACTGTATATTTTGTATATAAACATTTAGCGGACTAACATTCAATGTATTTGAAAGAATAAGTAATTGTGACATATTTGATGAATTAAAAATATTACGATACATTTGATTTGTAATATTGTTAAATTGTATAGTAAATAATATTGTTAAGTGAGTTAAAAGGTCATGGATACACGAACTTACCGCCTGAAAATCCATAAATGACAGGAGAGTAAACAAAAGACATGGATTTCGTTAATGTGAAATTTAGGCAACATTTACGTAGCTTTGAAAGGTTAAAATTGTGCGACTTGTGCACAACCAATTGTGCAACGTACCCATTTTTTTGATATGACTTGTGTCAATAAAATAAAGAAGCAATTTTATCGTAACGTTACGTTTCATCATACGAGAAATATAAATTTCAAATCACCTTGCTACTATTCATTATATATTATTTTTTTATAGGTAAAAAATATTACTTACAATTTCAGCAAGGGCACTGATGACCTTCCCAAGGGTCGTCAAGCTTTTATTAATATTGGCACCTTCTTTTAACCTCGTACCCTTTGCACCAGTGGAATCAGCCCTTTCAGAACCCGCCAAATCGACCAAAGAGATTTTGCTGACTTTTTCTGTCACTAATCCTGTTGCAGAATCCTGCTTTTGCTGCGTAAAGAATATTGTAAATACGGCATGGGATCTGCTAGATGTTTCGTTCATATTTGTGGCCGCTACCGTTCTGAAAAAAGAAAATAAGATATATGAAATAAAATATTTCTTACAATATCAAAGAATAAAATGAATTTAAGATGACTAATATTCTTTATTTCAAAGATTGGGATTTGATCAATTACAGCTGAACGTTGTTACTCCTAAATATATTTTATATCAATTTTTGTAATATATTATATATTAAAATTATAATACTAATCTTTCAATTAATTAGGTGTTTCAATCAGTTTGGATTATTATATATTATTAATTTTGTATTTAATGTACATACCTTGCCTTGTTCCCTTCATCGATAAGATCATGAATATCTTGATAAGACATCACCGCCAATTTGGACAGATCCTCAACGTACGGTCCAAGCAGAGGATGCTCCCGTACACGAAGGTTTCCTTTGTTCTTGGGATTTAAGAGATCCCGCACCCTTTCACAGTATATTTCCATATAACTCACTTCTACAGAATACTTCAAGCACTCATTTGAATTGCAACTGATTTTTCTAAAGAGGTCCTTGCAAATTTGAGGTATTATTCCCTCTTGACCTTCTTCTTGTTTACCCATCATGGTGTACGATTTGCCAGCACCGGTCTGTCCGTAAGCGAATATACAGACGTTGTAACCTACGTGTGAACAAAATCATTGTTCAAATTAATTATTAATTAAATTTTTAAATAATTAATATCAGTAGCTAAAAATATATCCAGTCGTACATATACTATTGATCATAAGTAGTAAAACTCCTGCTGATATTTAACGCAAATTGAATAATTGATAATAAATATTAAATAATAGATTTTCACTATCTTTATCTTTTAATTATTTTATTACAAATTTGTTTAAATAAAACTTAATCCAATAAATGTAACGAGTAGATATCCTAATATTTATAGATGGTAATGCATCTACATATTTCTAAAAATTGCGAGTATTGTAAAAGGTATAATGAAATGTCCTTCCAATAATCATTTATTATAAGAAATTCAAAAGGACAACAGAATAATATTTTCAAATTTTTAGACGGTAGCATATATTCGTGTGTCGTGAATATGTGCCAGGATCGTATGAGAATTCGAACGACTAAATTCCTATCCGGATGGTATGTGGGTCTACATGTTCGGTTCCTCGACGTAAATTCCACGGTATGCGACAATTCGAGTACACGATGCCTAAAGTATTGAGAAATTGTTCGATCAATCTCTGCAGACGTTCAGAAATTTTCCATTTGGTAGATGCTCACCTTCGAAAGCATGTTGCAACATCTCTTCGCCGATATCCTTGTAGACCATTAGTTGTGAAGAATAATTTGCGTCGTTTGGCTATGACAAAGAATATAGTACATTTATTATGTTTTTATACTATCTGTCCCCAATACCGTTTTTACACTAATACATGTTTAACTTGTGTCCTTTTACTAACTTCCATGGTTTTAATCTCAGTAGGAGTTAAAGTAAGTACCTATATAATTTGGACTCTCTTTAAATAGTTCGATTCTTGTTACTGATCCGTAATTTTAATTAAGAGTAACGTGGCAAAAACAATTCACTTTATTAATAATGAACTAATTTATGCTATATTTATAATAGATCTTCAGAGCAATGAAATAAAAGAAACACCAATACAAATGATTGATCTTTTTACGGAAATTCAATAAAACGAAAAAAGGTATATACTTACGTCCATGGAAAAATAGGAATAATCGTAATTGAAGCTCTTGAGCGCATCTTTGCTACCCGGTGGTGCCTTGGGATTCAATATCGCTGGAACACGTAAAACAACAGATTAGTAATACAAAAGGAAGTCATAACTTATAATTCGTTCTTATTTTATTTCCAATTTTTTCTGCACTATATACCAAACATGATTCTTGGATAAGACCTATAAAAATTGAATATAAAGTTTTCAAATATAAACTTTTCTCACTCGTACGTACTGATAAAAAAAACTATATAAACATGTAGCATATATTACGCACAAACAGATCGATAGACAAATAAATAATTGGATTAATACGTGTGTCACGGTCGAATAAGGTCAGCTGCAGGTGATTATATAACAAGAAAAAATAAATATATAAAAGAAAATCGAGGAATGTGGGACTACATGTCCATGTAAAAATATTGATTAACTATGTCGAAATTTCACGACGAAATCATTACACGCCAACGAATTGACGTCAATGTGTTCTCCGAACTTTATCCAATATTAAACTTCCCCGCGATCCATTTGCATTTTACGAGACTTAAGGAACCGAAGTTCTTCGTTCAATTCGTGACGCAACATTAAAGTTGCATGAGAAATCGCATCAAATATCGAGTAAAAAACTTTTACAAGAGAGAATTAGAATTTTCACCTCGACATTTAAGTAGATTTTCCCTTCAACAAACAACGCGTGTATACAAGGCGCGCTATTAGCCAAGTTTGTTGAGTTCAAGTTGTTTAAATTGAAGATTTCAAATGAATGAAAAGGATCGAAGAAAGCGGTTATGCATGTATTCAAAATGTTAACCCAAGTATTATACTCCACTTATATAATACGTGTGTGCCCCAATTATTACGTAATATTTTTCAAAATAATGTCAATTTTTCTTTTATCTGAGATTCAAGTTGAAACAGTGTTAAATTTGTTAAAACTGCCTTTTCATTTCAAAGAATATTCGTAACATGAAACAATAGGAAAGACATACTTCGAATCGGATGAAATAACAGGC
Source organism: Bombus confusus (assembly GCA_014737475.1). Taxonomy (NCBI): domain Eukaryota; kingdom Metazoa; phylum Arthropoda; class Insecta; order Hymenoptera; family Apidae; genus Bombus; species Bombus confusus. The sequence goes on along the minus strand of JACXIV010000072.1, from coordinate 3,765,060 downwards.
TTACACTCGTGAAAAACAATTGTCTAATCGGAAGAAGACTTCGTTCTATATGTTCTATACAAACACAATTACGATAATTGAACGACGAATCAATGGCGAAAAAACGAACAAACGTCTATGTTTTGATAGTTAGAAGCAATTGTTCTTGTGGTCAACGCGACAACTCTTCTGTTTTGTCAAAAACAATTTTTTTATTTAAAAAGAAGAAAAGAGGTAGAGAATAAATAATAATCAGGCCACAATACGAAGACGAAGAAACGATAAAGAGGACGAAATACGAGCGGGCAACAGCGTAAAAATACGGACAATGTACGGGAATTAAATTATACTCACAAGTAGTACTGCCGGACATTTCGATGATACATTGTGCCTCACGGGAGATCTCTCGATTGTTGAAGGGCCGTACCCTCACCGCCACCTTTACCGACGACATCTTCCGTCTGTTTTTAATTCAGCGTCGGATCACGACGGCGGCGGTGCTGGCGATTGACTTTTTCCTCGTTTTCTCTGTAAAAATAAGAAGGCATCGTTAGCGAAACTGACATCGCGGAAGAAAGACGAGATCGTAGGCTTCCATTCAGTACCAGTCACGCGCTCCTTGATTAATTGTAATGATACGTTCTTTCGAGATGATCTTATTTGATACTATATGGCTAAATATTTCAGGAGGGACAGCTGAAGAGGTATGAAACGACGAGAAATTGTAATTAAAATTTTTTTTTTAAATAGACGTATAAATTCTGGAAGTAGGATATTTCGCGTAGAAATAGAAACAAAAGTATCGTTTATTTTTTCATGAAACAATTTTATTATTTTATTCGTGTTATTCTATGCAACTCTTCGCGCGTATTTAAGAAGCACAACTTGTTTTCGTTAAAATTCTTCACCATCGTATCCCTTTTTAACTAACACATGAAATGTTTAAAGCTCTAAGAATATCACCAAACAAAATTATTTAAAGAAAAGATAAATAATGTATAAGTTAAATTTTAGTAGTACAATTCGGAAAAGGATAAGAACGAAGTCGAAGACATATCTGTTTTATCAAATAAACGTCTTTCCACAACGTCGTATGTGCATGATCTTCTTCGATTCGTAAGTTTTGGAACATACCTTTAAATATTAATGAAATTACATCAGAATAAAGGATGGTAGACGTGTCAACGTCAAAACAATTTGATTGAATTTATTATGGCATGTTTCATTAGGCCCTAATCGAATCTTGACGCCGTAAAGTCCGTGGCGTCAATTATCCACCAAGAAGGGTAACTAGTACCTACATAGTGCATGACGTCGAAAATCGATATTCACCGACAAAAGGTTCGTCGGTGGGTAATTATCCCTTCATACACAGAACAGTCGGCCAATAAACATCAAACGAATCAGCGCAGGAACAAAAGAAGAGAATGGATTATCATTTATCCACAAATCCGATTAATTTTTGTAATCGCTGAAAAAGAAGCTCAGTATAAATATCCGTGATACAAAATAAAGTTTCAAGACTCTTCTTAAAATAAGAAATATTCAATACTTGCTTTTGTTCAGTAGATTTAATAGCAATTTTGAAGTCTATTGTTGTACATTGATGTCTAATGTCAGATTGGTCTGTATCACCGTGCATACTATGCGAATTTTAGACATAACTTACGACTATGTTGGAATAGCTTGGATTTTTAATTGTTAGAAACACTGCAAAACAAACTTTTCACTTTACATTTAAAATACAAGAAGTGTTCGAGTAATATACAATAACTATCAATATCAAAGTAGTTAGATATCAATGACGTAAGTGTATCATAGATTATAAATTTCTTTTTGTATAAAAATACGTAAAAACCGATAATTTTACATTTATTAAGTGCGTTTCATAATTTCATTATTTGATGTTTCTGATGTTTTTTTTATGTAATACATTTTATTAGTTTGTGCAATGAGGAATGAAATATGTTCAAAACCAGGGAAAGTATATTTTTAGCTAACTATAGGATGTAGTATGTACATATAGTCTCTCGTCAATGGCTGACCCATTCTACTGCGAACGTATCGATATTCTCTTGTCTATTCAGCTGCACAGAAAAATCCATATTAGATACAAGATTAGTTCTCGAAATCATTACAATTTATACGATCAGTTTTATCTCCCTGATCAACTATCCGTGGAAATTAAGTGAACGTGTAACTTCTATCTCAAGGGCGCGAACATAAGCTATATTTATAACTACATCATTAAGATTAAATTGCTTATCATAGCAGGGATGATAAAACTAATTTTCAAGGGTATTAAAATTTAAACGGCTAAATTTAAACTGAAAGATGTGAAGATAATTTTAATATTGGATATAAATCCTATTAAATATTGCATATTGCGATTTTAATGTACGATTTTATTAAAACGTTAAAAACCTTTTCGCTTGATTTAGAAATAAAAATTCGTACACTGCAGCAGGGATTAAAGCGCAAAGAAAATTCTGAAACTATGTCGTTATTCCAACAATAGACTAATAGTCAGGTTAAGTTCTTTTCTTTCTGGAACGAAGCGGAACAACAGTTTGAATCATTGCATCCAAGGATCAATACGATGCATTCAAAGCAAAGAAATTGCAGAAGTTGGTCCTGAGCACCGTGCCTTCTCCTGTAATTCAATCACGACGAATGGTAGATACAATTATCGTCGCCAGTAAACGTATTATTGCCACTCGATGCGACATCAAAGATGCTTATTTTATGATCTACCCACGAGAAAATGAAAGGTTGATCGGATCAATTGGAAAAACAACGAAAGGAGATGGTCCCGATACAAGCGTGGTACTAACGACTGAATATTGTGATCCATTTTTAAAATATCCTCTCTGAGTAATTGGTTTGCTTTAAATCAAGAAGTTCCTTCTTTGAAGTCCGTACAATAAAGTTAATCAATCTACGTGAACTCTTAATCTATCTGGCAAAGCACAATAAAGAAAAATAATCTTTAATGCGTTGTTTAAATCATTTTAGCCTTGTTGTTTTTAAATGAGAGTAAATAATAGTAATTTTTATGAGATGATATGAATTTTTAATTTATAGGAAAATATGACTTTTACATTGTTATACTTATTTTCAAAATAAAAATTTTTATTTATCTTTAACTTTATTCGTAAGAAAGAAATTACGTAGTATCAGAGTAGCAAAAAACGTCGAAAAACTTTCTCGAAAAAAATTTCCAATTGGAATCCAATGGAAATCCTCTTGCTGTTATCTCACACGAAGGGTAAACGATAGTGACGTTTCAATCGAAGAAAAAAACCCTCCGAGGTGACGCAATTCCATTTAAGGTTTTAAATTACATCAGTGTTATAACGCGAAGATGGTGATTCATTTTTATAAACAGAAAACTCCCGACGTTCCCGTAAATGAATTTATTAAAACAAATTCAAATTTTCATCATAAAAATAAAAGTAAAAATATACATCAATTAATGAAATATATATGTCACCTATCAGTTTTGAATTTTAAAAATTCTAAATTCGTACGTTGAAATTAAAAGAACTCGGATTTAAAAAATCTCAATGTTTAATTCCAGGTTTTAAGAGTTTTTTTTCTAAACGTTTTTAAATCTCGTGACGCACCTTGACTTCGATAATTACTGCGCCATTTAGAAATGCAAGCAAACAGCCATGCTGGTTCGAGTTTAAAGCATCGCTTAAATGAAAAGGGTACACCGCGCCGCTGTAGACGCGAAATGATGATTTAGAAAAATGGTTTCTTAAATCTGAATGCTTATAATATAATGGGTCAAATATCTGATAACACGAGTATCCTTGGTACGAGAATAACAATATCATCGCTATCGATCAACCGATAGTCACGGCCGGGTATTGAAAAAAACTGCAACCGCCGTCTGACTACGCATTGACACGAATCACTTGAAGAGCCTGAACAAGCACTGATCTCATCCATTCGATTAAATGAGCTACGATTTAAATCGTCATACTTGCTGCAGGAGCACGTTTCTCTGTGAACCGTTTTTATGGATTTAATTACATGACTAGAAATCAGAGAAAGATTAAACGTTCTGATAATTATGAAAATATTAATGTTTAAATTCTTGAAGGATACTGTCACATATTATGCACATACGAACAAATATTGTTAATAAGAAGTATTTCCTGTACGAAATGTTTCTAGTTAAACTAAAATAATTAACCTTTGCATGTAATGGCATATGTATGTGTATTAGCTTCCTTAGTTAAAACGTCCTATCAGCTGGGAACGAAATTTTTATTACTTTCATAGTACCATCTTTATTACCCTTTATTCAACTAAAAATATATATAAATAGCCTGTATAATATAACTTTATTTGATAGATAAAAACTATAGAGAAATTCAAATATTTCAACACATCTTGAAAAATGGAGAAATGCTAGGTAGGACGTTTTAACTATTATACAAAAAGACGATGTATATTATCTTTTTCTGAAAAATAAAAACTAATGATCTTTCTTTAGCTTAATAAATTTATAAAATTCATTCCCAAAGAGATATAATTATCCTTAAAAACTACCATCCAATTTAATTACAAAATCACCCATCTATTCATAAAAATGTATCTTATTCACCGTGTAAAATAAAAAATATTAATTTATATAAGGCATTTTAATTTTTTTATTTTATTCGTTAAGAATCCAAGTCGCTTGAATAAACGGTCCGGTAATTGTTCTGTGCAGCGTATAGCGCCACTGGTAGCAAAAAGGGCCATCGGTATCAATTGAATATTCTACTGAATATTCTTCGTTATTGCAACATACAATAAGGCAGACCTTTTTGTTAAAGGAATATCAATAATATCTGAAAGGTAGAAGTATATATATCGCACATCCGTAAATACGTAATTTCAGTAAAATCGTATTGTGGTGTTCCGTATAGATGTAAATGTTGGTAGAAGATATCTGCAAGAAAATTTCACCTCTGCTCATAGACTGAAACGCAACAGTCAGCAGGTTAGTAATTAACATTAAGCTCTTTTGCTCGGTTATCGATCGATACGTTATAACACAAAAATAGATCTAAATCTATATTATTATAGATTTACTCAACTAAATTTAGATTAAATTGAAATAAGCAAAAAAGAAGAAAAAGAAGAAATAAAATAAGTACAATAGCTATATTTAGAACTAATATGTATTTATTTAATGTTAATAATTCGTCCGAATTATCTGAAGAATTTATCTGAGATCGCTTGACTTTGTATTATCTTTTTTAACCTTTTTTAAGGTTAACTTTATATTATTAGATTGGAAGTCTTTTCTTATATTCATTTTCTGTTTAATTTGTAATTTTATAATTAGAGAAGAAAAATTCGAAAAAGAATATAAAAACCAAATTGAAAGATATGTATAACAGGAAATGGAGTACATACTGCGATTTCATGGAAACGTATACCGCTGCGTGTGCAAGTACATTCTTGAGATGAACGTAAAAACATAGCCACCACGTAATCGATAACAGCAACCGAGTTCGAGTTACACGGTGACTCTAACCAACCAAATTTCAATTTTGTATTAATTGATTCTTGAATCTCTTATAACTCGATCTATTATCGATTCGAATATAATTGACACAATATCCATTTTCAGTACTTATTTCGATTTCTAATTGGATAAATATCGTTCCCCACCCAACGTAACCTCAATAGTCTATACAAGTATAAATGAATTTTTCCATTTTCAATACGTTTAGTCAATATCTAAAATGGACGTTTTGACGTATTTAGTGAAATATCGTGTAATTTGTTTATGATAATTGAATGTATTTCGATTCATGCTACAGTGATAATTATCGACAGGACGACCTACCATTCGATTCGAGTGCACAGTCGTTGCACCGTGTAACATACGTACAGGGGTTTCAATGTATAAATTATCGTTGGACTGCTAAAAACGTAACAAATTTAAAAAAAATTGTCACTTTCGAAGTATTTGCAAAAATGGATTTCAAGAGTGAGCTATTTACCAGAATAAAAATGTCGAAAATTTTTCAATAGAATTATTCGGCAAGAGTAATATCATAATTCAAAAGAGGATTTAAAATTTTGTTCGAGTCTTCTGGACAAATAGTTGAGTAATTAATAATTTTCCACTGCAAATTATTCTGGAAAATATACGTATTTTTCCTATTCGTGCCACGATTCGAGCACGCCAATGATATGTATGTACGGTTACTGTGAGCGATGTATACAAAATGTCGTCGAGCGACTGTTGACAGGACTCATTTACCGAAACCAAGTATAATGTATAGCCCCTTTTACCAGCGAATATTCTCAATATATTCCCCGCATATCTTTGACGGGCGAGTTCAAACTGACACGGCATAATCGATAAAACAGTAGTAGAAAAGTGTCGCGAGAAGCGAGACGGGCGTAGGTGAACATCCATCGCGTATACATAGATTTTCACGATCGATCGTTGTAGCGAAGACGTTTCTACGGTTCTTACCTTCGACTCCCTGCTCCAGAATCAAGCTCAATCTGCCGTTCGTTTTCGCAAAATGAACTCGGGCGTCAAGCGTTCAGGTTCACCGTTAATTCGGACGATAGCGATGATGACAGTCGCTGATGCGACACTGGACATGAAACCTTGAGAAACGATGGAAAACGATGAAACAACACTCAACGAGCCTCACAGTCGATGGTCACTATTATGTCGGTGCACTGGTTATGCTTGGATGATCCTCGAAACTCTTAACGGACACGTACGCGGACATTATAACGCATTCATCCACGTATCGCTCACGGCTGAGCGTGTACGCGCGCACACCCACACACACATACACTCACTTTACTATTTGAACCACCCTGCTGCACGACAACGAGTCACTGCGACACCTCCGGTCGGCGGTCGGTTGTCGAGTGACGAACTGATTTGAAGCGCTTGCGCATTTACCCCCGCGACGACCATTAGCCGATGGCCGAGTTACCGCGTCGGCGCCATCTGCCGGTCACCTGATAGTTACCCCTACCCATGTATCCTTTGAGCCCTTCGGGTCGCCTCGATTCTAATTTATTTCTTTTTGGCTAACTTTTTTTGGTCTTTCTGCTCTTCTCCGGGCAATGGCTCGAATTTTAAGCCGTTCTATTTAATAAGATGACTTTTGCAGCGAAAAACTTTCATATCTCCTAAGTACCTGAGTCTTTTAGGCAGTGGTACTTCTAAGAACTTCACATGCAATTACCACTTTGGTTCACCTTTTTAATTCACCTTTTTCCCTTTTTAATTTATACTTAGGCTGAGTCATATGCGATTAAGATGAAATGGTTTTGGTGATCGTAACGATGATATCTGATTTTTTGTGACCTCACTTTTTTTCGTACCGGCAATGATGCGGCTGTAGAATGTAATTGCATTTCTCTGGAGTAAAATCGTAGTCTATTTTTATGAGCAAATGCTTCGTACATGGTTTTGGAGTTCTTAGCAAATACTTTCGAGCGCTTCATAGAAACAAATATAGGGTACAGTCCAAACATGGAATTATTCGTTGCAATTGCGCGCTAAATTATTTCATATTAATAAAATAATAAAAATTAAAATAATATTTCTTTTATCTCAATTAAAATCTATTTACTCGACTGTACATCGATAACAAAGTACTAAAAAAGCTATACACTACTGTAAAACTACACAATTAAAAAGATAAATTATATAATTACACTTTATAACTATTTCTCGTCCCCTTTTTTCTTTTCTATATATAAATTCTATCTCTCTTTATCGAAATACTTCTCACGCACCAACAAAAGTATGTTTTAACAAAGGACGTCTGCGCAACAGTTCTAATTGAAACTATCGATCATAGCTTTATTCGAGCTGGCATTCATTGTTACAAATTCGTCGTCCATTTTGGAAAACGCTCTCATCTCATCGGTGTTTATATAAGTTCTTATCGATTCGATAAATTTGCTCGCTTCTACGCTTATTCTGTTCGGATCGTCGGTGAGCCAATATTTTTCAACGATCACCTGGCCACGCGAAAGGGTTCAGGACTGAGCTTTTCCCGTATACGTGCTTGGGGTATTCCGGATACAACCGAAGACCCTGCTGACGTAAAATTGCAATCTCCGTGCCTTAATGCGATTTTTAAATTGGAAATGAAGCTTTGTTGACGCATCCAATACTCATCCTGGGCATTACAAATACCTAGTAGTAGTATTACAAATTTACTCCTACTACAAAATTACATTCAGAACAATTATGTAATATGATGAATGTTTTCTTTGAAATAACTAAAACGTATTAAATACGTATTATATATGCTGGATTTTGTTGCTTTCTGAACAAGAAGAAGCATAGACAAAGGTGGTTTTGTTATGAGTTAAGTCGCGTAATTCGATAAAAGAAGCTATTATCCTAGAAATTAACTCGAATCAAGTAGTATTGGTCAACAATTGAAACGCGTGCGGTTTAGAGACAAGCACAAGTTAGAGAAGCCACATCTAATGATTCTCATAAAACGATTACAAGGGCTCGATCAGATGTTACGTAAAATTGATTCAATGGTTCTTTTACAGCTAATGTTGTAAAGAGTTAATACATCATGGGCCTAAATTCGTAGCAGAAGTAAAATCAGGGAGATTCTATGAATCGAAATAAGACGAAAATCAAGAATAACGAAAACACGTTTCAAGTCACGTGCAGCATATGATTCGATGATATATTTAACAATCTGTAGCAGAAATTTGTAAAACATGACGCTTTACAGCAACGATCATTGAATAAAGATTCAAGAAAGCGCCATTGGCCATTTTCTCAAGAACGTCCTCGGAGAAACTTTTTACGTCTTCAAGTTTATTGCGTAGGCTGAGTGTAAGAGATATACAAATAATAGGACCATAAGTGTAAAATATGAAATGGAATTTTGATGCGGACGTGTTCGTAACGAATTCGTATCGTTTGATGGCGATGATACATTTCATTCTCATCATTTTGTAATCCCTTTAAGCCTCTTGTTCGAAGAAGATCGCGTTGTGCTTTTTATAAGCTAACTAAGATTTAATTAAGTTACGGTAGATGACAGATTATAACATTTCAGTGGGAAATATACGAGATGCAGCGAATTCTGCGCAATAAGTCTCAAGATGTATTGGAAGATTCGAAATAACTACGTCTGATTCTTTCTGTCCTATTATTCACAAATCAATACATGTCGTGTTTTACATAATATCTGCTTGTTAAATATGATCATTCCGTTCGAGTAGGTGAAAGATTTCTGTCCGGCTATTTACTACATGTATACTATAACAAGTGTATATACTAAAGATGCGACAGGTATAGGGGTTGCTCGGAGAAACAAAGATCGCACACCCATCCCTCGTTAGGATGTCTGCGGTGTCTGCATATACAACAGATTATGCAAACAGAGATGTTAACAGACTACAGAAAATCTGTCAATATTTCCCAATAAGATTAAATCTATTTCCAATGAAATGCAATAGTTGATATCTCACATGTATCGATAGAATATGCTACCAGGTACATATGTGCGTTATCTTTTTTCTAAAGTTAGAAGCATTAATCTCGCGTTGAATGCGAGATATACCATAGGAAGTGAGAATGTTTTCATGAAACAGAATTCTTCGCCAAATGAGTCATACACATCAATGACGTCAGGATACGTGCGTAGTCAATAGCCCAAACCCACGCTTTTATAAACTGCTCGTCAGATTTCTGCTCCGTTCGGCGTTGAACTGATTCTTACTCGTTATATTTATCGTAGTTTTTCTAGCCCTGTCACGATCTTCGAATTTTTATGCCTGAATCACGTTCTCGTTCTAATAAAAAAAAAAGGAAAGAAGTTTAGTATTGTAACAAAATCTTTAGCAAAAAAACTGAAACAAAAGATCATACAACGATTATTTTATCTATTCTTCAAACTTAAGAAATTTATTAACGATAAAAACATATAATCGAAAATGGCTCAAAGAACGCAGCAGGGTCACAAGAAATATTATAGATAAGCAAGAATTTTTAAGATTTTGCTAAAAAATAGTAGAATTAAAAAAGTCATCTCTAGGTATTAAATATACGCAACATTGTACTTTAATCAATTATTAATTAACTAAATAATAAATGTACCTATTTTCTGTTATCTATATTGTATTATGTGTTGTTTGCAGAACAAATCCAAAAAATTGTGTGTTAGTAATTAATAGATAAATAATTTTTTCTTGCAAGGTACGTACAAAAAAATTCGTTGCTAAAACGGTTAAACAAATCAAATTTTCTGACATCGCTTTAAATTATTCCACTGGGCCTGCACACCAATTTCCTTCTAAATTGCACTTCTGCGCAGCAAAGTTCCCTCGCAATTTATTTAACGTAATGATAGGTTCGCCAGATAATTTTCCATAATTTGTTGCCAGGAAGAACCGTGCAACTATTCATACTAATTACTCGTTACGACACCGCGTTACCCGAAGATATAGGATAATTATGAATGTGAAATAAAATGAAAATGAAAAATAATAAGTCCACGGTGACGCATTTTTTTCAATGCAATTGCCCTAATTTTCCTCATGTATAATCCCACGCCTATTGTGGGGGACAGCTCTTGTAATTAAGATAAATTGATCGTAAAAGCATCAGTCCTGATTATCAGTAGCGACACGAATTGTTTGGTTTCAAAGAACTCTGCGATGCCGTATCAGGTGTGAGTTACATTCAAGTGATTAGAGTAAACCATATTCCCAACGACACAAAATTTCATTTAACATCATTTTTCTATCAAAAACGGAGTAAACCAATCTGAAATCTTCATTTTGTAATAAATATATACGCATTATTATTTAATTATCATTTGGTAAGCATTTTGCATTATGCTTTAAACTATTTTTTTAGCTGCTGGTTAAACTATTTCACTGGAGTGTTATACGTTGTTCTTGTTAGATTTATAAAATAAATAAAATATTTATAAAATAAAAGCACGATATGGGAACGTTTTTCAAAAGTGTTATAGAAGCCTATTTCTGTTCAAATCAAATTTAAAGTAAAAATCCTATATATTCCTCTTATTTTTTATGCCAAAATAGGCAGACAAAATCGAAGAAGTGAAGAGACCGTTTGATGAGAAGCATTTCAGGGAAATGCTTCATTTATCAAAAGAAGCAGGCGATAAACCGAATCCCATTCGTAAACGAGAAATGGCTGCAAGAAATTGTCAAGAGACCTATTCCGATGCACCTTATTCCAAATTCAACGTGTCTTACATACATTTATGTGAAATAATTTTTCCACGAAAAGTAAGAAATAGTTAGATCATCCTAATTTTCTGGACAAACTTTCAAGGATATGACAACGAATCTATGATTAAAAATATTTTCGGATGATCGATCTAAGTCGACAAAGGTATGCGCACATGGTTGCTGGATAGGAATTCGCTCTCGAAAAGTGAAGTAGCATCGAAACCGGTAATACACGGTAGTAGGTGGTTGGAAGCAATATGGCGACCCTTAGTTAGCGATGTAGAGTGCGCGGGCGCCGATCGACATCGTGGTCCAGGGTCGTGCATGCCCGCTTTCTCCGTTTATGGACCAATCACATCGCGCCTAGAGGAGAAAATCAATAGGCGTACCGGCACGAATGACGTCAGCCTGCAACCCGACGATCGACCGATGCGACGCGGGCGGCGCCGGCCAATTTCTACGGAGCAATCAATAAGTAAAGATATCCAACGATGTCGGCAATAGCACCCACGTATCTTTATTCCACCCATATACGAATACGTATCTAACCGCCTGTTATTGCTCATTCAAAAATCTAATCCAACTTTTGTTACAACCCGATAAGCACGAAAGCCACCCCTAAAGGCAGTAATCGTTTTGTCAATGTAGTAACCGAATTATCAATATTGTTAAAAGTTAGAGACTCTTGGTTATTGCATATCTATTATTGTGTTTATTCATTCATAATTTTAGATTATAACTACACCTTAAAACCACGAAAGTTACTCCTCAAAATATAATAGTTTCGCTAGTATAGTAGCTGAAGTGTTAATATTATTAGAAAAATTTAGAAATATTCATTTCTGATCTTAGATTATATAATTACAATTCCTAACTATAGAAGCCACTTCTGAAACTGTAATGCTTTCATAAATGCCGTAGATGAATTATTAATGTTATTGGAAAATTTTAGAAACCCGGTTATCATATACTTAGTGTTGTGTATATTTATTCATGACTTTAAATTATAACTGCACATCCTAATTAGGAATCTACCTCTAAAAAGGGGTGATACTTTTATGAGTAAAGTAGGCAAATTATTAATTTGCCCTTCTTACCTAAAATGTTCTATTTGGCATTTTTTCGTTTATTAACATATATTTAAATATTTGCAATTATTTGTGAGTAAAAAAAAACAAAAATGACACAACTAATAGCTACTGACATGAGTTTTCTGCTAAAATGATAAAATTGAAAAGATATTAGATAAATATTTTGATGAATACATATATCTTAATCGAAAACAAATGCTATCTTACGTTTACAAGCTGTATCGAATCAAATATTACAATATTTCGATAAAATTGTTTTTCCGTAACGTTGCACCGTGAGTAAGTTATATATAGGTAGTACCATTGACGCATGTTCATATTTCATGAGATTTCGTTCCAGGAACGTGACTGGGACATTTTAGCCACTGTCACAAAAATGATAAATTTTCCTATAAATTTTCCTATAAATTTCCTAATTTTATGTCACGTATAATTATAATTTGGATGTTCATCGTTTATAATTTATTACATTTTGTATTTTATTTTATATCATGAAAAATAGATGACTTAATAATGTTACATAATAAGTAATATAATAATTATGAAATATATTCTACCAAATTACTAATACCAATTTTGATAAATACGTTTCACTTTTAATATCATAATTTTTTGATTAACGATATTCTAAATACTATTAACTTCATAATAAATATCACTTAACATCTTTATATTAATGTACATTAAAATTGATAGAAGAGTAAATTATAACACATAGATGTATTCTATTAAAATTATACATGTCAAAATTTACTGAAACATGCGAAGTTCCGAGAAAAGAAGAATAACTTTCAAAGATATTGAATCAAAAAAGATATTGAATCAAAGTAGATACTTGACACTTCTATTCATACTACCACTTTTAATCATCTATTGATACACAAATAATTTCCATCGATCATATTCAACTTATTAAACTACTACTTATTTAAACAAATGAAGGGCAAAAACATTACACTTTTTAAATACATATCAGAAAAATTTCTTTATTTTTTCTCTTTTCCTACATTAAATATAAGTCCTTCCATTATCTTGAAGTATATAATATTTTTAACTGTTAAAAAAAATTAAAATAATTTCAAAAAATATAAATATTCCTATTTAAAAATTTGTTTAAATTTGTTAAGTTTGTATTGGCCCGATCGCTAAATCAAAACAGCGTTCGTATTTACAACAAATTTGATAGTCAATTTCTATTAACATATCCCTAATGAACTTACTTCAGCACAAAGGTTTAGTTTGTGCCCCGATCTTTTCAGCATCAACCTTCCGCGACGTTGCACCTGTATACCCTAATTTTAAAAAAATCCTAATCCTATAAGCGCGGTATAATTTTCTTCAGTAACGATCCGCGACTCGAACGTATTTGTGCAAAAGTGTACCATCGGGTAGCTTCGTATTTTACCAGCAAAAAACCTTATGGCAGGAACGAGTCGATTCCACGAAAGTTCACTAAGGCGAAAGCGCCCCCTTCGATCGCAATTAACACTTCTGATATACACTAACGTAATGAATCATTCGAAACATGCTGCGAACGTACTCCTCGATTCATTGATCTTAGAATTAACTACATAGATACGATACATACATGCACTTATCTTTATATATTGCATATCGTTCAATCTTTATGCAAATGTACACATGAGCACACGTTAAAAGCAAATATAGATGAGAACTTTCTTGTTTCAAACCCTTCTTGACATAACAGAGAAATATATTATAGAACGTGTAAAAAAATGTCAAGTACCGATCAAAATTCAATACTCGAATGCAAGGAAATATTTCGAAAAAGATTATTACTTGAAATGTTCAAATTTACGCCCTAGTCTTTGAATTTTTATGTCCTAATTTAGCGCTCGTTTTGATGAACAAAAAAATTTTTGAAGTTTTAAGAAATCACGCGTATTAACAAAGATTCTTTCATATTTTTCTCATATTAAAATTTTTTACTAATGGAAAAACCCGATTATGTCGGAAATGACCCAAGGAACATAGAATTTTTATCCCTAATAATAATCAATCAAAATTCTTCGGACGATTTTTTATATTTTATGTATGTAGTGCATTTTCGAACTGTCATCGGATAAAGTTAAACTAACCATGCTAATGAACTAACTATGGAACAGAATAAAGGAATACAATGTCGTGATGGTTTAAAACTGATCTGTCTGACTAAAGTTGTACGTATCTACTGTGTATTCCAGATTGACAAAGCAAACAGGGAATTAATTTGTGGCGCAGACGGCATTCGAGGATTTATAATAGATGATATATTGTACACAAACGAGTTTAAAATGACTACAATGATAGCAACGCGTTCGTGCATTCATAACAAATGTGCTATTAGTACAAGTGGTTAAAATGACAAGAATGTTTTCGACTCACCAGATACGTAGGCAGTGACGTGAAAACAGCTGAGGACCTCCGGCCATACTGGTTCTAGTTCCGCGATGTTCCTCGAAACACGGCGTGGACGCGACGCGACGCGACGCAAAGCAATTCGACTCTAACCGATCGATTATTAAAGGCGCGAGTTAGGCGTCTTTTTCTTCTTTCTCGGCACTCGCTTGAGCAGCTTACTAACCGTGTGGCGCTGATGTCTGTTTTCTCCTAGCAAAATAACACGACGTTTCGTGCGAAATTTCCAATTCACACTGCCCGTTGATATTATGCCAGATGAAAACGGAAATGATGGATCGATAACCGCGATGGTTATCGATATATGATAACTTAAATAGCGCGCTTCGATTTGAGCGCGAAAGTTTTTCAAATCGTTTTCGATGTGCAAAAGATGATTGTTTTATTAATTTAAAAATATCGGTATAATATTTGAAAATATATTTTATATTTTTAAGAAAGAAAAATAATCTTTATGAAATAATATAATTAGTAAGATATTTCTTTTATCTGATTTTAAACCAACAATAACTTTCCTGGCAAATTTCATTGCTATTTATTATTACATGTATACAATATATACGAAACAGATTTATATAAAATCATAAGTGTCTTTTGAAGACGAACAAGAAGAGATAAAATACGAAATTAATTTTCGAAAAAGGTTCATACTATGTGAAAATCATTTTCAACACTATCATATTTTCTTTCACTCTCTAACATTTCTGAGCATTGTTGTAGCGGCTATTCACATCATTCCAGTTCACTATGTCGAAGATAGCTTTAACGTAATCAGGTCGAACATTCTTATATTGCAAATAGTATGCGTGTTCCCAAACATCGATACCAAAAAGTGGTATCAAACCAGTTGTAGCTTGGAGAGGATCTTGGTTAGCGCAAGTAGCTATCCTTAAAGATTTTGCTTTTGGACAATATCCAAGCCAACCCCAACCAGAACCTTGGATCGCAACAGTACTTTCAGATAACCGCTTTTTCATCTCTTCCATACTACCAAAGTCCTTCTCGATCTGTTTGAGGAGTGCAGCTGAAAGAAAAGATATTTAATTAATTTATATTTGATTTTATTACAGAATATCTATCTCGAGTAATAAAACGATACTTACCATCTGGTTTACCGCCATTTGGTGAAAGGTTACACCAGAAAATTGAGTGATTTAAGTGACCTCCTCCATTGAATTTAATAGCAGGACCCAATGCAATTTGCGTATTAACATCACCTTTGGCCACAGCTTCTTTCATTTTCTCTTCAGCAACGTTTAAATTATTTACGTATGTCGCATGATGCTTTGAATGATGAAGTTGCATAATTTCAGCACAGATGATAGGTTCCAAAGCCTTGTAATCGTAGGGTAATTCAGGTAGTGAATGTTTTGTTCTCACAAATGTGTCTTTGCTAAAAATGAAAGATACATAATAAAATTTTTATTTTATTTAGAAATTTGCATAATACATATTGTAAAGTTAAGAATAATATGTATTAGATAAAAAAAATAGAGTATAAATTATATACTTAACTTTTATGTTTAAAAATATCATATCTACAAAATATCAACTTTGTTTTCATTGATAATATGAATATTATCTTGTCATATGTTGTTTATTGTTTATTATTGTTTTTTATCATGTACATTCCTTTTATTTTTTACATTTCAAATTTAAATAAAATTTACTTCATACATGTATGATGTATATGGACCACAAATATACTGATATTCATATGTAACATTGACAAGGTATTTATCTAACATATATCTATATGCCAAAGGTCAAATTGATATTGATTTTTTGTATATATAGTTAATTTCAGTACTTTAACAATACGCCTAAATATATCTTTTTAAAATATACCTTTCCCTTTTGTGATTTAGTTCAATATTTTCAAATTTGATAGATGTATCTAATACATATGACTGAATATCAGTAATAATTTGTCATTTAATTATCAATTATTGTAAAATAAATTTCAATTTGGAACTTAAATTATATAAATGAACATATATAGATTATATATTTAATTAAGCGAAAAGAAATCAATTTATATTAAATATAGTTCATTTCAAATTTTAATATTGTTTTTGTAATTATATTTTAAAGTACAAATGTTAGTCTTTTATACAATTATGTACATATACAATATCAATAAACGCAATTCTTACGAATAAAAGGTCTAATGCTAATGACGAAAAGTAGAAAGAATGACAGGTTAGAAATTATATAATATCAACTATGTGAATGTCAATTATAAATAAAAAGTAAGATAAACTTACATTATGTTGGAAAACAGAACACGTCTTGCTGCGAACATTGTTGAAACTGTGACAAATCAACTTGTTTTTATAAACTAATATCAGAAAATCGTGAAGTGCAAAAGCTACCGTTGATCACAGACTTGTCGCAATCGTTGCAAAGATCTTAATGCCAAAGTATGCCGGGAAATGGTTCGAGCTCGACTACCACTATCAGCTATACGAATATCAGATATTACGTCATAGTTTTTTCCACTGACAGTGACCACATTACTAATTTTCCCCTAATTAGACAATATTTTTTTCATTTTGATAAACTACATCTTCTCGAAGTTTATATTAATTATTTAAAAATATTTCATATAAAATTAGGAACAAATACAGGTTTTGTGTTATAAGGCCTCGCGGTTTCAATTTTATTTTAATTAGATGTTTTAATTTCCAATTTTCATAACTGTAAAAGTTGATGAATGAAAGAAATGACGTTTTACCTTACGATTGTAAATAATTACTTTTGTGTTGAAAGGTAATCTTTAATTGATAAATTACATATTATACAATAATAATCGCTTTTTATATAGATATATTTGAATTGAATTATGCACAAATTATATTTTAATTATGGATAAGCTTCCAAAAATTATACTCCAAATACGATAGATATACTCTATTCAAAATCCAAACTGAACATTACATACCAAAATTACAAATGAATTAGAAAGCAAAATATTTATGTAAGAAATACGATAAAAAAAATATGTGCTTTTATACAAGATAGTATAAAATAGCAATGTAAATATTTTGTATATTTGTCCTCAAAAAAAAAAATAAAAAATATGCAACTGTCATGTCCTGTAATCTACAAGATCAGTTGCATGTTTTACTGAAATTAATATCGTTTTATATTTCATATAATTTACAGATATTCAATAAATCTAACAAATAGACCTCAATTTTATTATACACAATTAAAAGCATATTTTATGCATGAATAACGAATGTTGACACGGGTGTCTTACAATGAAAAAAACAGTACATACATACAAATTATTGCGCACACAATCGTGTATAAATCTATGTATGTGCGTCGTTGTGTATCAGATATTAACATTTGTGTATTTACATAATAAAAAAGGCATAGCCCTGATTATTATTCTGTTGTTATTTATATTCTTTATGATTGCTCTGAAAAATCTTACAAGAGAAGCTACTATCAATGTTTTAACGAATTTACAAAAAGCCATTTAAAAACGTTGAAGCATTTGTTCGTAATAACGAATACTTATTAGAAAATTTAATGCGATTTCATTGCGAAAGAAAAAATAGTTTTAACTATCTACCCCTTTATTCCAACGCCACGTTATTTTTGTGAAGATATAATCATACGTAATCAAGTGCTGTTTTCTTGGCATTAACGTGACTTCAAAAAAAATTGAAATAAAAGATATATTTACGGATACACGTTATGAAAAATTACAAAACCATCAGAAATAATATTTATCATAATGTGTTTCCACATTATTCTTAAATATGAAATATTAGATTCAACTTATGTTGGGTATTAAGTCACGCTAAGCTTTGTTCATATATAACAAGTGTTATGTGTATAAAATCGTTCTAGAAAACTGTTCATTCTGGATCGCTTTGAAGCGTCTCACCATTAGTTAGAACTAACGCGTCATCATCAGCTTCGTTATAATCAAGAGAAAGAATACTCTCTCTTCTCTTTTTTTTATATGTCCTTTCATCGTCACTACCTGGTGCACTTTTGTCCCTTTTGGTCCTATCCCTACCCCTAGTTATTCTAGTTAGCACCTCTTCCCCATTAGTTTTATTATTATTTCTATTATGACTTTTGCTCCTCAGTATCCTCTTATTATTTCGATTTTCTTCATGTTCTTCTTCCCTATCACTTAATTCCTCATTCTCTACTTTAATGATCAAAGCAGCCGAATCACTTGAGCTTTCGTCGTTATGATCTGCTTGATTGGGTTTTCGTTCGACCCGTTCTGTTCTTTCAGTATTAGAAAACTCACACTGTGGCGATCGCTGCGATGATAACGGTGGAGTCCTAGCACCTTTGCACACATCACTATCTTCCATTGATTTTGAAGTCTTTGTTTCTGAAATTGAATTTTCCTCGGATTCCTCCTTCTTTATTGGTGGTGTGTGAGGTGACAAACCATTTGTTAAATTATTTTCGCTTGAATTTGCTTTCAACGCTGCATTTTCTTGCTGTAACAATGTGACTGATTCGCGAGCTTTACGTAGCTCTTGTTGTAAGAAGTAAATTGTGCTCTGCATTCCTTCAACATCTTCGTCCAAGTCTTGCAAGAATTCATCCAATTCTGTAACATAGACATTACAAAAAGATATTAACTGCTTTGATCTATAACATATTAAGAAACAGATCCATAACAAAAATAATACCTGATTGTGATTTCTTCATTTCTTCACTGAAACTTCTTTGAAGAGCAAGATCTCCTTCCAACTTAGCAATTCGTCCACTAGCAATCATGCGACCTAATTCTTCGTTTTCTTGATATAACAATCTGCATTTTGCCATTAGTCTTTTGCCTGTATTGCTATAAATAAAAAAAATACACAGAGTGTCATTGGAAATACAAATTTGTTATTTAGTTTTATCAAAAGACGTAAATTATTATTTACCTATCTGGTGTAAATTTCCAGGCACTAAGTTCGTTCTGAGTGTCCTCTAATTTAGCTTTAGTTGTAACAAGTTCCTGTCTTAATTTTTGAATTAAAATATTAACAGCTGGATCTAACAAAGCAGATCTTAATGCCACAGCGGACGGAGCATGAGCAGCTTTCATTTCAGCAATTTGACTCTAAAAGAAGAAGAATTACGTGCTATGAAATTTTTTAATTAATTTTATATTTTTTCTATTAAAAAATGTAAAATCTACATACAATATATTCTTGTAATTCTTGTTCTTTAGAAGCAAGTCTCCTGACTAAAATCTTCTCTCTATGAGATGCTTCTGCATGTTGCTGTCTGTACTTGCTTTCAGAGTCCCTCAATGAGGACAGCTCACCTACAAAAAAAAATTATATCATTTCCTCTTTTAATTAAAACTTCACTGTTTAAAGCTATCTATGTGTCTCATCAATTTGTTTTATATTTATTATATAATTGCTGTAAAATTAAACAGAGCATGAGCATATATATTGTTTATATATATATAATATGTAATATAATAGGTAATATAATATATACACACTATATATATATATATATATATATATGCACATGTACATATATCAATGTACAATTTTTATTATATTTTAAAAGGTCATTATTTTTTCAACTTTATTTCAATTAAATATGAAAATTCTGTATTTTAAATACATTTCAAACATAAAAATTGTTAAAAAAAGTTATTAATTGATAATACAAATTTAAAGAGAAAGCTGTATCAACATTTATTTAATTTAAAATATAATATGAAAAAATATATGAGTATTTCCATGTTTTTCATAATTTTACCTATATCTTTATGATGTATGATTTTTATTCATACACTCTAAATAAAATTATATTTTCATAACTAGAGTTGGGGATTATTTTATAATATTCTTTTTGATTATTTTCTTCATCTCTGGTAATAATTCGTTTAAATAATGGTAAGTCATATAAATCTATGAGACACATAGAGAGCTAAAAACCTTAAAATATATATGTATATAATATAATAGTACAGAGTATCCTGTACAGTCTCTTTTGATACTTCATATCTGTATATCTTTGGTGAAAGAAAGCATAGTGGTGAAAATCTACTACATACTGTTTTGCCCTAAGTGCGCATAAATAAAATATGTTTTCATATATATGTGACATTGATTGCCTGACAACTGACATTTTTAATTAGCGCATACTTTGAGTTTGGAGTTGTTGCATCGTGCCATTTGTGAGATTCTCTGTGCTTCCACCGAGACCAAGAGTGGACGTTACTTTTCTTCCACGAAAATAGATAGACTACTTGTTGCAGACACAGATGTTGTCACAAGATGACCTCCCGGCCTTATTTGATCAGGATTGTATTTTTTTCAGATTGGTACTTGGACATCAGGAAGTTATGGTGCAGGTACAAATGCATGCATGAATTGCGTTCATAATGGGAATAGATAGGGATGTTTGTCTAGGAACATAATTAAAATTGTTCAGTTTTATCAGACGTATCTATATATAAGATGATATTAAAGATTGTAGATTGGGATAAGAATTATTAGGATTGGAAAAAGCAGCTGGAATTTCAGATCATAACTGCATCAATTAAAGGTTTCGTACTTCACCAAGACTTAGGTTCACGCATCCCTGGCACAGAGTTTTGTGGGCCAAAGGATGACATAGGGCCTCTGTTTTTACTCTTCTGAGTGGTATATTCAGAGCCAGCGAGGATGTTGTATTTCATTCAATCCTCGCAAAGTGGAAACTCGATATCCAATGTACACACAAACACACACGCACTGTCCTGCTTCTGGCAGTGTGTTTTACTACACTGTAGAATTATACGTGGCACACTGCACAGTCACTTAAGAGCTCATACCAAAAGTAAGCTGTGTGTGTTTCTTACAGTGAAAGAAATGATTCATAGTGAACACATTCGAAAAAACCTTTTCATCTCTTCTTGTCACACAATATCACTTTTTTTTGATATACACTTTGCTTTTAGCATCAAGTGATTTTTAATATCAATAGCAGCGCAACTTAACACCAGATGATAAAATTATGCATATATGCATAATATTGTATTAGATTTTCTGTACATGCAGTGTATATGACTGTCACATCACTTCTGCTCACCAAAAAAATTTCGAACACTGTACATATTGGCATTAATTTAATTGCCCGCACTACACACCACAAATGTAGTTTTCAAAATATTACAATATTACTGTATCACTAACCTTTATCTAAAGTCTATTACCTAATTAATCTACCCAGTGTTTTATATGAATACATAAATTTTCTACAATTGTAATTTGTTTATCGATGTCATAAGAGATGTTCTTAAGAATTTCATCTATCTTATTACGATACTTATTTACTCAAAATGTTTTCGACTTTAGGATTTATAAAAACAGCATTATTATTATCCTAAACACAGTACTAATAATATGCTTAATCCCTAATCTTAGCGTCCCTATAAGAGTCTTGTCTCATACAAGAGACCGTTGTGTTCTGGCATTCATAAATTCGCTTAAGAAATGTGGTGAGTGAGGTGGTCTCACTCAAGTGATCTCAGTACCTTCCTGGGCTGCCGCCTGGGCCTCTAGACACTCCACATACAAGTCCTGTTCATGCCACTTGGCTGCTAGCTCGTCCTTTGTCATGTTGTCCAATTGTTGCTGTGTTAACTTCATACGCCTTGGTTGTCTAGGAGAATGAGGACTGCTTGGTTTTCCTCCCATACAATTGTTCTGTGGACTTCTTGGTGAAGATGGACCAGCAGACTTAACATCGTTGCACTCTTCTGCCATTTTATATTAGAAGTTATTAAAACCACACCAGGGCCTATAAGTATGTTTTGAAGTCTGCCTCTTCTTCTTTAACTGTTTAACTGCAACGAGTGCGTTGATGATATGCTATTAATGCTAGCACACATTTGTCTGAAAAAATAAACATATTTTTTCAGTATAATATATGTATATAATATAAATAAATTTAACAATTATACAAATTTTAATAATAGTATGCTAAAATTGTAATTTTACTGCCTGTAAGTTGATAGTCTTATTGTTCTACATTTACAATAATATTATTGTTACTAAGAATATATCTATTGTTATTTAACAACCATTATTTATTTTTAATACATTTTTAACATTTTCATAATGTAATATTAATAAATAGTATATGGTATATTCTAGAATATATTCTTATAGCTAAGGTTATATAGTTACAATACATTAAATAGTAAAATAAAATACAAGAATCTTATTGTAGATAATAAATTATCTATAGGTTATATTTACGAACTCTTTAAATTATAATTTTTAATTTATTTGGAACAGCGTATTAATATCTAATATAGCATCGAAAAAACGTATACACACAATGCAGAGATTTGCAGAGGTTACTATGTATTATTGGAACTATAATTGTAAACTTGTACGACAGTACTATATACATACACGTTATATTTACTACTTCATTTTCATAGATATTACATGCACTTGTCATATACTAGGATAAAACTTTTTCACGGCGCAGGTTCGGACCCGGCTTTTAGAACATACCGCGTGATTGGAGAAGGTCACGTGGCACGTTTAATGTTTTATTGCGACATGCAAGGTAGGGAATGTAGGATCCAGTTATCTATAGTCGAAGGGAACATTGACGCCATTATGTCGACATGTCTGCCATGAACGAGAATTTCGCGATATAAGATTACAAATTTATAATTTATCTTCTTTCGAAGATCATTGAAATTACTTGCATATATGAATTATAAAAAAATTTAAAAATATTTCTGTAAAACAGTGCACTTATAATCACATAGCCGTCCAGATGTTTGATACAACTTTAACAATTATAACACTTTTCTAACATAGATCATCGTAAACTTATTACTATGTAATATTATCTAACGATATAACATGATTCTTGTTCACTTCACATACCTGGTATAATGACACGCCTATCATTCCATTGAAAAATATTTGTATCCAGTATTCGGTATAACGTGAAACGATGAAACACGACACCATGTATGTGTATACCCACGTACATGTATATACATATATACGTGTATGTGTATATATGTGTGTATACAAATGTAATTTCGTAGTGTTATAAGCAAGTTCAAGCTTTCGTTAGTGAGTTCCTCAATTGATCAATTGACGAATAGAGTAAATGTGATATACAGGACTTGTCTCAATGTCCCGCGCATTCCAAATATGACATCAATACGCGCACATGATACACGTATCGCGTAAATACTCAAAAACCATGCCACTACAGGCTAACACAGTAATGTAACTAATCATGAACAATGATTACTGCCGACATCACGTTCAGAGTGCCTAAGAAACGAATGTCAGGCGCATGCTCCAATCACAATTGTCCAACCACAAGTGCTGACATAGAAATGTACCAAATGTTTTTCGAATAAATACAATATAGAAAATATCGAAATAAAAAAAACAATATTTCAAAAAATCAGAACCAATCAAAAAGGCCACAACTTCTTTTCATGTTTACTGTAATTATTTGCTATTGACGTTACGGTTTACTAATTTATAGTCATATTAAGTACGACACAGTAAAGTATATTTCAAATATCGAATCATAAATTTCACAGCACTGACTACATTACCGCGAAGTTCTAACTGATCTAAAACATTTCATGATGGCATGTTAAGCCCGCCATTTTCGAAATGTACAATAATACGAACCTTCGGTAACTATCAGTCTGTATAGGGAATATGATTTCCTGTTTTAAGAATGAAATATATTAATTATTTGAAACAACATATATATTTTTTTAGGCATTACAAAATAATTAAATATTATAATAGTAAAATACCTGGGTAAATCTCTGTTTAAAATCACGTAATAAACGTAAAGTTAAAGTATGCTTATTAATTAAATAATATAAATGAAGATAAAAATAATAATTTATCGTTTTGAAAGATTAGCTTTTTATTTCTTCATTATTCCTGGGCTCATCTTGATAGTAGATTTCATTGGTTTCACTTTGATGGGTATTGTTTTTGAGACCTTTGTAGGTGGTTTAATCATTGACATACGAGTATTCTGTGTATTAAGTGCTCCTAAGTTTGGTGATACCTGTTGTTCTGGAGATTTAAAGTTTCTTGTTGTCAATAAACCTCTGCAATTTTAGGAATAACTTAATTTAGACATTTACATATATAATATTAATTAATGAGATTCAATTATACCTGTTCGACAGGTCGGAATTGATGGTGAGATTTGTTTTACTTGTGCTGTACTTTTTACTCGCTAAAAATTTTTGTTCTTTATCCGAAGATTTTAACAACGAGATATTAGAATTAGTAGTCGAAGGAATGTGAAAGCTACTGCGACGAAGTGTCGGTTTTACATTTTCTTGCTCAGGTTTTAAATTCCTTCGTGTCGTAGATTTAGGAAGCAATGTTTCGATACTACGACGTGCTCTCGGCGTTAACGTCAAATGTGCTTTCGCCCGCGTCTGTTGTTCATTTGTCGACTTTGATAAAGGTTTGATGATTGTACATGTATTTGATCGAGTTGATTTATAGGGACTAAGAATAATAGCAGGTGCTGATCTTATGGATGCACTGTCATTATCTATTATGAAGATAAACAGATCTTAATAATTTCCATCAGAATATTACTGTTTTCAAATAATATTTATCTATCTAAATAAGATAATTGCCTTGAATAGGAGAAGTATCATTCGAAATCTCTGGTTTCTTGATCAGTAACACCTTAAGAGCCTTTTCTAAGTTTTGATATGCCCCTAGAACATATTCAGTTACAATCCTAGGATTCTCAATTTCGCTCTGTAAAGAAATTTGCCCTAAGGAATTGGATAATTCAGAAACTACAGAGGGAGAACTCGTAAGTTTTGGAGGTGACGGCCGTGGTTCTTCATTTAAATTTTCGGTTTCGATGTCCCATGTTTTCTGACGTTTTAAAACAGGCTTAACCGATTGTATTGGAGACATAACACGACATACAGATGGATCGGAATTTACACTTCTATTTTTCTTCTCAGGAACACACTAACAATGTGGCATCAAATTAGTTAAAATATAAATAATAAAAATATCAATATTATTTTTATATAATATTATATAAATTATATTATAACAGTACAATATTATATAAATGAAGTACCCACTTTTAAACTCATATCATCTGTATGAAAAAACATATCCGGTTGTGTATGACTTCGTGTAACTCCAATGTCTCTCATTAAATTATTCTGCGCAGCTTTACAAGACGTATTACTTGTTTGCGAAACGTTTAAAATATCCATATATCGATTGACATCCGGTTCGCATACAATTGTATCGAATAGTTTATATGATACATCACGCAAAAGTCGAACAACATCTTTTGATAAACGGGGTAATAAAGTACTACCAGTTTCTTCGATTTTTTGTGATATATTGTCCTGAAAATAAATACAATATTAAAATATTCTTACTGTACACTTCTTACTGTACTTTTTATGATTGTTGACTAAAATCGTAAAATTGTACTAATTTTTTTGTGGAAAATAAAGAAGATATGTTTAAATCGATATACTTGATATATTTATTAATTTTTTGCTGTCAAATTGTCAAAATTCAGTTCTGGACGTTGTCGTATTTCAGATAAATATTAAATTGCATAATAGGGGAATATCTTTACTTTCTTATGCGCAAGTTATACATTATTTAGTTACTTGAGCTATTTACATACATAGTAAATGATGCTTAAATTTAAAAATATTACTATACGTAAAATAAAAATTACTCCATGCCGAATATAATACTAAACGCTATAAGCATTAGATGATTTATTTTAATTGTTAATGCTCTCGTAAGTTTCAAGTTCACGTGATTCAAAAGCTCTCAATTCGATAAATTTTATGTTATTTATTGCCCCTCTAAGTCTGTAAATGTTGGAAGTCAATGAAGTTCGAATGATAAACGATGTAAATGCTAAAATTAATAAACATTTAAATTCTTGAATTCGCGCGATCAGCTCAGTATCAACTCAGCATAGTTTCACTTTAATACTTAGATAAAACCAGCTTTAATAGAAATTATGAAAGAAATTATTAATTTTTGCATACGGTGCTTCCAACAGGTCCGGTACCACTAATAGTCCAAAAGGATGCGTCCTTAATGTGATCAGGATTGGGACATTTACACATGACTCCTCCTAATTCTAATACTGCCCTCATGTTGGAAATATCGCATTCGAGTGCAACTCTAAGAACTCCTTGATCAGGTGTTTCAACATTATTGTCATTCTTTCCTAAGGCATGTGAATCATTGTGCCTTTCAAACGAGAGTAGTTTAAATCCAATCGCTTGTAAAAAACTGGCTAACGTTGCTACGTCCGGTTTTGTCGAATGTCGAATGTCGCGCATTTCCTCATTGTTCCAGTCAGTATGCGCATGTACACCAGTTATCCATTTGAGTACCCACTGATAAAACTTTCGTTGTGCACTAGATTGAGAAGCATTTTGACTGTTAGGAACACACGTGCTGGTATCCATCCTGAGAACTTGTAAACTGAGTGTCACAAGAAACAAACTGTTCTCGAGATTTGTGTTTAAATTTTTTTTTACCGGCAACCGAAATTGTTAGTAATGAACTTACATACATATACTAGTATTAAACATAACAGTCCCTGCTATTGGATTATAAACATTCAAAATGATACGGATAACGATAAACGAAAATATATACAAATTACAAATATGTATATAGATTTAATCTTATCGCAAACATTTTTTGTGCCATTCTTTTCCTTAAACTACATACAACATCTACATGATAAATGATAGTACATGATATACATACATGTACATACATGATAGTAGTATTGAATTAAAGCTTAATTATTTAATGCTACATAAAAAATATATATAGCCTAACAGTGCATAAATTACAAATATTTATTTAATGTACATAGTATCTATTTAATGATATATTAGAATAATCATATATATAATCCGTAAAATACATATTTTATGTGGGCCTTTAATTTTTGTTTACATTGTTACTTGAATATTATTTGGTAACTATGTAATTCAAACTGTATTTGAATTCTTTTAACGACATAAAAGTTATATTGCAGATTTTATAGATATTTAATTATAATGTCAATTAATATGTTACTATATTATATTTTTAGGTTATACTTAAATACAAATAAAACAAGTGGAAAATTACGCCTAATTTTTTTAACTATGAATGTTCTTTTATTGACCTCTATAAATTGTGATTTATCTCGATTCATTTTGTTATATTTCTTTATTGTAAATCATTATTCATCTCATCTTCTTTATTTCAGTATTTGTAAAGGAACGGTTATTTTACAATGGCAATTGTAAAAACTACTTTGCTAGCTGGTGCTGTAACCGTACAATTATTTCCACAAACTTTCTTTTTGCAACAATATAGAAAAATTAGAGCCAGATATGAGTAAGTATAAAAAAGTATAAGAAGATATTAAAAATTTTATAATGCAATTTTGTTAAATTTTATAAATAGCTTTGACGATAATGAAATACCAGTTCGAAAAGATATTCAAAGAAGATTTGAAGAAGTACTAGATGATGTAAATCTAGTATATAGACCAATGATACCAAAAGAACGTATTAAAGTTTTTAACGTTCATGATGTAGAAATGTTTCATGCTGGAACAACATACTCAAAATATGGTGGTTTAGTTGGAATTCCAGTGAATTTCGAATATAATGATATTAGTTGTATAAGTGATGCAAACATATCTATTCAATCTGCATCACTTCAATGGGATGTAGAAGCTACCAAGGAATTTCATAACTCTTTAATACTCTCAGAAAATGCCCAAAAATTTGCTATAGCTCGAAAAATTTTAACAGTCGCAAGTTTTGATCCATTACTTAAAACTTTAAATGTACTTGCAGATGCAATAATAGGAATATCAGCTTATAATTTACTTCATTCAAATTTAAAAGTCACCAAACAACAAAGAGGTAAAAATGCTTTATGTATGAGTATTGCTGCAATTGGAACTTTTATTCTTACCTCATTAACAAATAGTCGATTAGATTATTATAGAGAGACAGAAGTCAATGAAATAGTGTCTAAACTTGGTGATAAATATATTCAAGGTGGTGTAGAATATTATGAAAAATTATCACAGAAGAATAGGGCCTTAAGAGTACTATTGGGAAGTAAGGGTACATATATGTATACACCTGCTGGAAATCAGATTACTTGGTTTACTCAAAAAAAGCTTCCAATTTCTGAACAAATAGATTATTTTAAACAAAAAATGCAAAATATCCAGTTACAATTAGTATAGTGTATTTTTAAGATTTCATATAAATAAAACAATCATAATAAAATTAATAACAAACTCGGAGTTAATAGTGCTTCCATTCTAAATTAATTTTATTTATTAACATATATTAATTACATAATTTATATACAATAGAAATATTATTTTTAAAATACTTATCTATATGAAATGAAATGAAATTTTTCAAGTTAAACTATTTATGAAACATATAATGTTGACAATTTTACACTTCGTTATATAAAAAATTACAAGAAAGCAAATACATCTTTGACAACTTTATAACAGTAAATTTTTATTCTATTAATAAATTTATAAACGATTATAAAAGTTAATAGATAGAGGCATGCTTATAGATGAACAGCTAATATTTATAATTTTTTTTATCATAGAATATATATATTAGGAAGCAAGCTAATCACATTTAAAATTGCTTCTACCTGTAAATTGTGTCAAGCTTTTTACAGTATGTATTTTCTACATATTATATATCATATATTGGCAGAATAATAGTCATCTTTTTAAAATATATATTCCATAAATAAATACAAGATACTTACAATCTAATATACAAAAGTACTTACACAATTTTTAAATATACAGAATTTTGCACTATGTGAGACCTAGAGAACCAAGCTGAAATATCAAAGAATTAAGATTTAAAGTAGAAACACTTTTAATACATGCAATACATATAATAAAAGTTATAAGTTGTAATATATATCAAAAGAAATAAAACATTCGAAAAAAACTAATTTTATTTATGTTTATTAACAGGTATTTGTTTTTTATCTGTTATATACGTTATTTAAGGTAACTTATCAATGTTTTTCAAATATTAATCAAATAAATATTAATTAAAAACAAATATTCTTTCAAAAAATTTGAAAATTTTTTACCAGTGTCATTTTATCTTCTTCTTTCTTAAGTACTTTTGCTGTTTGTTCTTGATCAAATTTGACAACTGCAGCGATCACCCTAGCAAGCACCATTGTTTCTCTTCCCATCATATATTCAAATAAAATGTTTCTGAGATATTCAATCTCTGTTGAATCTTCTAGTGTATCATGCCTTAACTTCATTAATTTTCTAAGTTCAACTAATTCTCGTCTCTGTGCTGTGAGGGTTTGTTGAAGAGTGTGAAAAGAACCAGTATTTGATTGTACAGTTGCTATTGCAACTCGTGAAGTGCTCTCTAATTCCTAAGTAAATTAATAAATATTAGTTAATTCTAATTTTTTACTTATATTATGCTTATTTTTATGTTTATATTAAAAAGTAATGATAAAAGTACAATTAGTAAAATTGAATTGTTTACAAAGTTGGAAGAACTTTACCTTGTTAATTAAATCAATTTGCATATCAGGCTGAAAGAGAAATAAGAATAAATAAAAATATAAAAAATGAAAAAATAATTACATGAAATTAAAATAAGTAATATAAATATAACAAAATCTTAAAAGTAAATAAAAAGGAAATATAAAACAAAACGTCATTTTGTAAATTATGAGATATTACTATTTTTTATAACTTTGTTGTAACCAACCCTTCTTTCATTTTGCCATTCCTGTGTTAATTCATTAATCTCTTCTTCGTGTTTTGCTTCCAACTTGTCAGTTTTCTGTTGTACAATTGATTTCCATTTCTTTTCTATTTCTTTAATTTCATCTATATGTTCTTTCTTCATTATTGTAATTTTTTCCACTAACTGGTTTATATCTTTTGCTTTTTGTGACATTAAATTTTTATTTTCTAAAATTAGATTCTCAATTTGCTCAGATTTGGCTGTTAATTCTATTTGGAAATCTTTTAATTGCTCTTTATATTGTTGAATAAGATTTGATTCATAATTTTGCTGGCGATCTAAACAGGAAAAGGCAATAATACATTTACAATATATTACTACAATATTTTTGTATATTTATTATTATCATATACAAAGTGATCTTTTCACTCTGTATATGGGTCAGGGTTCATTAATTTAAAAACAATTCCGACAAGATGACAACACCATATTGGTATATGTAATCTGTCATTACAAGCCAAGATATCATCTCTATTAGAGTGCGGATGACTATATGTGCACATGTGTAAAATGGAAACAATATTATAAAAAGAATTCTAATTTACCAAAACGTTTTTCTAATGCAGCATGTAACTCTTCTTCCTTATCATGTAACTGTGCTTGAAATTCCTTAACTAGTTGTTTTAATCTCATGCTTTGCTCTTCTTCATTTGTTTTCAATTCTTGTTTCAAAGTATCTACTTGATTTTTTAATTCATTACTAACAAAATGCATTTCCAGTTCTTTTGCTTGGAATGTTATTAATGCTTCATCTAGTTGTGCTTCTAATTTTTTATTTTCTTCTTCCAATTTGTCACTATTTTTAATAGAAAACTCATTTACTGTTCCACTACTACTTATACTTTTTACTTTTTCATTTAGTGCAGTATTTGATTCTCTAAGAACCTTTATTTCATTTTGTAATCTTTTTAAATCTTCAACAGTAATTATTGATGTGTCTGTTTCTATTGCTACTTCCTCTTCCATTGATGAAGATTTTAACCTTTCAATTTCTTTCAACAATTCCATATTTTTAGTATCTAATAATTTTAACTCTGCCACTTTTTCATCTATTATAAGTTTTAATTCATCTATTTCCATTGTTAATCGTTCTTTTATTACATCCTCATTCTTTATTTGAGATAATAATTCCATATTTGTAGATTTTAATATATCAACTTCATTTTTTAATTCAATATTCTTACATTCTATTTGATCTAAACTGGAAACCTTAGATTCTAAATTATTTACATAAGATTGAAATTTCGTATTTATATTTTCTAATTCTATAATTCTATTTTTTAAAGATAAATTTTCAGTAATTAATTCACTGTTTTGTGATTGCTTCTCTTCTAAATCATTTTTTACTTTATTTAAGCTATTTATTTCTAATCTTAAACTATTAATTTCCTCTTCAACATTTTTTAATCTTGCAACTTCCTTGTCCAAAAGTTCTAAATTCACTAGTAGCTCTTTATTTTTTTCTTCTATGTTATTATTATTCTCTAATAATAAATTTAATTTATCTACTTCATTACGTAAACTTGCATTTTCCTTTGTAAGATGTTCTTCAATTTCTTCTACTTTTTTCTTAGATGAAGTTAATTCTTCAAGTTGGAAATTCAGTTCCTGATTGTTAAACTGTAATTCTGTATTTAATAATATACTTTCATTTAACCGATTTTTGTATGATTCAATTTCTTTTCCTAATTGTGTATTTTCAGTTAGTAATTGTTGATTGTGTTTGTCATAATTTACAATTTTTTGTTTTAAGTTTTCATTAGATTCATTTAATTCTTGATTATGTTTTAGAAATTCGTTTTGCTTATCTTTTAGATTCTTATTTTCCAAATTGGTTTCATTATGAATTAATTTTAATTTTTCTAATTCAGTAATGATTGCTGCATTATTATCTTTTAATGTTACTATTTGGCAGTTTTCAGATTTTAACATATTTATTTCATTTTCCAATGTTTTTAACTGTTCTAATAATTCTGCATTTACAGTTTTTACTTCATTAATTTCGTCATTTAACTTTTGAATAGTGACATCTTGTTTTTGTTTAATAGCTTTTAACTTCGTTAATTGTTGGATTTTTGTTTGCATCTTTTGCTGTAAAGTTTCATTTGACTTTGTAAGCTCAATGACTTCATTTTCATATTTTTCATCTTTGACTTTTAAATCAACTAAAACACTTTCTTTATTTCCTAATTCTTCATTTAAGGTACTTATTTTTTTATCTTTTTCAGACAAATTTTCATTTAAAACTTTTATTTCTGATTCTAAAGTGTTTATTTTTTCTTCTAATTTATTGCAATTAAGGTTTTCAGATTTTAATAATGTAGCAATTTTTGTTGCTTCTACATATTTCTGTTCTAGTTCCTGTAATTGTTTTGTATTACTATTTGCTTCTTCAAGTTGTACTTTCAAATCAGATATTTCATTTGAAAGTAAGTGATTCATAGTATTAACATTGTTAAGTTCTTCCTGCAAAGATTTAGATTCTATCATTAATAATTTCACTTGTTCAGGTAAATTTCGTAAGTCATATAATTTGAAATTGAGATTATCTATCTCAGCTATAAGTTTACGATTTTTTGTATCAACTTCGCATTGTTGCTCCAATTTCATGGACATCTCATTTAGTTGTTTATTATAATTTTCCAAACTTATTTCCAAATTAGATTTAAGATATATAGTATCTTTTAATTCGGTTTGTAATTGATTATATTTTTGTTTAAGTTCTTCAAATTCCTGTAATTTAGTTTGGAAATTCTTAATTTGCAAATTTACATTATTCTGAATAATATTATTTGCTTTTATAAAAGCATCAAATCCATTCTTTAAGATAGAAATTTCATTGTTAATCTCCATGAAGCATTTCACTATATTGCTTTTAATATAGATGTTATCTTCCTTTAATGTTTTAATAGAAATTTTATAATTTAAAATATTTTTAATTAAATTATTTTTCTCTTCGTGAAGTGAACTAATATTAGAACTATCTGTTTGCAGTCTATTTTTAAGATCAGAGATAGTAGATTTACAGGATTGAAGTTGTGTACATACTCCTAACAACTCAGTATTTTTAATTTCTAATTCATTGTTCAATGTAATTATTTCTGTATTGTCTTGTACTTTTTCTTTAAGAATTTTCATTTCCGCCTCCTGACTCAATAATCTTTCTTTCATGTTTTCAAACATTGTTTTATATTCATGAAATTTAGCATTGTAATTTTCACATACTTTATCTCTATCAATTAGAGCATTTCTCATATTTTCTAATTCTTTATCAAGACTTTGTATGGTAGCTTGTAATTTTTCAATTGTTGCTTCTGCTTCTTTTCTTTTTTCTTCAGCAACAATTTTTTGTGCGTTTTGTTCATTTTGAAGCTCTGTATATTTTAATTTGTAATTTGAAAATACCATAGATAGTTCTTCTTTATGTATTTGATATTCTTTAGTAATCTTTTGCAATTCTTCTAATTTATTTCTTGTCTCTTGAAGTTCAATTTCCTTTTCATCTAATTTAGACTTTACATTTTGATATATTTCAGTATCATACACTTTCGTAATTTTTTCTATGTTTTCATTATTACAATCTTCTCCATGATATTTTGAGCCCATTTTTTCATCCAAATCATTTAATAATTGCTGCGTTTCTTGCTGTACTGGTTTTAAAGCTTCTGATTTTTCATTTGTTATATCTTGTACAATTTCTTTTGTTTCTGAATCTGAATTTTGAGTATTATGTGATAATTTTAGTTCTTCCACTTCAACTTTATATTTATTAACAATTTCACTTAGATTCTCCTTGGATTCTGTCACATGCTTCAAATCCAACTGTAGCTTTTTGATTTGCTCTTCTTTGTCTTCTAATTCTCTGTGTATTGAAAGTTTATTTTCAGCTAAGGATATTACAGACTCTTCCTCGCGTTTTTTCAAAATAATCATTTGATCTGTTAAACTTTTAATTTCTGTAGATGCATAACTTAACTCCTTTTCCTTTTCTGTATAAGAATTTTTTAATGTTTCATACTGAGATTCTAATATATTTTTTTCTGTTAATATTTCAGAAAATTTTTCTTTATTTCGTTTCAAAGATTCTTTATACTTCAAAACAACATTTTCCAATTTTTTTAGTTTATCTTTTAATTGTGTATTTTCGATTACCAAAGCATTTTCTTCAGAACTAATTGATGATTCAGTACTTAGGTCAATGAGATTATCTTTTAAATTTCCTTTATCATTAGTAGTGTCTGGTAAAGTAGATTCTAAGTTTGGTCCAGTCGTTTGTAAAAGTTTAATCTGCAATGCATATAATATTAAAATCTGATATAATACAATAATAGTAAATTTTTTAACATTACCTTTGTATTTAATGTATTTATTATGTGGTCTTTTTCTTCAATGTCATTTCTCAATGCTTCTTCCAAATGAGCTTTGGCCTGTTGTTCTAACTGACACTGTTCTTTTAAGTCAGCTATTCTTCTTAATACTTTATCTTGGGTTTCTACTAAGACTGATTCTAACTTGCCTTTTACCCTTTCCAATTCTTTATAATGTGTTGCTAAATCTGTATATCTTCCACGATATTTATGGTATTTTGCTTGTACTTTCCGATATGCTGAATATATTTGATCTTTTGAAATTTTATCTAGTTGTGGATTTATATTTTCATCTATTTCACTAGCAGATTGATCCATATCAGACTAAAAACGAAATGAAAATGGACAGTTAATTATATTTAAATGTTAATAATTTTTTCAAATTTTATATCTTCTTGATGATAAATGTTCTGTAATACCTGTAAATGATACAAATTAGGAGGGCTTTCATAAATTGGAAAAAAAGATGAAGTATCACTAGTAATACTGCTAACTGATGATCTTCTTGAAACACCTATGGAATTCGACGTAGGTGACATTAAATCTACATTTTGAAAACCATGTTTTGCAGGACTATTTTTAGGAGTTTCTGTAAATAATCACTTTTATACTTAAATTCTTTTTAACCTAAAGAAATAAAGCAATAAATAAAAAAAGAAAGATTTACCATCTCCTTCTTCCGTTAAACTAAAATTGTCATTAGATACAGATAATTCTTGTACTGAACTGTTGGACAAAGCAGGAGATACTACCGCCTAAATTAAAGCAAATTATTAATACATAACATAGATATTTAAATTTTATTTCAATTATATTAGTAAATCAACATATATTTAATTATCAGATATGAAAAATGTATTTTTGTAAAAGTAACAATTCTTTTTATAAATACACAATAATTTTATTTTATTAAGCAGATTACAAAATACATAATTTATGTCTTAATTTTATATAAAATGTCAAACCTGTGCTAGTTGTTGCATGCTTGCCTGTAACCTGGCAGGCGATTGTTTCATTTCTTCCGCGAGTTTATCTTTAAATTTTTTAAACATTTTGGCAAAATTTGTATGATATTGTAGTCTTTTATTAAATTATATAAATTTCCATAGATTTTTATTTACGTCAAAATTAGGTTGGGATCGAAGACAAATGTCAAAATTTAAACATAAATACAAGCATTATCCTCTATTGTTTGAGAAAGTATTTTCAGAAAATACGCAAATCATTGATTATCAAACGCGATATTTAATCCTTTGATATAATATATTTTTACTGCAATATTAAAACTTTCACGTGAGAGCTATGTATACGTAGCACAGTTATTGCCATTGATGTTGATAATAGTAGATTGAACTGAAACTATTTTTGAATGAACGTAGTTAAACTGGTTCATTGTATGATTTTTGTGTATTGTATATAATATTATTTCTTTCAATACATTTAATTCTTCTAAGTAATTAATTAGAAGGAATAAATAAATAAATAAATATAGTCGGAAATAAAAATTATTTTAATTAGAATTGAAATGTAATATACTACAGGTAATATACTAAAATATTATAATATTTTTTGAAATTTGAAATATAAATTGAACTGAAATATTGGATTAAAACATATAATCGTGTTATTATAACGTAACTTTATATATTAACTTTTAATCTGTATGTCCACACTGTTTACTCATATCTTATAATCACCATATATATAAAATCTAGTTACTTTCATACGTTGATTGAGTATAAATACAACGTGATATAGTTTACATGTGAAGTAGAATACTGTTGCTTATATCTTTTAACTTGCAAGGAATTACAATAATTCTATTTTCAATGATTTGATTTAAAAGAAAAACACTTTTATACTGTAGGAAATGGTATGGTATTTTTAAACGTAAAATGAATGAATAAATGATTAATAACCTTACATATTAGTTTTGTAGTTAAGAAGTTTATACAAATGATCAAATTTATTTAATTTATCTTTAAAGAAAATTTTTATAATTTAATTTATATACTCAAAATTTTAATTCCTTTTTTGTTTTGTTTTGATAATATATGAGAAAAGTATACTTGAATTAAATCTTCTGAGAATAAATTTAGAAAATAATTTTTTATAATGTATTAGACATGTGTGTGATTCCATACATAGAAACATTTAATGTAATTATTTGTAAGTTTAACACATTTTTTGTACATTATATTATGTTATAGGCTTCAAATGATGGTATACCTCCACCTACTGCGGTACCAGGGTTCCCACCAGCGACTCCAAGTATTGCTTCTAGTTTTGTACCACCTATCATGCCTACTGCACCTTTTATACCTCCTCCTAGTTTACCACCTGGTCCACCAGGTATAATGCCTCCACAGTTTTCGATACCTCCACCAGGTTTTAGTTTTCCAATTACTGCTGCTCCTCCACCTGATGCTGGAGTCATAGGTTAATACCTTTTTTGATTAAAGGATATTTTTCATCTTTTAGGAGTAATATGCTTTATTTAAATATTATTTATATTTTAGCTGCACCTCCTCAAATAACGGCACCAGGTATTCCTCCTCCTGCACCTATAACAAGTGAAGCCACATCAGGTGTTCAACCTATTGCAACAACAGAAAAAAAGACTGATTGGACTGAACATAAAGCTCCTGATGGAAGGATATATTATTATAATAGTGCTACAAAACAATCATTGTGGGAGAAACCAGATGAGCTAAAAACACCTAGTGAATTGCTTTTATCACAATGCCCTTGGAAAGAATATAAGTCAGAGAATGGAAAAGTGTATTATCATAATGTAACAACTAAGGAATCTAGGTGGACCATCCCTACAGAGCTAGAAGAATTAAAAGCAAGAATTGCAGCTGAAGAGGCTGCAGCTGCAGCTGCAGCAGTTGTTGCAAGTGCTACAAATACGTTAGTAAAAATTATATTTATTATAATTCACATATGCATATACATATGATAAAGAAACTTTAAGGTTATAAATGTAATTATTAATATTTTGCTTTTTCAGTATAGTTTCTGCAAGTATTCAACATTTATCTCCAAATGTTGCAATTGCGAATACATCTCAAACTAGTACACCAGAATCAGGTGGAAAATCTGCAATTGAACAAGCCATGGCTGCAACTCTTGCAGCAATAAATATTCCTACTCCACCTGCAAAACCAGATGAAGATAGCAATTCTGCAAAAGGATCAACAAATGATAGTCGTACCAGTACTCCTGAACCAAAAATGCAATTTAAAGATAAGAAGGAAGCAATTGAAGCATTTAAAGAATTGTTAAGGGAAAGAGATGTTCCATCAAATGCTACATGGGAACAGGCAGTAAAATTAATTCAAAGTGATCCTAGATATCCACAAATGAAAAAATTAAATGAACGTAAGCAAGCATTCAATGCATATAAGACACAGAAACTTAAAGAGGAACGTGAGCAAGAAAGATTAAGGTAAGTATCATTGTGTAATATTATATAAAATATAAATATTATATAAAAGATAAGTCATTCCAAACAGATTGAAGAAAGCTAAGGAAGATTTGGAACAATTTTTGTTAGAAAATGATAGAATGACAAGTACAACAAAGTATTATAAATGTGAAGAATTGTTTGGTAATTTGGAAGTGTGGAGAGCTGTTGGTGATTCAGATCGTCGGGATATTTATGAGGATGTTATTTTTAATTTAGCCAAACGTGAAAAAGAGGAAGCAAAACAGTTAAAAAAGAGAAATACTAAAAGATTAGCTCAAGTTTTAGATACTATGACCGATGTTACATATAGAACTACTTGGCAAGAAGCACAAGCATTACTTTTACAACATGCAGCTTTTGCAGAAGATGCAGACTTATTAGAAATGGATAAAGAGGATGCATTACTTGTTTTTGAAAATCATATACGTCAACTAGAAAAAGATGAAGAAGAAGAGAAAGAGCATGAGAAAAAACGTAGAAAAAGACAAGAACGAAAAAACAGAGATGCGTTTATAGTAAGTTTTACAAAATTATGAAGTTTTATATCACTTTTACTAATGTTTTCAATAAGAACAATTGTTTCACAGAGTTTGTTAGACGAGCTTCATGAACAAGGAAAATTAACATCCATGTCATTGTGGGTAGAACTTTACCCAATGTTATCTGCTGATTTAAGATTTTCAGCTATGCTTGGACAATCTGGATCAACTCCACTAGATTTGTTTAAATTTTACGTTGAAGATTTGAAATCTAGATTTCATGACGAAAAGAAAATTATAAGAGAAATTCTGAAAGATAAAAATTTTGAAGTGCAAGTTAATACTACTTTTGAAGAGTTTGCCACAGTCGTATGTGAGGATCGAAAATCTGCAACATTAGATGCGGGCAATGTAAAATTAACGTACAATTTACTACTTGAAAAAGCTGAAGCTCGAGAAAAAGAACGCGTAAAGGAAGAAACTAGAAAGTTTAAGAAATTAGAAACTGGCTTTAAAAATTTACTGAAGACTCTTAATGTTGACTATCAAATGATGTGGGATGATGTAAGAAGTAAGATTGAAGAAGAACCGGATTTCAAAGCAATAACATTAGAAAGCGAGAGAGTTAGAATTTTCAAGGAATATCAACATGAGCTTGAAGAAAGCTGTAGTCATCATCACATTAGAAGTAAAAAAAAGAAAACGAAAAAGATGAAACGAAAGTCACGGTCACGATCACATAGTGTAAGTATATTATACAATATTAGTCTAAATATTTATTTTAAACAATCGTTTTATTCTTTATTAGGAATCTGAAGGTAGTGATAAAGTTTTGAAGAAAAAAAGACATAAATCAAAATCACCAAGTGTTCTTAGCAAATCAGATAGTTCAGAGTCTGATACTAGAAAATCAAAAAAGAAGAAAAGTAAAAAGAAGAGAGGTCGTAGTCATTCCGTAAGTTTAAATAATATTGCAATATAATTAATAATTTTTTAAGTTTGTATAGATTTAAGTTCAATAATTGCACATGATTGGTGTAGCGATCACATTCGAGACTCCCGTCTTCTGAAGAATCACCAGAAAGAAAACGAAAGGAAGAAAAACATAGAAGAGCTTCTGCTCATAGTGAAGGGTCTGTTACTGAAAATGTTGAACATCATGAACTTTCAGAAGATGAGTTGGAAAAACAAAGGGCACAACTATTACGTGAATTACAAATGCAGCAAGAAGATAATTGAAAAAATCCGCTTGCTAATAACATCTTCTGTAATTTTAGATAATTGCAATATTAAATTAAACGTGATTTGTACAAGTTGAATTATTCGTTTATTTCCTCAGTATATTGATAAAATTTCTTTATAATTCGTAGTAGACAAAAAGAAAAAACAGAGTAGTCGAGAGTATCCTATGATATGCAATGAATCATAAATCTATGAAAGTATAATATATCCGAAGTGAACATTTTGATTACATATTTTTCAAAAACTAATTTTTTTAATACATTGTTTTAAGATCTTATATCCATTTTTGTGCATTTGATAAAATATACATTAATAAAATTATGTTTAGTGTACAAAAAATCGGCGGATTTTTACGTCTTATTTTTAGATATTTGAAACAATATATAGTAACAATGAAATTATTTTATTACATTCATTTGGTTTACATTTTGCTTAAATTTCATCAATTTAATTGATGTTACTTTATATTGATACTACACTATATTCCATGAAAATATTTCATGAAGCTATAATAATATATATATTAATAGATTAATTTAAATATGAATCCAAATATACCTCCTTAAGTATGATCAAAATAGTTTAAATTATTTTTTTCTCAATATTTATAGTTATTAAGGGAGAGTTAATAATATCTTATATTTCGACATTTTGATACCGAAATATTTGACGATTCTTTCAACACTTTATTTATTAAATAATCTGTTACAAATTTTATGAAAACTTTTCGGATAAAATATCTTATAAATAATTTAATTAATCTATAATTGTATATTTACTGATTTTTCTGTTATATATATTTTTATTCAAGAATTAACCATCGCCCTACTTTTCGGAATCTTATTACGGCCCTGTTTCATAGTCGAATTGACGGAGGGTGGGGTATACATGGGGGGAGGTTTAGCTCACTATTTGCTCGATGGTTGCCACTGTCGAGCTTCGTAGTTTCGACAGTTCAGCATCCTAATCAGTCTTTACAGTGATTAAAGAGAGGAAGGTTTATTGATACTTTCGCAAAATTTCTTACGGCGAACGTGAAGGTGTTCATGTAAAAAGTTCTAAAGGGGATATAAATTAAAAGAACCAAAAAAAGACAATGTTGAGTCTTTGCCGTCAAGCGTTAATAATTAACAGTCAAAAGTGAGTAACCAAACGCGAAACTACTAACTAGAATTACACGTATAAACAAAACTAAAGCTTTCGTAGTTGGTGTCTTGTGTATTTTATCAGATATGTCAAATCCCACTATGATATATTGATTATTTTCGCGCATTGACACACGCACTATGTAACAACGGTCATAACGAAGGGGCGCGCTTATATGTAGATGTTAGCTCATTGGTGTGTTATTGGTCCTCCGATTCATTTTCTTTGTCTAAACTTCTCTGTTCACATACCTCTTCGTCTACGGAAAGGATAGACTACTTTGCGGGCTCCATCGGAATTTTCCACTATAATATGGACGTGAAAGGTGTTTTTTGGTAGTTTAACGACTATCACACTTTTGTCAATGTATTTTTGTATTTTTTCTCTATTTAACTATTTTTGCGGACCACTTTTCAATGTCCATTTTAATACATTACTCTTGCGCTTTTTTTGTAAATCTATGTTATCATACGTAGAGCATATTTGTCAAATTTAATATTAGCCAAATTTGTAGTATTGACTATAAATGTGAATATATGTATTAGGATGCATGTAGGAAGCATGCACTTTATTATTGTGCATTTTATAGTCTTTATATTATTAATTTTCCCGGCGAATGTGTCATGTCACTTGTATGCATATACATATGTACATATTTTGATTTTAATTCGTTTTATTGAAAGATTCTCGTAAAATTATTCATAAATATCCATACTTTGAGATAATTAAATTATGTGTTAACATTATTTTGAAATATTTTTATTCATTGTATATATGTGTGTGCCCTTGAAACATATTTTTACAGACCAATACGTATGTATAGAGCAGACGGTAACATGTGCTATAACGGACGTTTGTAAATGTATAAAATACACAGCAAAATTTTATGCGGTAGCCCCAATATTCGCTTATTGATACGTAAAATTTTTTAGATTACAACTATTTCTTTTCAATTTGTTTGAATTTAAAATTTTACACACAATGTATATCATGTAATATTTCGCGATATATTGGAAAGGAATGTATTACTGAAAATCGCGAATCTGTATCTCAAGGCCGCTTTGTATAATTAAAACGAGCGTACCTTTATATCGATTCATTCACTTTACCCATTTAACTTATCCGCAACTTCGTTGATTTAATTCAATTGGGATA
This sequence comes from Bombus confusus, assembly GCA_014737475.1. Lineage (NCBI taxonomy): Eukaryota > Metazoa > Arthropoda > Insecta > Hymenoptera > Apidae > Bombus > Bombus confusus. The sequence continues at coordinate 3,722,614 of JACXIV010000072.1, read as the reverse complement.
ATTTTTGTTATCAAAGTTCTTCCGTGTAATTAGTAATATAGTGATAACTGTAATAACATGGGTCATTGAATTTGTGTTATGTAATATTCTGACCATGATGTCGGCTTGACATATGTAAGCAAGTTTAAAATAACATTCTTCCCTGAAAATAATTTCTCTCTCCTTTTTATTTATGTAAGATATCTTTGATTTTATTTTAGATTTTAAATAAATAAAAATATTGCTTTTGTGTTATAATGCGTATAGAAATAAATAATAATTTTTAATTTTCATAATTTTTGTATTATTTTCTATTACCTGTATCATTTATTAAAATAAGAGATTGATTGGAGAAAATCTTGTGCTGAAGATAACATCATGAGTCATACTACAAAGTACATAGATAAATATTTACAGATGGTATCAAGGAGCTAATATGTATTCTCTCTTGTAACCTTATTGTGTTCTAAGACAGTAAATTTATATACAAGTATATTTGTAAACATTATGAATGTATAAATGGGATATGTGAAAATACTTGAAAAAAATGTTAAAATTGAAATAAGTTTGATTTCATAGATTTTTATTACTTGTAATTATATATATTTCATACTTTTTTAAATAGAGTTGGTACAAGATGTTTAGGAACAATAATACCAGTATCAAATCCTGCTGAATTTCCTTTGGAAAATGAACCAGTCCTTAATTATAAAAAGGGTAGCCCTGAGAGGGCAGAATTGGAGAGAGCTTTGGATAAAATGGCCAGTGATTGTGAGGAAGTACCCCTGGTTATTGGAAATGAAGAAATTAAAACAGATTTATGTAGATATCAAGTTATGGTAAGTTAACAAGTGCAATAGTAAAGAACTAACATACAGTAAAAAACTAACAATAAAGTATATATTAGTGACAGTTATGATATATGTTTCAGCCACATAATCATAAAGCAAAGATTGCAAAATATCATTGGGCAACACCTGATCTAGTCAAGAAGGCAATTGATGTTGCTGTGAAGGCTCAGCGTGAATGGGAAAAGTATCCATTTGAACAGCGTTTCGAAATCTGGTTAAGGGCAGCTGATTTGATGGCAACAAAATATAGACAGCAATTAAATGCTGCTACAATGCTTGGACAGAGCAAATCTGTTATTCAAGCAGAAATTGATAGTGCAGCAGAATTAGTTGATTTCTTTAGAATGCATGCATATTTTGCCAAAGAGGCTTTAAAATATCAACCAATTTCAACCAATGCTAAAGAAACATTAAATTCAATGAGATATAGAGGAATGGATGGTTTTATTGCAGCAGTATCACCATTCAACTTTACTGCCATTGGTGGTAATCTTAGCTATACACCTGCTTTAATGGTTTGCATTTTTTTTTATTATTTCATTTTTGTGTCTTACTAAATAAATGATTTGTATATTGCAAATTCAAGTGCAATACATGTTATACAATAAATGTATATTACAAACGTTGTATCACACATTTTTAGGGTAATGCAGTACTCTGGAAGCCATCTGATACAGCTTTACTTTCTAACTGGTGGATTTTTAAGATATGTAAAGAAGCTGGTGTACCACCAGGTGTAGTCAATTTTGTTCCATGTGAAGGTCCCGTTTTTGGTGACACTATAACTGCTTCACCTTATCTATCCGGGATTAATTTTACCGGATCAGTTCCGACGTTTAATCGTTTGTGGATGCAAACTGGTAAAAATTTGGGGAAGTATAAGAACTACCCCAAATTAATAGGCGAATGTGGCGGAAAAAATTATCATTTCGTACACGCGAGTGCTGATGTAGAGTCAGTTGTTAATGGGACCATACGAAGCGCTTTTGAATATAATGGTCAAAAATGTTCAGCTTGCAGTAGAATGTATGTTCCAGAATCATTGTGGCCAAAGGTAGATTTCACACATAGTTTTGATTTCAGTTTTTTCAATTTTCCAATTTCAAACACTATTATATGTATAGATAAAGGAAGGCCTTTTATCGATTCGTGACTCACTTAAGATCGGGGACGTCAGAGATTTTACCGTGTTCACCGGAGCCGTTATAGATGCTGCTGCATTCAAAAGAATTTCTGGTTATATCGAACATGCCAAAAAATCGCCTAATTTAAAAATTATCGGCGGTGGGAAATACGATGATTCGTACGTTTCATTTTACATACAATCTGTTAAATATGTATCTTTTTATTATTTTTAATTCCTTTTTTCCATTAGGGTTGGATACTTCATTGATCCGACAATAGTAGAAACAAAAGACCCTACAGATAAGATAATAACAGAGGAAATATTTGGGCCTGTATTAACAATATATGTTTATAAAGATTCAAACCTCGATGAAACGATGAAATTGGTAGAATCCTCGACACCTTATGCTTTAACTGGATCGATATTCTCGCAAGACGAGTAAGCATTTCATTTTGTTTTTAACATATTTATACTTTATCTCATTATACAATGTTACCCTTCAGAAAATGGGCAAGAAGAGCTCTCGAAGAATTTAAATATACAGCTGGCAATTTCTATGTTAATGATAAATCGACGGGCTCGGTAGTTGGTCAGCAACCGTTCGGTGGCAGTAGAATGTCTGGAACAAATGATAAGGCTGGCGGACCTCATTACGTTCTTCGTTGGGCATCGCCACAGTCAATCAAAGAAACATTTGTTCCTTTGCGTGAATACGATTATCCATATATGAGGTCTTAGATGTAAGTATTACTAACAGCTTGCAATTATAACGTGAAGATACATATATTGATGCAACAACATCTTATATTACAAATTGAAAAAGAGCAGATTTTTGGGTTGTTCGATAAGAAATAATGAAATATCTTCATGCATTCCTTTATGTGAATTCATGAAATTTGCGTATAAGGCGCTATTTGCACTCACAATGCAAGTGATATGGGCTTTGTAGGAATTTATACTATAAAGCAAACTGCTTAAACACAAAGTAATTCACGATAAAGATAGTCGACTTTAAAAAAAAGATGCAAGTATTCAGTGGTTGGTAATACATATAACAATTGAACAGTATTTTTTTTGTTTTTAATAAATGTGTTTGTCAATTTGACATAGCGTACAAGGAAGATAAGAATAAGTAAATATTTCTAAACTACTTACAAAGTAGTCTCAACATAAGCAACATAAACGCAAGTCCACCTTAATACATATTTGCTGCCAATAGATAACACTAATGTTCTGCAAGTTGCAGCGTGTAGAGTCTATACTATTAAGATCAAATGTTTTAGTACAATAATATTTTAATATCTCAGGAATTACTATATGTGGTCGCAAACAAAGAGGCATTTTTTTTGGTCGTACATTACAGTGATACAAGAAATTTTATAACAATATTATTCAAGTATGGTGATCGAGATAAATAACATCTGAGAGTGTGTTTGAAGATTGTGATGAATGCGTATTAGTTAGAAAGCCATCTGCTATGTTTTTCTGACCTTACTTTTTTATATTCTTATATAGATCATTTACAATGGTTGATATTACATTATAAACGCGCTGCGAAAAAAGCATTCATTTTACTGTGTAACTTACAAGACAATATGTAGACGCGGGACGAACACAGTAAAATGCAACAGTTACCCTTAAATCTTTAAATTGTGTTGTCAAGCCTAATCGTCGATCGTTTAGGCATGTTATTGTTGATAGTGTCATTGAGATAAAGCGTCTTGCAAATCGAACAATGATTACTAATTAAATATACGATAATATGTTAGATGTTGTGGCTAATGTTACGATGTAATTTATTTTAAGTGTACCATAGCAATAAAAACACTATATAATTAGATACTTCTAATATAAATTTTTTAATTGACTCATCAGTCATCTTGATTTATCGCTGCGATCAATCATATTCGTTAAAAGTAATTTTACATTCCTAAAATTTCGAAATTAAAGATATGTGCATTATTATTCCTAGCAGTACACTTAATCATTGAATAATCTAAGAATTGCAAAATAAATGCCACAGCAGGTAAATAGAATGTTCGTCTACTCCTGTATTGTCAGTTACCCTGTAATGATAATGTTGACAATAATATTGCATTCTCAAAAGAATGATGATTCCACTTTTATGAATCGTTATTACGATTTAAATTAAAATACATATATTTTATTGCTCATTGCGAATTTTAATTTATAATAGCACAGATGGTAATAATTAATATGGCCATATCCTGAAATATCGACCGATTATTTTGAACTCAGGTCAACAGAGTTCGCGATGGCGTTAATTAACATTCGCTAATATTTTTTTTTTGTATAAAATTTAGCTGTAACCTTAAAAACAGAATATCTTTAAAAATCTTTTTCAAAAGTTTCATTTGAATATTTCTAATGTTCCTTAAAAATATTACGTCATAAGAGATCTATTACGCTCTGTTCTTTACCTATTCTATTTTATCAACTCTTGATAGATAGACTTGTATCGAAATATTTAAAGCTAAAAAAGATATAATATTTTAAAGGTGCATATTTAAATTTGTATTTCTTTATATAGTTATTTTAGTTTTTTTATGTTTTTATTTTGAGCTATGTAATCGATAAAATTATACTTTTCAAATGTTAAAATTTCTAAGCATTTTTTTTTTTTTTTATCTGTAATTGTAGATAAGGAAGGAACTTTATGTCTTTTAATCCCTGTGCAGTTCCTGGCCATCAAATTAGGGCCATTTAAAACTTTTAATTTTCTTTTCTCTTTTTAATGATATTGAGAAGCGTGAGCGAATTCTAACATTAAAGTTTATTAATTATTACGCTGTTATACATATACATGCTAGTGATTTGTATCTCTCCCTTTTATCTTCGTTTATAGCTTTCCCGTATGATCCATATGCACTGTCTTTGTCTGCACTATTGCGTTAAATTTCTGTGTTTTTGTTCACAGATTGAATACAAGTAAGTAGAACGTAGCATTTAAAGATGGGTATATAGGTGATTTGATCATGGTCCAGACACTTTCAATGGCATTCAAATCGAGCGATTTATTCGATCATGAGTATTTCTTAGTTTAGTATCCTTGTGCCATTTTTATTGCCAAGATTTCGTATTACTATTTATGAATTATTTCTTATTGTTGAAATTAAGAGCAACTCGCCATTTATTTGATATAATATACGAGTATATGATGTACATATTATAACTAAAAAAAGGTTTCTATATGTAACCCGAATTCGATGACCTGGAACGTCTAAAGCAAATTTCGTATTTTTTGTGTAGACTTATCAGCTGCGGGACAAATTACCTCCTCTTCCCACCCCTCTCCCCCCATCGCGTCCTGATCGTACCATTTGCATTTTTCACAGTTCCTCGTTTCCCTTCGTTACTTGGTTGCTGGAACTTTACCTTCCGTCATTTCCACTCGACTCTCTTCGCTCCTCGCGTCCATTTCTTCTTTTTTCTCTTTCTATTTCTTTCTCTTCCACGGCACGTCGATGGCGCCGCTTTGACGAGCCCTGGAATGGGGTTGACATTGGAAGACATCGACGGAAGAAGTGGGATTCGATGGCTTAGGAGAAATCGTCGTTAATGGCTTTGCCGAAGGATTTCCTGGCGTTCTCGGTGCTTTTTTACGAGTTTTCCGGGCGCGACGATCTAAAGCGCTCACTCAAATCAAGATTTTCACCTTTTCAACGGCAGATGAGGCGGATGGCCAACCGTCCTCGCCTTGACGCGACGCCGTTTTTTCTTCATCCATCTTTCGCCGCTTTTCGTCCTCCACGATCCATCCTTTCTTTCCTTTCTCTAGTTGAGCCCTTTCAGGCCCTCTCCCCGCCCCTCCTTTTTTCCGTGATCGACTAAATGACTTGTTTTTTCGAGTTCTGCCTGGATCATCTTGTAGCGGAAGGACTAAGGTCCCGTCTTCTGCCCGGTAATCTGAAATTGACGTAATGATGATGGATGCACGGTCACGAAATTAATCGCTCGGTTTTCAATATCCTTGGCCACGGGTGCTACGTTCATCATAAGAGAGAACCGATAGTATTACTCGAAGATATCGTAGAAACGTTGAATTGCGAATGTCGTGGAAATTATTCAGCAACGCGGATAAACGTGTAAAATGTAAATTAAAACGGTCACTTGAATAATTATTTCGTTCGTGATAGAAAGTTCATTTTCGAAAGCAATTGTTTGTCGGAAGCAAAATGTCGTTATTATCCGCAAATATCGAACAATGAACGCACAATGAAACCAAAGATTAAAAAGGAACAAAGGAGGATACGTTGGAAATTTATTAATTAGCGTGCAACCGATTGGTTCATTAACGGCCTTTAAAGGAACACGTGTATTTGAAATTTAAGGATTTCATTGGCAACGGATACAATAGTAAATCAAGAGAATTGGATTTATTTAAAAATCGTATCGCGTGATGGTTTCAAGATTAGAGAATTTTTAATAGAAATATTTTAAACGTAAATCGTTCGAAAGAAAAATAGAATGAATTTTTATTTGAATTAACGAGAGTTAACGCTTGCTTAAAAGGAGGAGTATGTTTCGAAAATCATGATATAAGTAATCTGGAAATGACTGAGTGGTTATTTGGATAACATAGTTCTCGGCAACACGTTGAGATTCGATAAAGAAAAAGCACTTGAGTTCCGGTACCAGTTCGCGGACGATGTTTATATTCCGCCCTCACGCGATATTAATTGTAGAGCAGCAACTTTTAACCATTTCATTCTACTGTTTCATTACACGAAATAAAATTACCGCTCTTCCATTCTGTTTTGCATGGCTTCCTGCATAATTTCCCTTTATCTGACGTTCGAGTAAACAGACAGTTTTTTAACGGGAGAGTTGATCGTTTATCCTACAGAAAGCTCGTTAATTGTTACCTGAAGTAACATACGTATAATATTTATTATCTTATATTACGTAATTAATTTATATTACTAAAGCAAATTTATTTACATATTTATTGAAATTTTGAAAATAAGATATTCTGTAACGAAAGCAAATTAACGTGAGAGTTACATGTCCATATGTACTCGTATTATACTAGTATTATCTACTAGGTATACTATAGTTTATAGAGATTTCATACGTGAACCAAACAAAGTGCAACCGGTTATAACGAAATTTGAAGATAGTTTTATTTCCTATGAAATATCACACGGAGATACTCATCTACAAATTTATCGTTCACTGTACAAACGACGAAATAGGAAGTTTAAATTTGCCACAAACCTAACAAATCACCAAAAGACCAAACTTCAAACAAAGCGTATCGACAAAGATGCTACGAAATACTTGAAAATAGATGATCCCACGTTTCGTCTCACGCTCTCGACGAAGATCCTCGTGTCAATATCCCGGTGAAATTCGATGATATCCGAACAATTAAGGCGTGCTCGCCTTGCCTTGTAAGAATATAAGCTACCAGAAGATCAGGCTACGAGAGTAAGACAGAACGAGAGAGAGAGAGAGAGAGAGACACACACACACACACACAAACACACAGAGAGTAAAGGCGATACTACGGTGGCACTCGTGGGGTGGCGTTGGGTTTTAAAGGGTGGGAAGGATACAATATTTCAGAGTGGCGACAAGGAGCAAGCCTGCTTGCCACTGGCAAATTAATTAAATTCCTAGAGGCTGGCTGGAAAGGCTAAGGGGTTGGTTGGCGAACCGGGCAAGAGTCCTGTGTTCAGCTCGTGGGAATATTGTAATTAAGATATGCACTTCCATCCTCCCATTTTACCCATTGCAGTTTCCACACTCCATCCTCCCACTCTTGCCGCGGTGGATGATTTACGCTTCGAAGGACGCGGTATTGTCTGTTTCGACCGTTTCTAAATTGCATCCTATTATGGTTTGGGGCTCGAGCTTGACGCGCCACCGAGATTCTACTTCCTCTTACGGCCCGCTGCTTCAAATTACTCCACTCTGATTGACGCTTAATGCTTCTGTTTATATTGTGCGGTGTATACATATGGAAATGGGTTGAGCGTGCACGCGAAATAAGGGTCGAAACACGCCGGGGGTCTCGTAGATTCGTAAAATGGAACGATGGCCGAACCAGATGTTCTCGCATTGTCCCTACGTTGCTGGAATTCCTGTTTCTTTCTTCTTTTTTCCTGTCGTTTCAATGTTCTTTTCATTGTCGCGATTTATTTTTTTTTTTTTTTGGTCTCCTTATCCTTTGCTTTGTTTTTGAGCTGAAACATTGAGCTTTGGTACACGTACCAAAAATGACGTTTCTTCTTTTATTATCGAAATTTACTTAGCTCAGCGTGGTCGTGCTATTTTCACTTGCTGCTATTCTCGCGTCAACATCTTTAAACCGTTTCTTATCGTTGAAACTTCTCCTTCGTGTTCTCGTATTGTATCTTTATCGCTGAAATCAATCTTACTTCTTTATGTATTCTCGAGCTGTATTTTTATTACCGGAGTTCGTCGTTTCGAAAATTGTATTCCTCCCTTGTTGCATCCGTGAATGTGGAAAACTTTTCGAAGTTTCAATTTCATCATGCTAGAGTACCGCACGAACGTATCGCTGAAAGAAAAAAGCTTGCGGGATTGATGGATTATTTTCTACACTGCGCTGGATTGGACACTCTCCACGGAAGTAGTTGGAATCGGAACTGGTCAACAATGATTCCAGAGAAAATGTTCATACATTAGCGATCACGTTACCATCGATCGATCACAGGGTAAACATTGTCCACGACCACCGAGTAGTTAGTAGCATAAAGCAGCTTTCAGTACTTTGGTGATCGTATAAAAAGAACAAAAAAGGCTTAGGGAATTAGTTTTACTTAAAATTAGGATCACTTGAATGAGCATTTTTGCTGTTAGCAAATCGATCTTATTAATAAATTGGAAAAGTTCGAAACTCAGGAAGAAACATCTTTGCACGTGTTTGTCAAAACACATCGGGTGGATACTCGACTATTTTTCTAGGAAATAAACAGTGGTGTTATTTCAAAGTTTAATCCCACAAAGCAATATTAAAACGTGGCAGATTAGCATAGTGTATAGAGTCTACGGGACGAAAAAAACAAAAAAGAAAAAAAATATTCGTTCTCTCCCCTCGCGTATGGAAATGCGATGAAATTTTCCTCCGTGAATCACCGAGACCGACGTGATCACTGCTTTTCAATATTACCAGAGCATCTCTGTTATTCACTCTGTGTTTTCAGTGAAATTTCCATCTGCATCGCTTCTTTCTTTCTATGTATATTCCCCATATCTTAATACGTTTCTCTTTATTTTGCTGCTTTTCGAGTATTTATTCGGACATCGATATACAGCAGCCCATAAAAATATTCGGACACTGGTAGAAATTTTCTGCGAGTATATAGTGCGTTCTACGATGTTTCATCGCTTTGACGATCATTACACGACATTACTGATCGTAGAAGGTACAAAATATTTAACGCAATATTTAGCGCGGTGATAACAAAAAAATTGAAGCTGTGAATTATTCGTTATATTAATAAGCCTCGATATTCAGCGAGATTTTATTTTTGTAATATTCAAGGGAATGAGAGAAACGTATATTTAATCGCAAGATTAAAGAGGAAAAGAATTTTGTTCAAATGGGATTGATTGTTAATGTCCTAACTCTTGACGTTGCTTTAAAAAAACGACTTGTTACGTTTCTGCCCTATCTAAAGTTTCTTTCGTTTCATAAGGAAATAATAGATGCACAACCCCTTTTTGTTTTATATTATTTTATTGAATTCTATACGATCCAGTTTGTTCCACTTCTATCGTCATGATCATACGTAATTCAATAAAATAATATAAACCGACAAATGCTGTACATGCATTATTTCCTTCTAAAACGAAAGAAACTTTTGGGACAAGCTAATACTTAAGACGACTGTTCATCTTTACAGAAAATATCTTCGATCTTCTATATTACATTTTTAAATCGATTTCAAATTTTATCAATGTAATCACAACGTGTATGTAAAAGCTTTCTACGCTAGGTATTCAAATACCTTCAGCGAGCGACTGTATATTTTTACGTAAAACGAGACTCTATCATGGATTCGCGTTAAATGTAGAAATGTTAACGGAACGTCTAGATAGGTTACAAAATTCTTCGTTTCGACCGCGTTTCGTATTTCCATAAACAAATGACAGGTTTCTGTAGTCTCGCGTCGCGTCGTAAAAATCGATCCACAAGCCGTGGTGTCCGATGGGACCCGGCTTTTTATAGAATTAAAGAACGAAGAAGAAAAACTCGATTAAACAATGTCTACCATCGATATCGTGAGCCACAGAGCGATGAAGATGTCCAGCCCCGAGAAACCGGTCGACATTTTAGCCTTTTCATAGAGTGAAAACGAGATTCGTTAAGTTTACCATGGGGAGCGTCTACGCTCTGTTTCTCACTTTAATCCTTGTGTTTTCTATCGTCGTTCAGCTCCAAATGTTAATCGTATGTAATTAATATAAATATATTAATTAATATGAATATACAAAGCTTCTGCCTGTAATATCGTAAAGAAGATTTTTAGTCTGAAAAATTTCTTAGAGGTTATCACATTTTTTTTTTTTAAATTGAACGCTTTTAACGAATTATTTAATACGTTGTTATTTTACGAATTATATTTTCACAATCTATTTGAATTTCATTTATTGGAATGAAATTTTCGTTGCCGTTTCGTTAAATTATCTGATCGTGAACTAGTTATTTGCATCGGCAGTGTTATATCGCTTACTTGCCACGATAATGGCAATTCTCGCGGCCAATAAATTCGTATGTTCCGTACTTATAAATCGGGATTAGCAAACTGCCCCGTTTGCCGAGCCTTCAGGCTTACGTATGTAAAAGCATATAAGTTCGACAATTGTATAGAGCTTCGCGAATTCAAATCACGGCAGTCACGATAAACCGTAATACCTTGCTCCATAGGCAGATCCAAAGAAGCTATGCACGATTTTCCATTACTACGCGACCAACGTAGAAGATTTCAACAAACCATCCGTCCCTAACATACTGCAGCACTATACCAAAGAACCTACCGTCTTCAGCGTTCCCAGCTCCGATTCCAAGATGTCGTTGAACAACCTGAGAACTGTTTCATCTTGGCCAGTGATACCGAACCAAACGCTGTCGATTGCTAACCCAACGGTCAAGACAGAAGCTAGAAATTCGAATGAAGCTGAGCCGAACGTGATCGCGAAATATTCCTCCACGTTCGTGAAAACCGATCAGGTTTTACCTGTCGTTGACATCACATGGGATTACAGTTCGTATCGATTCAAAACGTTTGAGTCGTGCTTACGAAATTGTTACGGGGATAGGTATCCACCAGGTGAAGTGGTGTTGAACTCGATGCAGCTGAATCTGTTGGATTCTCACACGAACGTCCCGATGAACGTTGCCGGTCTATTCGATTTCATGAAAGAGGAGAGCGAGCCGCGTTTGAGTGCCGTGTCGAGGAAGCTGGAAATTGAGTATCTTAATCCGTTGGATCACTTTGTGACGAAACAACCCGGCAGACCGGAGACTGTGGAGAGATTCACGGAAACGGATGAGCAGGATCGGTGGTACAATACAGCGAAGAGCCAACAGGAGGACGCTATCGGGCCCGTAATCACCGGCCGAGAAAAGAATCAGCCGAATCGAAGATCCTGCAGGAAGATCGAGGCCCCTTGCAAATGCTATTTGTCCTCGTCTCGGCGTGTTTGCGGGACGAATGACTCTTGATCGGGAAGAAACTCTCTAGGAACGATTGGAGAACATGGTCGCTGGCTGCCGCCGGGGCATCGATTAGGGCAACTAGCCTGATTGAGAAGAAAAGGTAGCGAGGAATATTTGTCGCGAAATTACCGCTGCTTCTTTTTTATTCTACGAAGGATTCTACGAGTTTCTTCCTCTTTTTATATTTTATTCTGACCCGTGGACGAGAGAGAAGGTTGGAGGGATTTTTGAGATCTCGCCGAGGGAATTTTATAATTTACGGCTTATAATTCACAGCGCGGAGGTCACTTGTTTCGTGGTACTCGTATTTTTATACACGGCTTTGTTTAAAGATTTTTCTCTGGAAATATTAGTCTAAGTAACTTAGACGAATAAATTTCTGGCTACAGAATGCGATTTTTCTGGCGATTCTTTCGAGTTCTATCGATTCTCTGAGCGTTACTCGTAGACAACCAGAGTAAGTTAACCCTTATTCATGGATCATTGTCGAATATTTTATTCGGTGAAAAATCTTTTCATTTCTTTTTTCTTTTTATATCTTCGTATAATTTCATAGAGTAGTAACGCAAGAATGACAGCCATATGTATCCAAGTAGGTTAACGATTCGGATCTTCTACGTATACGTAATAGAAATTCGAAGGAAATATCTTAAATCAAATTATGAAATGACCTAATAACTATCTAATAACCAAAGGTACCGGTTGAAGGTTAATTAGATTGTTATACATCTGTTCAATTAACGTGATTAAATTATACAGTATCGGGGTTGATATCATTTTAGCACTGGCAGAGTACGAGATTTGGCTGTAGTCGGAATCAACGTCAACCGTGACAATGATGTTTGTATTCGCTATTGACAGATATACAATGGTCACGTGTGTATGTATTTCGGTCTCGCGGAAGCTCTGTTTTAAATAGAAATCAATAATGGGTAATAAAGGATTGGATAGGAAGGGAGCTTCCACAGGATAGCTTCCTAGGAATTGCGTCTATTTATTGATCGTCCGCTGTATCGGAATATTCAGACGAACCCTGGCCTCTATCCACTTTTGGCTCGTCTTACCCTTATTCCTTGTTTCTGTCGTCGTCCTTGAACGCCAGTGTCTCTATTCGCTCGTAACCAATAATTTCAAGGAATTCAGTAATACCGAAATAACAATAAAATATATGATTATTGACGATCTAAAAATTGTATAGTATATAGGACAGAATTGTGAGAATTCAATTTTAATGCTGCAAGCACCGATGATATTGTATCGGGTTGTAACATAAATTCCTATACATATATGTACTATATAATCACACTATATATTATATTAAATATATTCGTATATTAGTTCGTATACATATATTATCTATATATTACAATAAATAGTAGCAGCAGCGAATTTATTCATTTCAGCTTATCAGTCCAGAAATTCGACTTGGTTACATAGATCACTACTGTAACCCGTACTGTTGTCGAACCTACCTTGGATAATTATCTCTTTGGTTTCTATTCTAAAACCGTCTTTGTTTCGTGCTACGAAGCACTTTCGTTCCTTAAAGCTATTTTTTAACTTAAACTATTTCATCGGCTTTACACTTTGCGCAGCTCCCTTTGCTCATCTCCTCTTTCTCCTTCATCGCCTCTTTCTCCCTTTTCCTCCTTTTTATCTTTTTCAGCCATTCCGTTTTTCCCTCCTCTGTCAGTGTTTCTTCCACGCTTACGTTTGTTCTATCAATTCCTTTGCACATCCACCATGTGTTCAAATGTCTTTCTGCTAGTTTTACAAAATAAGCATCTCTTTTCCTTTTTACTCATCCAAAATCTACATGCATTCTCCAAGTTGCCATACCTTGCTCTTCTCAGTAGCTTTAGCTCCCCCGCTTCCTTCTCTACCTTAAATATTTTGGTAAACTTCCTGTGGTTATTCTCCTGTATTTCCTATTATATCTAGATCCTTGTATTCTAGCCCACCGCTTCTCTCTTTGTACATCTTCTTCCCTGCTCCTTAGAAGCTCTCCTTCATCTCCTACCTCTTCACCTCTATCTTTCTCTCTCTTTTTCTTTCTTCCATAATTTTTCTACTGCTTCTTGACTATACCCACGTTCTTTGAAGTATTCCAACCTTTCATATTGTAATAAATATAAGAACAGGATGAATTTATGTTACGACTGAATAGTACGAAGCTTGTGTATACTTGTACATGCTACATATATATAGAAATTGAAATGAATGCCATATGAGAAAGCATTAGGATTGTAACACATATACGTCCCCATTTCTCCGTTTAGAATAATAAATAGAAATACAGGAGGAATTTATGTTACAACCCAACACTTTTATTGATCAAGCTGTCACGTTTGGATGATTCGTTCCAACTGGTTTTACGATGGCAAGCCGTTGGTCGAAGATGAGAATTAATTGCGCCGGGAGAACGATCATCTGTCAAGAAATCGAAAGGAAAGGCCGGGAGATAGATCAGTTGTAAGAGGGAAAAGCGTAGCTTTCCTAGCTGTGCTATTAGCTCTTAAGCTAAGCCGGAAATTCCAGACCGGAAACCGGCAGTCGCAGCTTGGCTGGATACAGTGAGGCAAAACAAAAAGATCAAAGAGAGAGAGAGAGAGAGTGAGAGAGAGAGAGAGAGAGAGAGAGAGAGAGAGTGGCGCGGTGCAAAGAAGAAGGGGAAAGAGGCTGAAAGATGGAAGGTTGAGTTGCGCGAGGAAAGAAGAGGATTTATCGTGGATCCAGCATCGAACGCATACTCGCACGTGGCCGGAATGCCGATAGTTTGTTTAACGCCTCCTATGGACTTTCTCAGAAGGATTCAATTAAAGCCAGCCTTCATTATTGCCGCTCTGAGAAACCTATCTTTGTCTGCATCGCTGATCACGTTATCATTATTTTTCTGTTCTGAGAAAATGCCAGAAATTTTTCTTGTCGCTATCGAAGGAATAAGAAAAGAAGGTGCTATTGAAAATAATTGTTTATTGGGAAGTTGTTATAATCCGCGAAACTACGCGCGACGTGTAAAAACGAGGGAAGATAACAGTACTGTAACACAAAAAGGAATATATAATGGAGAAACCATTAATTTTTTGCCGCAGTACTCTGATCGACGCTCTGTGCGAAATAATCAGGTCGTGAAATACGTGTAAATATCGAAACTTTGGCTTTTGGTACAAGTATCGATAATGTATCACAATATCTACATTTTTTTTATTTTTCAATTTAATCCACTTTTATTCCTTCTTATCCCTGTTTCATTTTAATACGTTGGTCCTTTTATTTCATCGTTCCTCATAAATCACGAATACTAGAAATAATTCCGTACGTTTGAACGATAACGTAAGAGGGATGCCTTTTATTGTTAATCATCTGATAAGAGATTCTACGCGGTTTGTACGTTATTTTTCATTATTTGCAACTGTTACAGTAACATAGCAGTTCCTTTTTAGTTTGTCTGACGACTTGGCCTCGCGACAGCTTCACGGGAATTTGAATTTTAAAGCGCATTCTTTCGCGATACCTGTGCACCGTGTACAAAGGAAAAAAGTCACGTTCCTTCTTTAACCCTTTTTGCTTGCAGCGTCGTTTCGCGCGTCACGCGTTGCATCGTGTCTCAGACACGTAACGCAGATTCCACCCACCCGCGCCCCTATGAATTTTCATCACGATACTTCATGAAAACCCATTTGGATCTGTACGCTGTCTACTTTTTACTGAACTGTGCACGCGAAACAGCGCAAATGGAACTCAGATTACGCGAATCTACAGCAGTTTTATCTAAGCGTAAATTAACAATTTTACATCGTGATTCGTTATTCTTCTTCGAATCTTATAAGATTTATTAAGAATTTGCTATATCTTTTATGAACCAATCGGTCGATCAAGTAAAATGAAAAGTAAATAACAATTCTTTGTTAGAAAAATCAAAGGATAAATAAACTAACATTACAATCTCTTCTCTCTTCCAATTCCACTTCCATCACCTTTTTCGTGGTTCACGAGCGTGACACTCACGAATTGAACGCGTAAGAGGTTAATGGCTCGACTTTATCTTCTATATCTTTTATCTTCCACTTACACGAAGAATATCCTTTAGAAGAATTCCTTTCAGAAATAAAAAAATCAATATACCTCATATATTGCGAATGAAAGTTTTTGCTGCTACTATTTTTAATCTCTATTAGCCCCTTATATTCTTTTCCATCTATTCGTTTCTTTAGTCTCTTCTACTCGTGTTGCTAATACGAGAATTGTTTTTAAATTTACAAATTTATAATTTTCTCCTCCTCGAAGACGAATTCCTCATTTTCAAAAAGCTTCGCTATAAAAACTTGGATGAGAGGGTGCGAAAAATATCGTCAAGATGCAAAGAATTAACGTTTCTATCAAACCTATCTCCAGAACAAATCGAATACAATGGAAATTTTATGTGCGTAACGAAACGCACGGGGCAAGAAATAATCATCGCAAGCAAAGGTGAATACGTCGCGGAAAATCCGATTTCGGGCGAGCATCATGGGGCTAAGCGTCTCGAAAATTTGAGCACGCCGTCGAACGAGGTTTTATCGGGTTTCACGACAGGGAGGTGAGGAGGATGAGAAGGTGGAAAACGAGAAGAACGCTGGAAACATGCAGGAGGCGGCAATAGGATTTCGTGACAAGTCGATTTGCCGCGGAGCAAAGTTCTCGGATTCGTCGGCGTCTTCGTCTTTTACGCGTGCTTTCATGCTTTCCAACAATGTCTGCGGGAAAATTCGTGCCATTCGATCGTCGGGAAATGGAATTGCGATAATCGGACGCGAACCCATGTGTTTCGTTCTTTAACTTTTCTCCCTGAACGATATAATGACAAACCGAGTTCTGTTTAGTGGGATTTGGTGAGAAAATTAAATATGTGTTGTTATTTCGGGTAGATATACGCTACTGATCACAAATTTGACATTCGTCTTGGGAAGTTTCTGTTGCTCGTCTGAAATTTATTCGCTACAGGTACAAATACTAATTTCCTTTATTCCAGTAGATTTTCGAGTAGACATTATACGAACCTAAAGGAATTTTAAATTGGCGTTCTGAATTTCTACTGAATATCCAATTTATGGATTTCAGCTAATTTGCGAGCGATTCAATTATTCGTTTTTTTGCTCGTATAGGACATAGTACCTGTATTCTAAATATCCTATCGAAGTCTATAATCTTTCCAGGTACGATCGTCGTAAAACATTTCAACGCTACCAGTACAAAAATTTTACCTGCCAAGTCTTCTATTTTATATTTCGAAAAATTAGGAAAGATAGGAAAAAAAATGAGAAAAGACTTGCTACGCTTTAAAATACGCCTATCTACGTTTACGTTAGCTACGTAATACACCGATAATAATCGTTCACTGCATCTGTAACGCAGCGTCTGTAAAATAGAATTAGTACGAAAAATTGGCAGATGCTATCGCTGTAAAGAGCTAAACATTGAGAATGTAGCGTGTAGCTACTCGAAGCTCTTGATCGCCGACGTATTTATAGCAGCCGTTCGAAGGAAGTGGGATCGAGCGGCGCGCAATTAAACGAGCAGGTTCACGGGAACTCGGACGATACGCGTGCAAGTACGATTCCGAAGGAGGTCGCTTCGAAGGCCGGCGAACTCATTTCGCGGGCGAAACTTTATGGAGATCGATGCTTCGGGAAATAAAAGCTCGGCTATAACCTCGAGTGCCTCGCGGACGGCCGATTCTCGTAGCCATCAAAGGATGGAGTGCCGCGAGGATTTGCCTATTCCATTACGACTCCACCTTTCTCCGTTTCCGATTTCGATATCTTCTTTCGAGGTTGCTCCCGTTCGTGGAAAGCCATTCTACGGCGTACAGTCAAACTTGCCGATGAATATAAATGCCAAGGGCAACGCGGGGCCGACTTAATGCCACTGAAACGGGACGGGCCGGCAGAGACTTCCGGTCGAACCATCAATCTCGCTTCTTGCCGTTTGCCTCTCCGTTCGTATCACGCGGATCGTTGCGCAGACGTAGTTGTTGAAGGGGGATGGATAAGTCGATCCGGGTGTTCCATTGTCGGCTAAGTTGTATCCTTAGCCTCGTCTGCTTGTATTTATAAGTTGTTTCTGAACGCTCGTTTATGGAGTGTTTGGGTAAAAAGGTGATAAGACGAAATGGTTATGAGTTTGGAAGAGGTTTTAGAATGTTTATTGTTATCTGTGGCGTTAGGCTCAGACCTTGAATGGTTTTTTTCCGAAAGCAATTTAAAGGGACTTTTATTAGTATTGGGAATATTGATATTGGCACGTGTATTTTAATATTGGCTAGCGTTCTGTGCAAAAACTTACCAAATGTCTGAAATAAAGTATTCCCTCTTCCTCTATTTAGATTCGATTTTTTTTATTTGTACCTATGAAGATATGAATTTGCACAAATATTCGCAGTTTAATAATTGATGTAGGCCGTGACGTGTGACTCCTATTATTGTTGGCTAAGTTGTGTTATAGGCTGTTCATGAAGGAGTTCGGATGTGTCATGTAATATATTTATTGTTACACGATGTGTTCTATCGCGTATATCTGCGTGTACGTATATGCACACTGTACTTGTTTAAAAGATTGCCCAATTAGTTTGTTCACTTCTTTTTTAATACCGAAAATATTTATTTGGTTCAAGATATTTGTACGCATCTGCGTACCATTTTCAAAGGAGAAAATAGAAGTTGTCAGGATATTAATTTTCTTATCGCCCCTTCGTATTTATTCTTACGTGACGTTTCGCACGTATCTCTCGTTCGATACTTCCATGATCGACGTTTTAAAAATCCGAAGGCCGAGGTAAGAATGTACAAAGGTTAAAGAAGGTGCGCATGTTTTGCTAACGTATGACGTTTAGCAAACTGAATATGAAAAAGGGACTGAGAGAGTACGATGTACAAAAAGAAGAGGGAGATGAAGAGGGACACGTGTTTTCTTGCTGGACACACCGACCGACATGTCGGTAAAGCTATCTTGCTGATGTTGCTTTAGACACGAGAGACGTACGGCGATAGTACGAAAGGTCTATGTATATGAAGGGATCGATGGCTAACCGAGAACTTGCGGAAATAGGGATTGATGGATGGTCATCTACCAGCGAGTGCGAAAGGTGCTACGTACGCTTCACAGAAGCGGCTTTCCAAACACTCAACTTCGTAAAAACTTTTCCGAATACCAATAAATATGTACCAATAAATCGCGAATAATTTAAGGTGGCCCAATTATGTGACTCACACATGTGTGATAGTATTTTATATAATATTCACAAAATCTCTATATTTCAAATATCATTTAAATATATTATCTTCTGGCGCGAGGAAACTGTAAGCGAAGTTATGTTTTAATGTAGAAATCTGTAGGTTGCAAATACACAGCCATAAAGGTTGAAGATTCATAACGAGATCCTCCAGATAAATATGGATATTATATGTCGTATTTTTGAATTATTTCTTTTTTTTTTGGAAAAAGTGCATTTATACTTCTCTAGCATTTCTCTACTGAGCTTTTCACGTATAGATGCAGATTTTTTCTGTAATATTATTAAATCTAATATCTTGCATAATAATGATTTTCTTTTGTAACAAGAGTGACGTCTTATAAACCTTTCGTCATCCTCCTCAAGAGGACCCATCATTCCAAAAAAGCTATACTTGTACCACTTTTCCATTAAATGCAAGTCCCTCATAGAGTGCAAAATTAAATTATTTACGATTTCGAAGACAGGCTTCAATCAACATTTTCGTACGCTAATTCTTGGGTGACTAAAGTTGCACCCTATAATGTCACCTGTATATTTCTTAATATCTCGTATATGTGTCGATATTGCGTAATATTATTACGTATGATTTATCTATATTATTCGTGTAAATGTTTCTATAAAAATCATTCAACTGTTGTCACTCTTCTCAAGGGAAAGCAACTCCTGAAGGAACAATCGACTAACGCGGTATTTACGATTCGATCTTTGGCCTCAGCACGCTGGTTCGCTACTTCACGGATCGGATCTGTATTTTTCTCCCGATCTAACGCTCGAAGACATTCCGTTTCACGTGGCGTCTCATTCCTTTTCCTTCTGCCCGTTCGTCGGCGTCCATCGGTGTCCTTTTAATCTTTCTCGCCAGCTTTCCACGGCAGATTTATTCCCAAAGATTCGTTGACCGTCTCGAAGCAGCCAATGCGAGCGTGTTGGCCGCTTGACACGTTTAAATGGCTCGAGAATCACCGACTTCAAGGGAAAGAACTCTATCAACTGCCCAGACAAAGGCGCGCTCCCGAACGAGACAGACCCCGTTTCTCCTTCGATTCTGTCTTGTTCCGTTTCAATTTCTGTCCCGTCTCACTTCTTTGCCTTGCCGCACAGCAGAATACAACGAATTTGACGAATATCTCGACGCGATCATACGGTATCGTATGGTACTTTGAGACGATGGGTGGAGCAAGTCTTTGAGAAGGGAATTTGAACTAAAGTTTTTATTAATCGACGAAGATATTGCGGGAATAACGATAAGCCGAACAAAGGTAGCTTTTGACTATTAAGAAATTCAAGCGCTAAATATCAGAACAAGTACTTTACTTCGGATATATTCCATATTTGTGTATCGTGTGTAGACTGTGCATTTTGTAAGTTAAACAATTTTTCACGAACACATAAATATCTACGATTGAGTAATAATTCGTATTTTAAAGTCGAGATGTATATAGTGTAAATGTAGGTAATTTTCATAGAATATAAATCTTTGTGGAAGATTGTGAACACGGATTTTATAGCGTCGATCGTCGACCATTTCTATCGAGACTCTCGAAGGATGTCTTCTTCGTAGATTTTCGAGGAAAGACGGCGTCGAAATCAAATCGCCCGGGGCACTCAAGTCTGCCAAACTTTACGATCGATCGTTATTAAGCTAACTCGTTTTACCATTAACGACGGCGTAAACCCGATCATTGAGCAAATTTATATAGATTTTCGGATTGTTTCGCGTGAGCAACCATCGTTCTCGCCACTTCTGGCCCTTAGAATGCGCAGAACTACGCGAATTTCGCGGAAAATCGACGATAATGGCAGCGACGAGACCAGGGTACGATGGAAACGAAGTGCTTGAAAATGTGTTCCCGGTTTCTCCAATTGTATTACATAATTACTTCGAAGAAATATCCTATAGGAACTTCGTGTTTTCGGAAGAGCTACACTTTTGGTTGAATTTTTCAACGCTGTAAACTTCCAGGATCAGAACTTCCAAGTCTAAGGGCTTTTTTTTTCGCTTCGATCTTTCAAAATCGTTTAACTTTAACGTGCGGTCTCTTTTGACAAGTCTATTTTTTCAGAAGCTTTTTTTTTAGAAGCTTGACACTTTGTAATATTCCCATTTTTCAAGCCGATTGCCTAATTGCTTATATATACGCTTTTCAATCTCCATTTCATTTATCTATCATTTGCTGTATCGTCGATCGCTGATTTATTCTCTGATCGATAATCTACAATCAATTAGAATTTTTTTTCTACAATCTTAACTTTTAGTCTACAATCTATAATATCGACGTCTTATTGTACTTGGTATTTCGACTTTGAAAAATTTGATTCAATATCCTGAGAAAGTATCTTGATCCGGAATGCGAAAATTCGGCGGAGGGAAGGATCACAGAGAAACAAAGGAAAATATTCAATTTTGTCCTTATTCTTCGTTGAAAATCGAAATGCGAGGGGATGACGGTGTCGTGAAAGAGGTAAAGGGCCGAATTCCGTACTAGATCGAAGATAATGGCAGCGATGAGACGGAAGAGAGTCGATCACAGAAGTCACTTATCGACCGAAGGAAGTCGTTTAACGCTTCGTTACGAACGGAATTCCTTCTTATTTTATCTATCGCCTCCTCCTTCTTACCGAGCAAGGAGAACGACATTTCAGGGAAACAGAACGAAATTGGCATATTGGCTGATCCTTTTTTTTTATCATTATTATCATCGGCTTTTCGTTGCTGTTTAACTTCATATATAACTGACATATACCTAGTGGGCAAGTTGTAATATTTGCAGATAAATGGAATTTTTGCACGTACGTCAACATATTTTTCCATGACGTATATCAGAGAAAACTATTTGCAAAAATACGCCAAACGAATTTATACTAATTACTTTCGGCACACCACTTTGGTCGACGAGCAAACTCCTCGAAAGTTAAGCATTTCTCCCCTTTCGTATCCAACGATATATTTAAGAAATCGAATAAAAAAATATGTATCTGTAGTACGCGTGACTACCCTACATCCACACGGTATAAAATAAATGTACTGTTATTCTAAAATTGCTGTCTTCACCTTCTATTCGACGGATTTGATCGAACCTTACCTTTTTCTCTTTCCAGCTGAAACCAATCGTTCTAGTTCCTAATTCCTCATATTCAGAGAGAAGGAAAGCTTTCGAAATATCCTGAGCAACCGAATCCACCCTTTCGTTCGACGCAAATCTTTCCGACATAAGGAACCGCGAAGAGAAGAAAGGAACGTAAAACGAAAAAGATCGAGGTCGTGGGAACAGGATCAAAATGGTCAAGTCGATGGAGGTTCTTCATTTCGCTGGACCTTCAATCTGCTCGCGTAAGTCCCGGCTGCTGTTATCTTATCGATTGACTTTATTACCTAAGTATACTTGGTACGTGAGTAGCTCGAGGGGAATCGGTCGATTCCCTGCCAGACATTGAATCGACCATTGCTGCAGTGTCTAGTCATAGCGCGCTAAATGAATGGCACTTTATGACGCCATCCTCGTTCCAGTTGCACGTCCCGTACATTTGCCATTGTACGAATAATTGTTTCTTCATGGAAACTTTCCATTACTCGCGTTTCAGTCTTGCATTCTTGTTCACGTCCGTGAAAGTACGCGGGATATTGCGCACAGTTGTGTGCAAGTTGGCTTAAGCAGCTGGTATTTGAGTAATTACAGTGATGTACGAATACAATACTTATTTGCAATCGTCAGTTTGATACGTTCACGAAAGGGTACGAACGCTGGCCATATGGCAAATTTTTATGTATCATGTCGTGTGTGCTACTCGTATAAAACATTTGGAGATTTTATTAGTGCTGTAACAAGGCGGGATTATCGTGATTGTATCGATGAATGTAATAATATACAGGAGAATATAGATAAGATAAGGAAAAGAAGAAGAAGGAAGATAAAAAGAAAGAAGATAACCGTTTGAAACCAATAATGAAACTGCGTATAGAAATTGCAAAATATTTGTCGCAAATGTATATGTATTTAGTAAAAAATTAATATACAACGCGAATATGGCCTCAATGGATATTGAGGTTTATTGATACGAATAATCGATTGTTTAAATACTTTTGTGATCTTCTGGGAAATAGATAATTGTCATTGAAGAAAATCGGATTGAAGACGAACGGCGGTGATGGCCAAGAAAATAGCGTAAATTGAAGTGAAGTAACAGAAGTTGAAAGAAATTTATGATGATCAATTTTGGGAATTTAAAACCAGTACTTTGACAATAGGCGAATCTAACGACATTAAGAATTCCGATAGGATATTATAAAAAATGTATAAGTGCCGGTTCCGAGCTACCTTACTTTCAAATTACGTTTTTTACTTTCGAACTCTGAGGATTCACGGAAAGTGGAAGCCAATTTACTCAAGAATGACTAAAAAATAAAAAGAAACCGGGAAAATCCATGCATTTACGCGAAGAAGTCGTGTTGTAAAAAAAAAAAAAAAAAAAAGGATCGAAGAGAAATCGACGAGAAAGGAAAGTTCTTGAGCGTCTCGCCTCGGGAATCGCTCGTTTTAATCGCGGACGACGATGCAACGAATTAGTCGTCGTTCCGTTTTAAACCCTTTCTTCGCCACATGGCTCGAGTCAACGAGCTTTCAGAGGGTCGAGAAAGCTTGGAAGCTGGTCGCAAGGTGCGAAAGCGTGCACGAAGTATAGAGAAGGTGGTTCTGGTGGAAGAAAGAACGAAGGCAGACCGGAAGTGGGATGAAGATTGATACGAAACAGTGAAAGGGAAGAGACTAGTCGCTGATGGAGGCGGGCAAGATAGTTTTCTCAGGGAAAAACACGTCTTCGTCTATTTCCCGAGCGGAGGAAATTCTTTGTGTTTTTAAATTAAGTTAGCCCACGGAAACGCCATGCATTCGAACTTTATCCTCGTTCCTCGCTTTCTTCCAACGCTTTTTCACCCTTCCGGCTTTCCGCTATCCTTATTTCGGGTTCTCCAGCGAGCTTACTACGATTATTTAACGCAAATTGCTTCTTTGATTTTTATTGCTCATTGTACAATAGCAGCGTGAGATAAACATTTACGATTAGAATAAAAAAAAAAGTAAACTTCGCGCAAATAAAAATTCTTTCGCGACAGTAATTTTTATAAGATGTCGTAAAAATTGGTAACTTTGCGAGTCTCTATCTCAATAACTTCGGTTTTATCAACCATAAGCGTTAAGATGAGGTTTTAAACAAAGTTTCAGCGTAGCGTTTTTGAGATAAGCGTTAAGATAGGGAATATTTTTTGCTTGTAGCTGACACGGTGTAAAGGAAAGGACGCATGTGACGTGAGGATACCAGATTCCAAGCTCTTAGATGCGCGTTTATATTCAAAGGTCCATTAGCGGAGCAGCGTTAATTAATATTTAACTTCCTGTCTGAAGCAAAGGGTATTTATTACGCTTTGTATCAGGTGTCTGTAAACTATACTCGGGACGTGGTTATGATAGCTTACTTTGGTTAATTTCCAATGTATACATAAACAGAGTCGGCCGGCACTCTCTCTTGTTTTTAGTGAGTTACTTGATTTTCTATCGATAGTTTCGATAAACAGGCTCGCTCGGCTCAAATTGCCTACGGTGCACCTGGTTGCATCCATAAATAAATGCATCTTCCTTTTAAGGCCACCGAAAGTAAATTTCTCTACTATCAATTTTCATAACATCGAATTTCCACGTTTTCGAGTCCAAAATTGTATGTCCATGAGAGAAAGTTGCATATTTTCGTCATTATTTATATTGTAATTTCCAAATTTCGTATTATGAGTTCCTTGAACTCTTCGATCCAAACTTTACCATCTTTTAGGATATCGTCTATACTTCGAATTCTTATATATTCCAATATTTCAATTTCAAAAACTTGATCCTATCGCTCCATTGATGCTCCATCCCTCCAATGAGATCGTCGTACTACCAAATTTCTAAAGTCAACAATTTCATACTGAAGGAGGAAAGCAAGTTTTCTTGTTGTATACGTATTTTACGAAAGATCATCCAAATCTTAAAACATGTATCGTTGTCAGTCTATAAAATGTTCAATCTAAAAGTCACGCGAATGGACCATTTTAATGCTTTTAGCGTTAGCAAAGTTGAATCGACGTCGAGGAAATTGATTTTTTCCTAGCAAAGCAAAGATTCACGATCGCAACAATCTCGGCTAAGGTTCCTCGCATCGTGAAATCGCTTTGAAATCACTTTATCCTTCGTCTGGTCGTCCTGACTTGCTAACGCGATGGATTAATAGTCGTCACTCAGTCTAAATGAAAATTCTTGTTTACTTAATTAATTAAATTTGCGAATTCGATGTGTGTCTCGCTAATGAAAGGATGTAACGTCACCGACTTGGCGCAAAGGTCCCACGCTCTGTTGAATATAATTTCGACCAGGGCGGCGGAAATGCACTGCCAATTTTCCAACATCGTTCGAGTGTTTGTCCGGCGA
This sequence comes from Bombus confusus, assembly GCA_014737475.1. Lineage (NCBI taxonomy): Eukaryota > Metazoa > Arthropoda > Insecta > Hymenoptera > Apidae > Bombus > Bombus confusus. The sequence goes on along the minus strand of JACXIV010000072.1, from coordinate 3,697,218 downwards.
CTTGGCCACGGACATCCAAACTACGTCCACACGGAAACGCTTGTTCCCTCTACGCGACGAATACATCCCGATTTCCGAATTACACGCTCGTACTTTCCAAATATCTGGCAAACAGTGAGTGAAATACGACTGAATCCTAGATCTCTCCGCGTGTCAACTTTCTATACTCCCTCCACTCTTATAATTACTTCTTCCCCACGAAGAACTTTCTAATAACTTTCATCTTATCCCCCTTTGATATTCTTATGGCGTATGCATAAAAGGATGGTGGAAAATTAAACGCTGTAGAGCGTGAATAGCAGCCATTTTGTACGTGATGTTTACGAGAGTTTGTCAAGCGGTCATGCCTCGCTTTTAGTTGATACTTTCCGGGTACTTAGTTAATGAAGTATAAGAAGTAGTCGAGATTAAAAATCGTCCCTGTGTTTGTGATTTTAGAATTTTCTCGAGGGTGAGAGTTTTGTGATTACAGAGTTCAGATAGTTTAGAAACAGAATAGCGTCATAAATATAAATAGCAGGGAATTGATAACTTGCGAGATCGATAAAAGGTGGAGTTGATCGGTTTGAGAGGATCAATTCTTAACGGTGCAAGATTCTTACGTTAACTTCTGTTGTTTTAAAAAATCCAGAGATTTGCGTAGCTCGTGAAAGGTTCGAATAATTCCATCCTCTTGTTTAAGAGTAAGTAATTTTTGCTGTACTGGAGGGAAATTTTTGTCGTAATTGTATTGATTAGAAAGTTTCATACGGAACGGATTTCAGATAAACGTGTATCTATGTCGTGTTCGAAGCTTTGGATGCCATTCTCTCCTTCGCAAGATTAAATCTCGCGCGCGCTGTACACAATGTAATGCCGCGCGGAAAAATACTCCGGTCGAGAGTTTCATCTTGGAAAGATAAAAGCGTCTCGAGGATTCTTGGAAATCGACCGGAGTTCCATCGAAGGAATTTAAGAAAATCCACTCGAATCATTGCGAGAAACAATATATGAAAAACAAAAGAAGGAGATGAGTTCCGAACAAATTACCATCGAACGTATATATTTGGCTGGTTTCTTCGGCCAAGAAAACCAAATATAAAATACGAAAATAGAAAAACATAGAAGAAGCATAACATTGCCGATTGTATTCATTCGTGTTATTAGTATCATCTTATTAATTTATATTTTATACGAATCATACGGTAAAGTGAATCTTTTTAAATAAACACATTAACACATTATCCTACTAAAATCTAATTTAAACCTCATCTAACTTCTACAGATTAAAAAATATTGTCATTTTCCAAACTACTCGATCGACAGAGACATGTACGTATATAACGAAATACCAAATATCCGATCAAAATATCACAAATATTTTAATACTTCAAAGCACGAAGATTATATCGCAGAAATCTAAGTTTTATCCCATCAAACTTCCACGAGCGAACAAATTTCATTTCATTTTTCCTTCGAATCATTCTATCTGTCGATATAAAGCAACAATTAATCTCAATAGGTACACAATAAAATAGCAAATCACCGATCTTCCTGAACACTTAGCCACCTTTGCTGGCGTCGCAGGTTGTCGCGAGTCAACAAAGAGGCGCGTCGTTGCTTTTCACAGAGACGGAAGCAGCAATGACCCATGGAAAGCGACGAGACATTCGTACGGCAATCAGGACGAAGCACGAGGAACCATTCAAGTTGTGGGCTTTCATCGTCGCCTTACAAGTTCCACCACTTTCCGTCCCCATCGCGGCTTTCTCGCCGTATATCTGCTTCGTCGCTCTTTTCCGCTCTTTCCCTCGCCCTCTTCGAACCTTTCTTTCGCATTGCACACCCCTTTTACCCACGTACCATTCCCCCATCCTCTGTTTGAGCCTTGCCGAACTGTATATAAAGTGGTGCTACTAAATTGGAAACCGCAGCTTTGTCGATGCTATTGCCATCCTCTTCTCTTTACCTTGCTCGTTTCTTTTCCTCCCCATTGAGTCTACTACCCTCTCCCTCTTCGCTTCTTTTCTCGTTCAAACCGGTGCTGGTCAGGATGGATCGTTGTTAGAGTTGACATTGGGGCTGGATTTATTGGCCTGGCCCGTTTTTCGAACTTCTTTTGGGGTTGGTCGACCAAGCTGCGAGGGTCGCTGAATCTCACGAGTGGAAAATTCGTCTGTCCTGACGCTTTGATAACTTTTTCTCGCGCCTCGCTGCGAATCCTCGTTCTCCTGGCTGGTTTTCCGCGTCCGAGCCGCGGTTTTCTAATTTCTTCGGGTTCCTTCCTCCTAGCTCCCAGGTGTTTTTCGTTTTTTGCTCCCTCTCTCTCTCTCCCTCTCTCTCTCTGTCTTTTGTTTGTTTTTCTTTTCCTTCTTTTTTAATACTGTAATGGATGCTGAGGAGATAAGAGAGAGGAAGCGAAGCGAGGGCGTTTAGGTAGATTTCGCGTTACGTTTAAGGACGATAATGGTGACTTGAGTTTATTAAACGAAGAGCTGCCAGAGTTGAGTAATTGCCATTTACGGTTCGCTGTTTAACATGAAAATATTGACCGGAACAATTTGGCCTTTGACAAAGTCCAAGTTCGAAACTTTTGTCACTCGTTACGAAGAATAATGTTTTAAGATGGAATTTGAATTTAATTACTTTTAGACTTTCCTCTGGTTCTTGGAGGATGAAAAGTTGCTGATACAAGAAACTAAGGACAACATTTAGGTTTGTTATAGTTCAGTGCATAAACGATCCCTTTGAATATTTTCTAGATTAAAATTGTAATTATAATTCCATTATTTTTTATATATCCAGCAACGTAGGAATTTCAAGGGAAATTTAATAAGAATTCATCTCTACGCATTAAAATTCATTACGTTCTAGTAATCTATCATGGTCTAATAATTAACACGAAAGCATTGGCTTGTACTTCGATCAGATTGCAAAGCTCGGTACGGATAGTAGAACGTGGAGACCGTGGATTTCTACCACAGATAAGTATAGATAGATATCAAACCGATGAATTTAATATATGAGAAGGTCGACTCACACGGAATTAATTAGAACTATTCTGCATTCGGCATGTACCATCGTTTGAAAATGTCCGATAGGTATTACCCGACCCCTTGCTGTTCTACTACGTATAATATCACGAAATTTACCGATCTACTCTTGCTAAGAAACAAAAGTGCAGCATTTATGGGATCACCTACGTTATTATAATTTTCATATTTTGTATGGGATAACGATGAAAATTAATCGTAAGACAACTATGTAACTACGTTTCAACAGATCTGACTCATCAAGTTCTCGACCTGATCTCGACAATCATAACGGAGGCTTCACTTAACTAAACATGATCTTAATCTGACTTCGACTTCAATTAAAATGTCCAATTACAATTAAGACCGACCTCGATCTTGATATTTTGACTTGATCTTTGGCTGACATTAATTTCAATTTGTAGCCAAATTCACCTCCACTTGGTTCCAGTATCGAAAGCAATATATCTTAGCATTATTTTAAAGCAATGCAATAATCGATATATTTTATCGAAAGAAAGAAAGGGAAGCTCCGGTTGTATTTTATTTCATACTTTGACGCGTATCCAAACGAAATCACTATGATTCCCTCATCATGTAATCTTGATACGTTAGTGTGTATTTTTGAAAAACATGACGCAGAAACGTCTCGAAGGACGCTCGAACAAGAACTCATTCAACTTTCTTGCTCTCCTTCTATATATATATATATATATATATATATACTTGGCGGTAATCTCTCCTCGCTCGTTGACCTCGACGACTGAGCAAAATTTCGCGATATCTCGAAGAAAGAAAAAAAAAAGTACACATCTGTCCTCGAGACTTTCTTCGCGGATTTCATCCGACGATATTATAACTCTCGAGGAAAGGGACCGCGCGCGCTCGAGTCGTTGGAAGAATGGCGGGTATCGACGTCTTCGGATTAAAGTTAATCCGGTTGAATCGGCATTCTCGTGGAAACCACGGACGCGGTGCACTTTAGCTGATTGCTTGATTTAACGTAAACGGAGGCACAGCCACGAAGGAAAGAGGCTGCAAGGCGAGTCGGAAAATGCGCTTTGCTTTGTCTGCCTGTCGCGATATCGCCCACGGTCCTCCGTTTTCCTCTCGACTTTCGCACGCTAACCTGCGCTCCTTGTAGAACCTTCGTTTCCACCAGATGCTCGACGATGATTATCATCGAAGGTAGAATACAACTGCGATATTACGTAGAACAATGTGATTTACTGTTAAGTGGTATGCGTCTACGTTCTTCTGTTTTAACTTTCCCTTTTTTGCAACGAGGTTGGAAAATTTACAAAGAGTTAACACGTTGACTGCTACGTGAATCTCATGTATATGAATATTGTATATTGGGTTGGCTGATAAGCTTGTCGAAGAACGTTGTAAAAATTATTCAAAGAAAACAAAGGAATCTTTCGATGAGAAATATAAATTTTGTAGGGCAATAGTACAAATTACTCTTACTTTTGGCATTTATTACTCTATAATTAATCTTAGTTAATATTATATTAATTATATGATATTAATTACTCTATAATTAATCTTACTTTTTGATTAGGTAAACTTTATATGAAAGGAATAAACACTTGACGTGCACTTTGAGGAAAATATAAATAAACTTACTACTCAGTTTAATATCGTAGGGATGATAGAGCGGATGACTATTACGGGAGGTTGAACTATTGTTTTATTGCTCGGTAAAAGGAGAGTTCGCTCACACTCGCTGGCGAAGAATCTCTTGTTTTCACGCAAGCACTCGTACACACACACACACACTCACTTGCACATACTTTTTGGCTTAGGTCTGTGAACCTCACAAGACTAGCCGTGGCCACCAGCCCATCATCGCTTGCTGACTTTAAGATTAAACAGAAAACTATGTGCATTTAAACTATCTACAATGTAACATTTATCCTAACGTATACACTAACACTACAATAGTTTGCTCTGTATAAAATATTCAGATTGTTGAATATTCCTTAATCTATGAAATTTATCTTATTTTATGGTTCTACAAAATTTAGCAACGTTTGATTGAATTACCGATGATCAACAACGATCACCATGACACTCAACGCGTTAATCAGTACGCTTTCCGATAGATTCAACATTGCGTCACGCGTTTCTCTTTCTACTAAAAACTTGAGTTACAGTCGCAAGTCGATATTTCCTTTTTGGCATATAGAGATACGAAGATGCAGGATTAATTTACGATCGATAAGTCGCAATTTAAGCAAATGCCCGGGCTGTACCGGGAACAGTAACGAACCGAGACGCGGAATAAGTGTTTCCCATGTTCGTGGCAATCTCCGAGAGTGAAAGGTGTCTCGAGAATGGATAGAATTTATTCCGTAGAAGTTGCGAAGGTACAGGGCTGTCTTGTTGGAAAAATTTCTCCCCGGATAGGTTCCGCGCCGTTCATAGAATACTTGAAGGCGGTTGCTCTCTTTGTAACGAAAGAAGATACGATCAAAACAGAGCTTGCCGCAGTATCCCTTTGAACGTTTCGAATTCTTCACCGACATGATTTTCACCAAGTCGTGAAGACGTTTTTAGAAGCAAATGAAACCAATTTTCTGTGGAAATGATAGTGCAAATGGGAATGCATATATATCTGGTATTTACAGAAGATAGTCTTGTTCATCTTAATTCTGTTGCGCGAACAGAGATACCTATCGATATTCGGATTTCTCTTTTATTGCGGCAATCTGAGTTCCTACGAAGAGACTATTTTGCGGTACATTGCACATTCTAACGTCATAGGAAAATTTCGAAAATAAATAATAGATGAAAATCGAATAGTGTTTATCGCAGACTAATATTCGCTGTATAATGTTCGTCGTGTACGGTACATTGCATATTCTAACGTCATAGGAAAATTTCAGTTATAGCGAGGTGGACAGGTGTGCAGATGCCAAAAATAAATAATAGATGAAAATCGAATAGTGTTTATCGCAGATTAATATTCGCTGTATAATGTTCTCCGTGTACTGATCGCTGTAGACGCTCGAAATACAATGACTGCCTTCTCGTATGCCTGTGTCGAACACTTAGATTGTTATTATTCGACCTTTTGGCTGTTATATACTCTTACATGTTTATCGTCGTCGGTTCGTTCTTCTTGTTTGTTTTCATTCGTCTTGGGGTTACCCAAGACGACGGTTACGAAGGTCTTGCGTCGCTACAATATTTATAATACTTATTTTCATTTTATACATTTAACACAGTGTATGAGAAAGTTGTTTTCAACCTCGGAGTCCCGAACAATCAGAAAGGTGGCTTCTGATAGCTAGAAGACGTATTGGAATTCTAGAAAATTCAGCCCTTCGATTTTTCCCTTTGTTCGGTTTTATGAATCACGCGACCCAGCCGCCTGTTTCGGAACTAGAGTAACGACGAAAGTGTTGTCGTTGTACGTGATTGAATATCGATTATGCGACGAAACCTCTTCTTGCTTGCTAGCATGGTCAGCAAGGAACGCATCACCGGATACGAACATCCCAATGATTTACGAAAAGGAAGGATTCTTAAGTAAACGATCCGCGAAATCTCCTTTTGGTGCAACAACTACGACCGCGTGCTTATCCATCTGCGAATCTCTAGATTATTTAACTAGCGTAATCGATTTTTTCTTTGACAGTTATCTTATCTAAAATCTTTTAATAGACGGTTATCACGTGTTGATTTTCACTTTTGGTTAGAATTAATAGAACAGAGATGTTTCCTTTTATATTGGAGTTTAATCGTGCAAATGTAACATAATGGAAGTAAGTGTTTCTTTTTTTTCTGCGAAGAAAGCTATTCTTCGGTGTATTATTCAAATTAGATAGGTAAATGCGAGAGAAGATCGAGATAGAATTTCAAATTTTATTCTACTGCAAAGCTTTTGCTATTAATATGCTGTTGAACAGTTGAAATTAAGTTTAAACTTATAAGAATTTTTGATAAACGTCGAGAAATGATATAGAAATCGTGCAAGAGTTATTTAAATTGCATAAGAAAAATTTGTATAATAAATGCTTATTATCTACTGGGTAATAATGGAATAAACTTGCATCATCCCAAAATCAACGTGGAAGCCTTCAATCTTCGCATAAATTACACGCACAGGCGACCGAAAGGTTCCTCAATTTCGTACTTTCGGAGCAAAATTCCGCTGAAATTATAAGGAAGCGGCAGGAAATTATAATTGAAAGAAGAAGATACAATCAAATTGATTCATAATTGTTAGGTAACTTACTAAACAATTACAGGTTCTTCGAAGTAGACTGGCATTAATAAGGATTGAGTTTAGAGGTTGTTAAACTCTGAATCTCCTTCCGGTTCTTCGATATCGAATTTCCAAAGAATGTTCTTCACAGTGTTCGCGTTCACGATAGAAAATTTAAATTCCTGAGATATATTGAAATACTACAATTTCAAGACACCGATTCGTCTTCTATTTGCGAAACGAAGAACATTCATAATCAATGAGCGTGACTTACGTTAATTACTATTTATTATATTATTATTATATATATTATACTATATTTATTAATATATTATATTTATTATTATATTTATATACTATTTATATTACTATTTTATATTTGGCATCAATAAAACGCGTTCATGCTCTTTGGCGATTTTCTCATCAAATCGTGAAGTTGTAGGAAATTTTGTATAATACTTATGGCACATATCTAGTTTCCTTGTGTAAGTATGTGCGCGCATGTAGTAGAAAATTGATACTAAGTGGAGATATCGCGAGTTAGCGAACCTTTCTAAAATATTTACCGAATACTCAGTACCAGGTGTTTAACTTTCGACGCTGTCATCTATTGTAGAACTTAAACATCACACTTAACCCTCTGTTTGCGAACTATTCCTGGTCCACTTCCTAGAAGATTTGTGTTTGCAACCTTTATTAACGTTATTTGTAGAACTGTATATCGCTAGATTATCTGGTGCATTTCAATGAATCACAATTTCAAGTGGATGAATCGTTTATTTAAGCTTTGAGCAAGTTTAGATCTTCTCGAGGATCAGATCAAGTCCCTGAACAGTTCTTTATTTTTTGCAGAAAACTATTCGGCTTAAGAAACGTATTTCAACATTCAAAGACCAAATGGATAAATTTCAATATGTTGTGCTTCGAATCAGAACATCCTCGAAGATTAACTCAAGCTCACGAGAAACAAACTGCAAATGAAACTATCAATCGTACATTCTTAGATCTTTAGTCTTAGATATTTAATGATTCTTTGTTTTGTACAAGAGTATACTCAACACACTATATATAAAATTTTAATAAACCCTACGACAAGAACTAAATTCTCTAACAGAAATTTAATCAACTATAACAGAGGATTAATCGATTTAAGAAGAATATCTTAATATTCAAATGCTTGAAATTAGAACGTCCACGATCATCAATTATCTAGTTACGTATACGTTTGACGATACAAGCACTCGTTCTTTAAAGCAGTAGTCAGATACTAATCAATTTTCACTTTGCACAGCTAGGTCTAATAGATTCACCTCTGGTATCAGATCGCAGCCGGTCGTATTTCCCCGTCTCGAGCCGCGAGTCTAACGGCCGGTTACTCGACGATCCCTTCGAGTTCTCGAAGAACGTTAGGATCCCTTGTGAGAATGGAAGTGAATTCGATTCCTCGAAGAATCCAGTTTCTGTCTGATGCCCTTTCTTTTTCGCCCGTACCGGGCGGAGATTCAAATCTCGAGTCGATCGACTCGAGACCACTTTGGCGTCGATCGAGTCTCTCCTTTGGTAGATTCCACCTCTTCCACTTATCCGACTGGACGATAACATCGAGAAATAATCCGGCGGTTTCCTACCAGGCGCAAGTTTTCGGGGAGAACCGTCTTATTATACCCGACGACCGGGATTACTGTGACCGGTTCAAGGTCGCTGCATCGATCTTACTGGAAAGCATTTCCTACAATTTCGTGGTTATCACTTTCGCCGAAGCCTGCTTGATCGTCGTTCGATGCTTCTACCTTCTTCGCATCAAGTTCGATTGAATTAATTTTCTATGAATTTTGCATTACTGTTTCATAACGTATATCCTTGTTTCGTTGAGATATCGTCAATTCTAAGATATCTGTGAAAATTCGATTTAAGATTGAATTGTCAGATCCTAACGTATGAAATGTTCGATTTTGAACGAGCGATGCTTCATCGAATATTAAATGTTATCCATAAGTTTCTGAATATTTGTTACATACATTAAGTTAATATAGATATATAAGATTATAAGTTGTTTTCTACGGAAGTTACAGGTCTTTAGGTGGGTGGTAGCTTCAGTTCTTATCTAGAAGAATTTGACAAGCAAATGTAAATAATATCAGTAGCTGATTACATGTGTAGATATTGTGATAAGCGTTAACCGAGTGCTAATCTTTTTATCAGCAGTTATTGACTCGACAAATATACCTTTCATAAGCCTCTGAAGAGATTTGCTATGTTTCGTTAATTTACACTCGAATAGAATGGCAAACATAAGATATAATATGTCTAGTGATTTACTAACGCATATTGCAAGTAATATATCACTTTCGAGCACATGCGTATGTACTTCGCGCTTAAAATCGGTCGTTCAACCTGTCATTGTGTATTTTCCCAAGCCGCGCTCCATTATATGAACGCGTTACAAGCGATTTTTCTCTTTTCATTACCTTTTTCACGCCGTACGAGCCCGTTCGAAGGAGGCCGAGATAAAACACGATTTGGAGCGCGCGGTGGCTGAAGGTAGGCGCAACTCCCAAGGAAAATATTGACCTTTCCGCGGAAGTTGTTCAGAAATCTCCGCAAACTATACCTGGAGCACCACCTGCAAGAGGGCTTCGGCCTGTTTTCACAGTTGGCGGTGCTTTTGTTAAAATCGATCCCGCGTCTGTCGTGTCTGACTCGCGAACACGCGGCTGCTACGAATCTTTCGCTTCGACGATTTCCTTTTCTTCAGTGGCGTTAAATCTTAGATTTCTAGTATTTGTCAATATTACGACCAATAATCAAGTTTAATCAATTATCAAGTAAACATTTTTAATCGACATCGATAATTCTCAGCATTTTCAACACGTTTGCTGCCACTCTGTTTTACGACATTCTTGACCTTCTTACGTTTTACGCAGTTATCTTTCTAAACGATTCATGGATGCGCATATTAATTAATTCGCGTGACACTGAATGGTTCAAGGCTACTCTTATCTTTCATCCAAGTAACATCCAGTATTATCGAACTGATAACTAGAATCTCAAGGATCCACTAAATTAACCGACACGTAGGACGTTTGAGATCGGATCGATTGCGACTGGAGCAATTAAAACCGTAGGTATTAAACCGTCTGACAGGTCCGTTTTAGTAATTTATGACAGTGGAACTTAAATAGAAATCTGTTTGGTGCCTTATCCTGAATATTTTACATACTTATGCATATTCTATGCGTTTTTGAATCGGAGCTTCCAGTTCGCACTTGTAAATTGTACGTACCAATAAACATTGTAAACATTCACAGCATATGAATTAGTAATTATGTTTTCAATCAATACATTTTTCCATATAAAAATACAATATTTCTAGGGGATTTATTTTTACAACGTACAAATTTTATTTACAGATATGTTATATCGCTTCGATATTTGCGAAACAAAAAGTATTTTCGACTTTAAACACTGTTTTTATTGCAAACACGACAATGAAACAATATTTATGTTACCGAAACCGGCGATATATATTTAGAAAGAGGGCTGCTCTTATCACAAAAACAGCAACGAAACAATCGCTAAAATGTAATTTAACAACAATTTAATCCAACAATTCAAATCCAAGGCGTCTTTGTGCCCATTATACGTATATTCGACTGTTTGGTCAATTATATGAAAACCTTCCATGCTTTGTACCTCTCGTTATTCATGCTCGAACAAAATCTCATCCTTTTTTCTTTCTTTCTTTCTTTCTTTCTTTCTCTCTTCCTTAAATATTGTTTGCATAATACCGAGGCTAGGAGCCAGTTGCTTAATGATCCGGCCTCATCAACTTCCGTCTTTCGTTTTAATCTCGATTCCTTTCGTACAAAGGTCATCCTCGACGCTCTTAATCTGCATCCCCGTCCATCCTTTTCCACGATTTCTTTTTCGTCTGTAATCTTCCTCCCTTCTTCCGCGTATCTAGCCATTTCAACTTTTCGTATTTATGTCTCCGTTTAAGACGGTTTCTACTCTTCACCTCTCCTTCATTCCCCTTTTCCATACCATCTGAATTTTCCGTCATTTAATCAGTCACTGTCTCAAAGAAGTTCACCGCCTAATTACTGCTATTGCCGCACCGCTGTTTTACGTAAGCAATTATCGTCACGCGATTTTGCTCCCCGCGAGGACAATGAAACGTCACAATGGGAAAGAAATGGAGGGAAGGTTGGACGAAAGGAATACAATTTTCGGTTACTTAAAGCTTTGAAAAGCGGTTGTTTGTCGATTCGTCGATAAGTTTCCAGCAAACAGAATAATCGGATAGTAGCTGTAATTTATACAATTTTCTTTTATTTCGTGACTGTTTTCGAAGACGCGAAGATGTTTCTTATCGCTAGCCTGCGGATCTTTGTACGCCCATGGGGAAATTTAAAAACTGCAGAAATGCGGAAAATTCGCGTAATATGCAAAGGTACATAGAATATGCAAAGATCTATTACAATATTTGGTAGCAGTACAATATTTAGTAAAACAAATTTCTGCGTAGATTCTATTCCTTTATTTGTCTTCGTAGAAATTCGCATAACGACCAGTAGTCTAATTGTCACTGGTGAAGTTTGTAATCCCTGACTCGCAAGATTATTTCGATCGTGAAAGACAGTCTATAAGATTCTGCTTTCATATTTCTCTATTGCTTCATCGATACAAATTGCAGCGGTATCTTAAAAAAATCCCCGGCGATCACGTTTGTCCGCCGAACGGCGCGCGGCGAATTGCATCGAGTTTCCGTATCGGCTTTTAGCCGTGTCCCCGAAGGCTCCCTCCATCTTTATTCTCGCCAGGAACCTCGGCGCAACTTGTCGCTATTCATTTACCCTTTTTCCCTCGTTCCCAAGGGAGACGATCTTCCTCCGTTCTCTTGCGGGACACTTTCAGCCTCCGGCTCCGGACCGGAGACGTTTTGAGAAAGTGCGAACGATTGGGATTGTCTCGTCTTTTACACCGTGAAAGGACAGCCACGGCCTCGATGCACTTGAGACTCCGGTGAACAAAGGATCGGGCGATATTTTTTGCCCGAGGGAACGGACCAACCCGACAATTACGACGATCGATACCATCTTCTGCCTGCGATCATTAAAATGCTCTATTTTTATTTTTCTCTTTTATTCGCCGCCGTTTTATTAAATTCTTCTTTTTGTCTTTCTCTCTCTCTCTCTTTAGAATATTTTTCTCTTACCGTGTTGACTGCTGCGAGGGAGACGCCGATCATCGGCACTTGACTTGCTAATGGCGCGATAGGGAAATTTTCTGATGGACCTGGGATTAATTAAAACACTCGATCCGAATAAACGATATTGTTTTTGGAACTTTTAATACTCTCAGTGCCATTACATCAGTCGATGTCAAGTATCGGGTGTGCTTTAAAGCAGGAAATTTTATTTCACGATCGGATGTAGTGCTAGATTGTAGTACGCGAGATGAATAGATCTTTAACTATTCATACTTTGTTAAACTGTAAAAGAGATACCTTTACACCGCTGATTGTATGTATGACAGAGTATTATCGACCAATTCCTAATGTCTCCTTTATTTGTTATTTTGTATTGATCAATACTTAATGTTTCTCTTATTTTCTATCTTCTACCGTTCAATTCCTACACTTCTCTTTAATTGTCATATACGATACCCCAATAAGAAGCAGTTTACTTGTTCGTTATTTACTTGTTATTTGCTTATTCGTGAAACGTTCATAACGAAGAAACACGTAGCGTAACTTCACGCGAATTGTCAGGATTTCTGGAAACTTGCGTAACAGATCAGCTGATATTTGAGGATAGTCGTCGGTTATGTTTACAAACGAGAGTTTGCAAGTTAACTTTTCCTCTTTCTTTTTTCAAAGACATTGATCGATTGGTCAGCGATAAGAAAAACGAGGCAGAGTCACTTGAAATTTCGCAGCGTCTTATACGAAATTCAGTCTCAGTAATTCAGCCTCGTAGTTCCGTAATCAGGTGAAGTAGGGCGCTATAATTACAGACGCAATTTGTTTCGAGCGTCGATGCACGACTGCTTGGAAGTAGCTCAAGGATCATCGTCTTCACTCCGCCTCTCCTGTTCCGCCTCCGTGAATGCCGGGGAAACCGACAGAGAGAGTAGTAAATGCCCCTGAAGTGAAACGCTGCCGAAATAAACGGTGAATCTCGATCGGTCAGTAGTACTCGTGAGTACTATACTGACGTATCGTCAGTACTAGAGCGTTTCACGGCTCTGGTTAACGACTAGATTGTTCCCTTCTATTGATTTTTTGCTCGCTCCCAATTGGCATATTTCTTATCAAAACGAGCTAACGACTAGAATTAAAATAACACGATGAAAATAAATAAGCGTGTGTAATCGGATTTCTATCCTCGTAAAATTAAATATTAATATTACCGGAAACATTTTTTCTCATCGTTCCCCTGATCGAACCATTTTATCAAATATCAAATCAAATTCACAATTTAATATTTCTCTCGTTGAACTGATTATGCTGTTTAGCTCATTTCACGTTGTGCTTGTAAGCAACCCAGGTTGTTAAGATACCAATAATTCGATAAATTATTAATGATAAAGATACGTTAATAAATCATTGTAATACGAAGTGTAATATTTATATCTCATTAATTTGTAATATTTATCCAGTAATCATTGTCGAAGCTTAAAATCTATTATTCATCGTTAATACGCCAACGGTTATATGGTTACAGAATCAAAATCGTTGATATCATTTACACATAAACACGTGACTGTATGAGGCCAACGTACCTATATATTCCATTCGAAACTTAACGGTAATACGACTCTGTTCGAGGGATAGTAACTTCCGGCTACATCCGCTGGAACCGGAAACATCGTTAATCAACGAATGATATATAAAGTTTGGGGGCAAATAAAGTAGCCGAGCAAACGTCCCGGCGTAGAAAATTACTTTCACGATGACGACGAAGAGACAGAGGAGGAAGAGAGAAGGAAAGAAAGAAAGTATAAGACGAGGTGTCTACGGGAATCCAAGAAACGGTTGGAAATAAGAAATGTCATTAAAGTTCCTCCATAGGCCACGTGTCGATTCCTTTCCTATCACGGTACCACCCTTCGAGATCTCCACTTTTTTCCTATCCCTCGCTTCTTTGATTATTCCTCATTTTCATCCACCACCACAGCACCTGATATTTGCATTGGAAATTTTTGATGGGGTGGGCATGGTCACAGGAACCAGACCGCGACAACTCTTTCTTTACTTCTTCCGTTTTCTTCGTCCTCTTCTACTTCTTTTTTTTTTGCGAGGGGTTTGTTTGATTCCTTCTACCTCCTCCACTTCTGGCGTTTATCGGTCACGAAGTTTTTAATTGCGAGTCCTTGAATTCTTATTCTGAGAATGGAGAATAAACGTTGGATACGTTTCATACCAAAACTGTCGAGAAATAATTCATGTAAAGTTATCCTTCTATTTATTTATATTGCCGTACACGCGTTACGAGGGTTCATTGCGTGAAAGTAAATTTCATATAAATCTGTATGAAACAAGATTGTGTAATACAAGCAGAAAAAGTAGAAAATTCTTAAAAATACACCGTTGTAAGTTTATTTGACCATTTTCGTAATAACGCTAGAATTCATTTATTTCGTGTTCATTGGTTAGTTATTTATTCTTAAAGCATAGAATAAAGTCAAATGCTCTAAAAATTAAGTAACTCGATTCAAACCAAAATTTAATCACCAACAATGTTAATAGAGGTCTAAATTCTTTTAATTGGCCAAACAAAATAGTGTAACGTATATTTGTTCTGATACTACATTTCTCAAAGCTAAAAATTCTTCCACAAACTACCCTTATCGCGTGTCATATGACACATCATACTCGCTGCGTTGCATTATCACACGTTCTCATATAAACACGAGTCTTGTCTCGCGAAATGAAACTTTCCGGACCGTGGCATTTGCAAATCACGCGCGAAACGTCAACCGTGTACGTCAGCCGAGTAAGAAGATCGGCAGTGATTTGATTTTTCACTCATTACCTGCCAGACAAGAATTTTTATTTCGCCACGGTTTTCTTAGGTTTCTCATATTCTTCTTCTCTATTCGCTTCATTCCATTTTACCATCGCGTTTTACAGGATGTCATAAAAAAAGAGTCACCGTATATGTAAAATACGATATTGATCAAATGGCCACTTGCAGTTCCTTTACAAATGTGTGCCAGTTCGAACGTCGTTTTTCATAACATTTTCTCCAAGTATTTGTTCAATTTCTTGTCGAATAATATCGTTCAATGGCTCAATCGTGGTCGATTTATTTGCATAGGCGTTTTCCTTCCTAGTGTCACTACCTTTGAGCATAATTCCGGTGATCGATATCGATAACTTTAATATCGATAACTTTCTATTACGATAAAATCGAACGAATACAGCGCGGCGTGTAATATATCAGCCGGGAAATGGAATGACGATAAAACAAAAATGAAGCATCTCTTTCATGACACGCTGTATAATCTTCCTTATCCGATGACGTAAATACGCTGATAGGATTTCGTGACGCCCGTGTACACCCCATAGAAATACGTTTCATCGTAATACGATACGCGGCCATGAATAATAATATTTAGCCGCGGACGTTTCGTCAGGAAGCGACGATAGTGGGTGGCCGGAAGGATATCTACCTATCTGTAACAAGCGAATTCGATCGCCGATCTCTCACGAAAGTGCACGATTTCCCCTTGATGCACGTTGTTATTCATTTGCCTATGGCGAATTTAATTAGTTTTCGACGGATCCTCGGCCTTGGCACTAATTAAACTCGCTCTCACTCCTCTTTCTCCTTCGGTTTTATTGCCTCTGCCGACTTGTGGGACCGTGTAGGCGGTGTGAAAGGGTTGCACGAATTTGTTTTAGTTGTTAATTGGCGAAAAAAGGAACCACATCTCGGGGGAATGTTCGAAATAACGAGCGTAAAGGTGCAAATAGGGGAACGACCGTATAACGTTGCCCAATTTGTTCTGTTCATTAGATTCCGAGAAGCTCGTGGATTTTTGTGGAAGATTCCATGGCGCCTTTTTTAATGGCGAAGAAATTGAAAGGGATCGCGATCGTATTCACGTTTACTGACCAATTTTTGATAAGATTAAAACTCCCAAGTTTAGGATGAATTGTTGGAGGTAATTACGGTATCACGTACTTTTCAAATGTAGAATATTGAATTCATAGTTCTGCTTACAGTTACATAACATACATATTACGTATTTATATAATGTATACACGAACATCAATAAGTCGTTGTACATATGTACGTATATGACATTTTTGTTGATAAATATTTTTAAGCAAGCATATTGTAAAACATGTCATAAATCCTACAAGACCCGATAGATATTTTTATTATTCGAATTGTTTCTATTATATTCTACACACGCTATTCACGTTTGCTGGTACAAACCTGTTTTCGCGCATTCTCTCCTGTTTTACAACGATATAACCGGCACTTCGAGACTTTCCCACGTACCTTCGAGCAAGCAACGTCTTTGACGGTGGTCTTTGAAGGTGGCCCCTTCGTGAATTCCATCGTCGAGCGCGACCTAATTGCTCCGAACTACCTTTCGCGCAATCGAATTTCCGACGATTCCTCCACCCCCGCGTATCGATTTCCTGTTCGCTGGCTAGTCCGATTAATTTCGCCCGAGCAGCAACTCACTCGCGGTATGATAATTAAAATTTGTTGTCGAATCACGATACTACATACCGATTTTGATCGCGTTACCAATGGAACAGGCCGATTCAAGGAGAGACGGAGAAGGAGAAGTGTTGGCGATACGTACACTACGTGTCAAAAATTTAGAATCATCGTAGGTCTATAGAATTGAAAGAAACTGTTAACTTAAAGTCCGTATTTACTTTAGAAAATTCTTTAGCCAAAAATCTATCAAAGTTAAAAAATTAGTATATTGACGTACATAAGTATATTAAATTTCCTATCATTTAGTAGTAGGTTCGTATGTCTATAGAAAATTGGTAGTTTAAAAATGAAATATAAAATCGGATTAAAAAAATACTTCACCGGGAGATAGGGGTATGCGCAAATACTCTTTTTAACTACCACAAAGCAAGTATTATATATAAAAGTTATTAATATTTATTTACGTATTTACTTTAGAAAATTCTTTAGCCCAAAATCTATCAAAGTTAAAAAAATTAGTATTGACGTACATAAGTATATTAAATTTCCTATCATTTAGTAGTAGGCTTGTATGTCTACAGAAAATTGGTAGTTTAAAAATGAAATATAAAATCGGATTAAAAAAAACACTTCACCAGTCACTTCACTTATATATAGAAGTTATTAACTTGCTTAAGATACTTCAAATAGATACTGACCTATCATCCCGCATGATTTTTCCATTGCTTTTATGTCTACGATTCCTTTACGTTGCTAATAGCCCATGCAACCATTTAGTACGATTACAAGCAACTAAGAAAAGAAGAAACAGAAAAGAACAAATAAAGACGAAATTCCAATAAAGGGCGTTCGATCGAGCGAACGCGAAAGAAGTTGAAAGAGCAATTTGACGAAGCAACGAATTCGAAAATTAAATCGATCCGAAAGAAGATAATATAAATAGTCTAAATGAAACGTTCTGATAAAAATTGAAATAATCTAAAAAAAGAAGCGAAAATCGGGGATGGTTCGAGAGCAACGATAATGGTGAAGCGAGAAGGTTGGGATAAACACGAAGGGGTGGAAGGAAACAAAACGACAGAGAGCGAGAGACGGGCTGGAACGAGGGATAAGCGAACGGCTATTCCGTTTCGTTAAGCAATTCCGACGCGTTTCGTCCGATAACGTCCGGCCACGAGGTTCTCTCATAACAAATGAATTTATTCGTGCGCGAGTTTACGCGGCGGGCCTGGTCACGCGGATAATTTACAAGGAAACGGGCCACGCGCGTAGATACCGGAACACATCGACTCTATAGTGTTTCCGCCGCTTTTTAACCGGAGGGTCGCGGCTTTGTTTGGCCGCTTTAAAAGGCACCGCCAAGTCGCAGCGATTTTTCACTTTTAATCTCGGCCAACCCAACTCTCCTCTCTCCCTCTCTCACTTTTTTTCTGGCCGAGTCCCGTGGCCAGGCTCAACAGCTCGTTCGAAGAGCTCTTTTTCTCCCGTTGCTGTTTTTTGTACGCGTCTACGTTCTCCCTTTTTTTTTTCGTTTGTTTGTAAAGGGATGATCTTTTATTTGATAAAATTTTTGCACACGTAAAAGGGGAGTGTTTTTTTTTCCCGTAAAGATTCGCTTTTTATTTCTCCGTTTAATATTTCTGACCACGCGTGCAAGTAATGTAAGCATTAGTTGCTCGGCTGCCGCATTTTTAATCTGTTTTCGTTAAGTAGGTTTCGATGGAATATGGAATACGTGGAAGATATTGTACGTTGTAGAGAAAAAAACTTAAGGGTTGTCCGGCAGTTTTATCGAGAGATTTGGAAAAGTAAATTCATCCTGTTTTTTTGTGCGATAGTAGCTTTTAAAGTTTATTACGCATGGAATAACATAGAAGAACATTTGCTTTTATTATGCGGAAGATACGAAAGGGGTGAAATATGTAGAAAATATTGAAATTTGCGAAAAAGGCGTAGGAGTTGTTTGAAATCCTGATTGACCGATACGCTAATATAAATCGTTTTATATTTCATGTAATAATGAGTTTTAAACGGCGCGATAATTACTTCTAATATCGTGGGAATAAATATCCGTATCGTAATTGATTTAATTAAGTCCGCGTTAATCCAAAACGAACGTTCGACCTTCTTTAGAGTTCTATTAAATTCCGCAACTAATAATTACAATGGACATTCGAATTATTAACGTTCATTAATATTGCTGATGTGGATGCTATCTGTCCATTGGGTATTTATTAATTTCAATAATGCCGAGTAATTGTTTTTGCGAATTCCGTGCTTCGAAATCGTGACAACGTTGAACTTCAATTGCGATATTGCCGCCATCCAATTCTATGCTTATGCAGCGCTTCTATCGAACAATATTACATATATCGCAATGGTGGAAGCTTTTGCAAATTATTTTCAACCTTTATCATCGCGTATACCAAAATAATCTCTCATCTAAGTCTTAATTACCTTTTGTTCATTCGTTCCGGAAGCAATAATGGACAGACGATTAACGAAGATGCATTCATTTTCGATTCATTCGATGTAGATTCATTTTGGAAAATTTTCCATCGTGCTACTGTCGATTGTGTTGCAAAGGTATCTTGTAGGAAGTCATGGAAGGAAAGAGGCCATGTAAACTCTATTCCAGTCGTCTCTGTCTCTCGATATTCCACGCGCGTTCTTTGCAAACGAGATTCCGACCAAAGCTAGAGGCGAAAACGGGAAAAATTTTCAGCTAGTTCGTGAAACGTCGTAAGAACGGACGTTACACGTACTGCAAACTATCTTAGACTGTTCCGACCGGTACGTGTCACCAGATCCCTGCCGATTTGCATTATTATCGGACGTACTTTTAACACTGGGGATGAAATCGCCCTTCAGATCTACAGAAACAATCAGAGTGAACGTTCTTGGCAAATTTTTTAAGAGCCTTTGCCCCTTTTCTTTTTAGCTTACTCGCGGAATTAAGAATTTCTATCTTTCCTGCTTTTGCAAGTTTGAGAATTCTATAAGATTCTTCTGTAAGTTAAATGAAAAGAATGCTTTTTGTTCATTAAGCGTAAGCTAATGACACGATTGCGACGTTCAAAGATATTTTTGTTCAGTTTTATACTTTAGTCAAAGGAATAAGCTTTTGTTTGATAATTTAGTAATGAATAATTTAATATAATTAATATAAAACTTGGACCTAATTAATCAGTATGTAAATGCTGCAATATATACGGTTATTACAGTTAATCGATCCCATCGTTTAACATAAATATTCTTCAAACGATGATGCCAAAATGACGAAGAATAGCGATGATTATAAAATATAATCAATATTAATCATTATTATTGTGAAACGTGTAATAGGTTGAACAAGACGAAGAATATAATGGAATTAAAATGAAATGCACGGAAGGGTAAAGAGTGGAATTTATTTTAACGTGTAATAAATACAAGCATCTCGCAGTTCATAATTATTATCACTCACGGCAATGTTCGTTTCGTTTTGCGAAACAAAAGTGCCTCGGTGGCGTACGAGGAGCATTGTGTGTGCACGGAGGTTTAACCGGGGGAAACGCTTGGCGACCAGCGTCATCCGGTGTTAATACTTCTCTCGGTGAACAGGAAAAACAAGATTGTAAAGTGTGTATTCAGCGTGAAGCGCGTGTGCGCCGTTTAAAAGGCGTGCACTTTAGTCAGTAAACAGCGAGTTTCGTTAATCCCGTGTAACAGAAATCTGCAGGTAATACCGTGAAATATCGCGCAATCTGCCGTAGAAACCATAAATTGAATATGATGTTTTATTCACGTACGTTTTAATAATTTTAAGTCGATCTCGCTTATTTTTCATTGTTTATCTTTCATAATAATTTGATCGTGTCATCGGAGCGATATAACCCGAATCGGGAACACTTTTTATATTTTATCGTTTAATCTCTTTCCATCGTTTCCTCGAGAAACAAATGGCCAGAATGTCGTTAAAAGATAATTACCCGCCCATCAAAAGCTTTCTTGTAATTAATAGCTCCAGCGCGGGAAGAGTATAAAAATATACACAGTATGGAATCTTTATTCAACTTGTTTTTGGTAATCATGCTTATGCACAAATACAATTTCTCATACAAAATCGATACTCGCCATGAACATCTAGAAAGCGACTAAAATTTCAAGAAACTTACCAGTCTCTCCAACGATTATCTTTTCACGGTCTTTCAGAAGCCAAATTGATCGACTTCTTGCAATAAACTTTCCAATTTTATTATCCCGGATAAGTCAGACGTGTTCCTCTTATAATTTTTATAAATCCTGTGGTAAATTTACAATACATCTCTAACATCCTTGCGTTTTTCTACCCTTCCACTTATGAAGTAAACCACTATTTTTTCAAGTATTGATAACTGAAACACTCTCAGTCAACCGCATATCTAAATTTCCAAATTCTCATGCCTCTCGACTCCTCCAAAAACCCAGCACCCCAAGCTATATCACACTGACGTTACACGGTCGTCTAGGTGGTAGGAAAAAGCGCTAATAGTACATCAAAAGTGGAGTGTAAAAATGAGGAAATCGGGAGGCGTCAGACACTGGGTGGATGTCGCGTCGGGACAGGAAAAAGGCAACATTAAGAGGCGCTGAGCTGGCGACACGGCAATCTCAGGAACTGGCAGGAAAAAATCCGCCCTGCCTGACGCGCGGACCGCCTTCAAAAAAAGAACTGGCTAAAAGGTCGTTAAGGTTAATGCGCCGCGAGAAGACGAGGACAGAGAGTGAATCCCCTGAAAGCGGTGGCTCGCTTTCTCCTACGTTTCGATGTCTGGCACCCTTTGGGGTGTGACGTGTTCCTAGTGACAACCTCGCGACGTCATCGAGAGATCTCGTTCTTGCGTTATATTCGTCCGATTCCAGCTTCTGCACGCAGCAGAGGAATGGTTTAGTAGCTAAGGAATGGACCAGAAGAGAGATATACTAGATGGATTCCAGGCGTCGGGGAGCATTAAGGGTTTAGGAGCTTCGAGTTTCGAGAGGGAATGTCTCTTGACTTGTACGTGGATCTCGTTGGTCGCGGAGATTTCGGGAGACTGGATTTTTCCGAGGAGAAAGTTTCCAGATTTCTTGGATGCATGTTGGGATTTGCTTCTTTCTCTGTTTTCTGCTTTCCTTTTTTCCGTTCTTCTTGATATATGAGGTTGCGCGTTCGGGAGGTTGAAAGGTATATAGTGTATGAAATATAATTTGATTTATAAAGTGTGAACTGAACGTGTGATGGAAGATTGTTTTGATATAGCAGACGAAGATTGCCGTGGTCAACGCTGTCCATTCAAGCATTTTTTTCTATTGTTAATTACTTTCAAGGAGATTAGAGAAGGATATATCAATGTTAAAAAGATTTATAATAAATATTCAACCCAATGATCAGAATATTCGTGTAATTTTCTTATGCGAGTCCAAATTTGGGAAAAGTTGCGATAAAAGTCGGTGAAAACGTAGATCGAGTATTCGAGGAAGATGAATAGATTTGCACGCAACATATTCTTGAAAACTATGCCTCGAAATGAATTTTATTTCGTAGCTTTGATTTATTTCTGTACAAGAAATTATATAAAATACTTTTGGTCGTATCTTGTATAATAACGTTCGTACTCTAATAGTTAAGTATAAGTTGGTTTTTGGAAAGGGGAGAGGGAGACGTAGTAGAATGAAACAAGAGAAAATTCTTCTTTACCATCTCTTTCCCTCATTACGAAAGTATCTGAACTCTCACGGTTATGCAAGAAGAAGGGGAGACTGAAGTAGAGAAGCAAGTGAAAACGGATCGTTTGTAGCCAGACGCGCTACATTACTTCATAACTCGGAACTCTCGCATTCTTTTAACAGTCTTATCTCACATTCTTTTATAAACTGGCAGAAAGAAAAGGAGTAAAATATAAAACGAAATAAAGCCGTGGAAGTAAGAGTTCGCGTTGGTGATTAATAATTAAGAATTGAGTAGATAAAAATAATACAGTAAACGTGTTAATAAAGAATTCCTGTAGTTACAATATGAAAGATTAATAAAAGCAAAGAAAAAGAAGAGCAAATGCATCGACATGGATATCACGTTTTTACAAATATAAGTCTAATAATAATTTATTCGTAGTAAGAACCAAGTAAAAAGGTGGGAGATCTCTAGATAAAGAAATTATGTTATCCAAGAGATTGACAACTCGAATGACAAATGAGGAAGTTATACAACGTATGAATGCCTCTGTAAGCGAAAGGATAACGTCATATAAGTCTAATATATTATTCTGATTTTGTATTAATATTTTCTTTTACCTTTTAGGTTAATCTTGACTTTATTCGAGCTTTAGTTAACCAATTAATTGCGTTCGACGTGTATACACGTCAATCCAAAACTTTATTTCGATGCGGTTAATGTGTATACTCATCGTGTAAAATAAAAAATTTATCAAATAAAAATCCATTTATTATAAAAACTCAAAATTTTAGTAAGAAGTAATGTAAATGGCGTTTAGTGTTATGTTTCTTATCTTTATACTTCTAGTAAAATTATTATGCGTTTTATAAAAAAGAAGTTTGGAAAAAAAAGTTTGATTGTTTGATTATTCTCTTTGGTATATCGGTTATGCTGCATATAACGTATTGTTTTTTTAAATTGAGTTGGTTATTTTCCCCAATGCATCGGCTATTCCCCGAATTGTTTTGTGTATTTTACTACGTATATCGGCTATTTCCCGAATTGTTTCGTTTACTTTACTTTACTATTTTTTCGCAATTTTGAAGTTTTTAATGACAATACCCTTTTCCAACAATCGATTGTTCATTTTTTATCGAATACAAATATAACCCTCCCTCGTTTTGTTTTACTTTTTTCGTAAAATTTGTAATGGAAGCATTTACCCTGCGGTCGACGCGTATACTTGTCATCGTTTGATTTTACCTGCGCACCCCGTAAGGGAATTTTTGAAACTGAACTTCGCAGTTAACAGGCTAAACGTTCGGACAACACTCGTCTTTCGCGAGTCAAATCATTCTGTACGCTTAACGGGTCGATCGACAGGAGCTTCAAAATGAAAAACAAAAACGACGCAATCGTCTGGGCCCGGTTATCGTCAAGGTTCGCGTCACATCTTCTCTTCGTGGCCACCAGCTGTTTATTTTCACGGACAAATTTTATTATCAAGCAACGGTTGAAGTTAGCAGAACGGCCGGGGGAATTTCCATTGCATATAAAAAGAGAGAATCGCGAGTTCATAGGGCGACAGGGGGCACGTTTCACGCCTTCAGAGAAATCCTTAAAGCCGTTTAAGCCCTGCGGTGACGCCGGATCTCACGTAGCCACGGTAGAGGCGGAGCCAGGAGTTGCGGCGTTCAACGACGGATGAATGGAGCTTAACTCTGCGGCCGTTGCGATTTGTACGCGTATTCGTTGCCGTAGATTCGAATGGTTAATTCACCCATAATCGTCGCGTTCCTCCTGCGTGTCGCATTTTCATATTACACATCACGTTCGCCGGCTTAAAACGCGGAAACGCAACAACGAAAGGGATAATTATTAAGTTTCATACGTGCTTCTTATTACCTTTCCGCGTTATCAATCTTTATTATTTATTTTCCGAGGATATTCGATTGCAGGAGGGTTCTTATCGTTTGCATATAATATAGGATATAAGGAACTATATTTAGCGAGAAAACAATAAGAACAATAGCTTTGTAACGACGAAAAAGGAAAAAGGAAAGTGCACTTTGTTTGGGAATTATCAGTGGATTTATCATTAAGGCCCTTTCAACATCCTTAGGTATTAGGATAGTGGAGGACACGTTGAAGAATGTCTATGAGATGAATGATTAAGTGAAGATTTTGGAGAATCGTTTCTACTGTACATTCTTGTATGGCTAGTGTAGTGCGGTCTTCACAGTCTTTCAATTCTTTCACTCGCAGAACTTCTTTCGACATGTTAAAATTTGTTTGCTGCAGAGAAGTTAGAAGAAACACTCTTTTGGAAAATCACAGAGCGTGACAATTTCGTATCTTCATGAATGTAAACTTAGCTCCGCGTTCTAAATATTATAGCGAGCGCTTTATTTCACATATTTTTATTATCGTATTTATGCATACTACGTACATCTGCAGGTTTTTAAATTCTTCACAAATGCGTAAACATCTGCAGTTTACACACAGTAACGAGAAGAAAGAGAAGAAACGAAAGCACGGACAAGCCATTGTTTCGCTGCAGATACATTTTAATTTGCTGGGACGTCATTGTCAAGTAAAAGCCTCTTGGTACGAAGATATTAGAACGCTAGGAGAGGACGATGGGGTGAATGCGGGATCATCCGATCCATACTGCCGCCATGATATATCATAAGTTCCATTATCCGGCTCCCGTGTTACATTATCGCGGCACGTTTCGGTTTAAAGGCATCCCTCAGGTGAAATAGCCATTGCCTTTCTTGCCCTCTTCTGTATACGACGTCGTGTAAATTCAATTTAACCGGTTCGAAGGATGAAAGACGTGTCGAGACTCTTCAACGCCCCCTACTTCCTTTTACTTCTTCTTCGGCTCGACCGATTTAACGGGGTAATTACCTACGTAGCGTCTATTTAGACCAGTAATGGAACTACCACCATGGTGTATTTCTTCGATTGAATTTTATGGTGGATTTTCCGCTGGAAGATGTAGAAGCTCGTTACCGGCTTCACCGGGATTCGCTGTTCAGATTTATTTCGGTTTCCGAAGAGTGCCTTTGAAGGCAGACTAATCACGAATTGAATAGAAACTCGAGTTTTCAATCATATTAATACAATTTTTCTACTTTTATATCCTGGCACGAAGGCTAAAAGTCTCTTCCGTTGTAATTTTCTGTGGGCCAAAGTAGCTCGTTATTGGCTTCTTTGAAATTTGTTGTACGAACTTATATCAATTTTCGAGTAGTGTCTTGGAGAGAAGTAATCACGAAACGAAGGAAATTCGAGTACCGTGATATTTGTATTTTTCATCTAATCACACAGTCCTCGTATTTTTATATTTTTATATCTTCGTACGAAGCATAAACGAATTTTTCTATACGTATAAAATGGAATTTCACCTTCGATAGATTCATAAATGGCATGTTACTGTATAGCGCTATAAATTGTGTTTATTATATAATATTTCAGATAGCCTGTTTCCATTTTCTATTCGCTTGAGAAAAGATATATTAGAGAACGCAAAGAAACAAGTAGCAGCAAATTGAATCGATACGTACCGAGTCACCCGTTATGATAACGGCTATGTAGATATTAAATTATATTCAGTATGTTTGCAGCAGCTATGGCGAGCAGGAAGTGACTTTGTATTAGAGGTGTTCCAATATGGGACCATTTCCTGGCCCTCGACCTCTGTCTCGTTCGAACCTCTTTTTTCTCTCCGACAGCGACCTTTTCCTATCGAGTGCTCCCGTCATGCTGCGGTGTTACGGTATTATGAGCTTAGAAATATCATAATATCGGCGACGTGTTTTCCGGAATATTGAATTTTGAGGAGGAGAGAATCGGACGAGAAGTCGAGCGCTATTCCCGACGAGGAATTTGACATCCGGTTCGTCTTTTCGAAACGCCAATGTCTTCCAAGGTATTAAATATTTAAAGGGTACTTTTACCTGCTTTTAAGCTCTGTTCCCAACGAATTTGATCTCTCGAATTGAAAGGGATTTCGAGTGAGAAAAATTGTAGGATCTTTCGCAATTTGTATATTGCATGAGACTCCATAGAAGGAATAGAAATTTGAAAGCGTGAAAAAGTATTTTAAATTTTCTGTAGAGACTAATTCTGATTAATCAAATGACTGTAAAAACAGATCGTTTTAAATAATCTTCAACTAAAAAATATCGAAAGATTCTTGTGCAAACTTACCTGCAAAAAATATACTTTAATTAGCAAACAGGATTTATTAAATTCTTTTATCGAATAACTATACGAAAGAAAAATTCCAGTAAACTGAGACCCTATTGTTTCTTCATATTTTTAAATTAACCTACGAATATTCCATAGGAAACTGCCGCAAAGCGCACCGTAACTCCACGAAAGAAACTTACATTCCGCTGTCGAGCCATCGAACGGGAAGTTGCTCGATATCGCGGCATTCCACTCCCCTTAAAAAACAAGTAACTCGTACACATCCGGGAACATTCCCCCGGAGAATCCGTTAAACGAGAGGAGGAATTATCGAGGAATCGTCGAACCGTCCTCTTTCAGCGACTCCATCCGAGCGGGAGCATAATCTCGCCTCGTTTCGTGTCAATATAAGGCGAAACTTCGATGAACCGTCACCCCCCGTGGGAGGGTTGCCACCGCCGTCACTCTGCCGACTTTTTAATTGCGAATCTTCCGCCAAGAGATATCGTAACTATCGTCCAGGGAGAGAGACAGGGTACCGCGATAAAATTCCACGTCCGAGAACCGAATGAAAAAAGACTGCGATTTCTTCGACGATTTTTTCATTTCTTCTTCCTGCCTGTCGAAGAACTTGTCCGCGAAAATTCAAGAAGATATTCCGCGTCGAGAGTCGCTCATCAGATACACCCTTCCTGTCCATTTCTTTTTTTGCTTTCCTGAAAGACGGCCGCCTTTGAGCAAAACGCGGAGAAAAGTTGCAAAAAAGTTGAAAAGCTTCCATCTTCTTTCCATTCTCTTTTTATTTCCCCCGTCTGCATGCGCCATCCAGCAGGCGCGCACGGAATCGTCCAGATCAACTTTTATATAAAATTCCCCCTCTGCCGAGAGCCGCGTGTAAATCAAAGGACGCAATTAATCGGAGGTTGATTGCAATACTTCGCGGACTTTCAATATCCAATTTCGAGCCGGCAAAGGACCGCGATGGCGAACGACCGATGCGAGCTTCCGCTCACTCTTACAGTTTCGTCGCGAGCTGTCGCGGTTATCTCCTTGCCGGACACCGAATCAAGTTCGTTCTACCTTTGTGCGCGTCGTTCCTGGGATCTATCAACTCCCCATCGAGTCAATTTCCACAAGGCGAATCGAAAAATTGTTTTCGTTTTGCTTCTGCTTCGTTTGAGGATTTACTTAACGCTCTCTCGTTAGAGTTTTGTTGCTACGGCAGATTGCAGGCTTTTCGTAGATTGGGTGCCTTTGATGTATTAGTGCATGATGGGGAAGAAATAGAATTTGTGGTAGCGATAGAATCCTAGAATAGGGAAATGAAAACTTAAAATATAAATAAAGAGCTCTGCGTTTTTCTATCGACGAGCAAGATACATCTGTATTTTCTCTAATTTTATTACGACAGATATAAAGAGTCTTTCCATTTCACAGCACACATCTTTTTTGAAAATTCATTGGTTTAATAATTCTGCTATAATATTAAAATTGAAAGCATAAAAAATTCGTATTCTTAGCGTTCTATCGTTCGTCGCATCACATAAAGCACGAAACTTATTTGTGGAAAAGCGAGGGAAGAAAAATCGTAAGAAATCGTTCTAGACGTATTTACTACAAATCTGTCCAAATTTCTTCCATCGTTGTACTATAATTATTTAGAATAATTTTAATCAATTAGCACGCAGAAAATAAATTATTCGCCATAAAATAACGTTTAATTAACCAACGCGAAATTATCTATATCGTCACGATTTAAAATTCCTTATCGTTCATAGAATTCGCATGCGACTAACCAACGTCCGCCTTCGTCTTCGTTCCGTTGAAGAACGTTGCATAGTAGACGAACGATTATACAGGCCAAGAGCAGCAAAAACTTGGCAAAAGAAGCGAACGCGGAACGCTAGAGCAAGAAGATAATTCCCGCTGATCGTAGGAAGGATACCCGGTCTTTCCGGATCCATGGGAAAAAAAAGGATCGAAGAGATTTCCAACCGGGGAACCGTGGCCAAGGAACCGAGCCTAATGGGGAATGGAGGCTTAATTACAGGTTCTGGCGGATATTAAGGGTATGCACGGCAGCTCAGTATAAACGTTGAAGCTGTCGTGTGCGTCTATCGGTTGAAATTGACTACGATACGAGCAAACGCGGTGCAACCACAGAAAAGGAGACAGATAGACGGAAAGCGAGGAAATCGAGGAAAATAAGGTGAAACGAGGGGTTTGGGCGTTTGAAGAGGATAACGCAGATAGATTGACAGATAAGTACCACCGGGTAAAAAGCTGAGTGGTGTCTAACGAGTGACGAGCAAAGTGAGAGATAGAGAGTCGCGTGATAAGAGAGATGGAGGAAAGAAGACAAAATGCTGTCTGGTTATTTCCATTCCTTGAAAATCGACGATGTGCACGTTGTAGAAACATTAAATGGTCATAATTCAAGCACGTTGACAGCTCTAGAATATACCAATTAAGGGAGCTGCACGGTGGCGGATATTAAGATCGAGCCTGGATACACGCGACACCGATGTTATCGTCTTTCGCCGCCTCCGCGCATCAATGGCCTCGCCGTGTGTGGTTTTACACACGTGCCACTTGTCACGTGGCATACAGCACCGTACGTGTGTGTGTGTGTGTGTGTGTGTGTGTGTAGGTAGACGTACCACAGGGACGTACACGAGCAGACGTGGCAAACATTATTGCGATATTGGACACATAGTGGCAGCGGGCTACCAACGCGGTAAGCAAACCTCTTTAGCACAAAGCAAATGGGAACTCTGATTTAACACGACTCAGTAGTTGGGCAGAAACTCTGAATATACTGATTGTGGTACCATCGTGGTAGCAATTTACGACTCGTTTGGTGGACATGGTGATTAAAATGTTTTGGATGTATTTTCTCCGTTAGGTAATTTTTTTTTCAGGGTGTTGTAATGTGTGTGTGGTATGAATACACAGAGAATCGAAATACGAAAATATTGGAAGATTTACGATAGGAAATTTTTATGAATACATTATGCGCGTTGTAAGAACCTTTATGAATTACGATTTTTATCTCGCAAATTGTTTAACTACTGTTCGACGCCATCGCAATTGAGGA
Source organism: Bombus confusus (assembly GCA_014737475.1). NCBI lineage: Eukaryota > Metazoa > Arthropoda > Insecta > Hymenoptera > Apidae > Bombus > Bombus confusus. The sequence goes on along the minus strand of JACXIV010000072.1, from coordinate 3,667,349 downwards.
ATATAAAGGAAGGATACGATAAGAATACATTTCCTATCTTCTACAGGGAAGCAATTTTAAAATTCAATATATTGTTAAATTGATAGCATGTTAGCAAAATTATCTTCAGCTATAGATTTAGAATATTGTTCACAATATTACGATATTGTTTGTCTTGATAATCGTATCTTTGGCTTTGGTAAAATTTCTCAAAAGACTATCTTTGAACCTAATAGACTGTTTCCATTTTAAATCGTTTTATTGAAATTCTTCTGTTTAATAGTAAAATGACTGCTAAAATTTAGTGATCTTCCACGACCTTGGATTGCTACCAAACGATCTTTCACCTTCATTTTACACAACTAGATACTTCTTACGTGTTATTCTCATTATCCAAACAGCGATAATCACCATGTCATCACGTACCCTAAGAGCCCGTAATAACCCCTCGAACCATTCACCTCATCTTCAGATAATCCCTGAACCTTTTTCCTTCAGCAGTTATCTACCCTCTTTGCAACGATGTCTCACCAATATCGAGCAACGACATCGACAACAATGATATCAAAAGTTATTCAAGCCTGTGATCGATATTTTCGAAGCTTTTAGACCCCCGACTGACCTAGTTTCTGCGTAATCTAAGGCCGTAACGAAGACATTAGCGTGTTGAAATTCGAGGGTAATGACCAGGATGGAGACATTTATACAAATGAACATTTTTACGAATATAATTTAAAAAATCGTACCTAGACCTCGAGATTTGTTTTATCTGCTGCATATCATATCATAACTGAACTGGTAATTTTACGTAGTTATGAGAAATTTAAATTGCGAAAGATGCACACAATGTAAACAATCGATGAAAATGTATAAAATATCCAGAATATAGTGTAATAGTGTTTAAAAGTACGGTTTAATAATACAAGTATAGTATACGTAGAAAGCATAGTAATAAAATAATGGTAAAGCGTGATAAAGCCACTATAATATTTTTCATAGGTAAAACAGTTTTCTATCTCGGTTCCATTTTTCAAATCGTATTCATAAAAATGTGAATTTGCATACGTATTCGCAGTCTAATTGTAAGAAACACCACATTTTAAATATTTCATAGATTTATTTATTACGTGCATCGTGTGCGTTTTTGAACCTTCAAATTGCCCATAAATGCATAAAAAGCCGCGGTGCAGTAATTTGGCCTGACCGATATGTAAGTAATATAATACAATTCAACGTTGTCGTCGCCGATTAAGATATCTTGCCAAGGTATTTCCAAGAAGTTTCTACGATCGAACGGTCTCTATGAATGCCAATGGCAAATCCGATCGACTCGGTCACGCGAAAATCTCTTCGCCCATTACGCTAACGCGAGTCCGAGTCGAGAAGCAAAGTACGGTGTCCGTTTTATGTCGGACGCAAGAAGATGGAAGCATAATCGTTCCTCGTGCGATCATACGTTCGTCGTACTGGCCGCTTGCGTGGACTTCGTTTGAAATTCTATGCATTCGGGAAAGGGGATGAATATTCACGCGGAGCTCAAAGACGCGCAGTACGCGCGCGCCTGTTTCGCTCTGCTCGTCCGCTTGTAAAAGTACTAATTAATGGTAAATACTGGCGATGCGCGTGGAAATCTGATGAGATTGTTATTTTCATAACGTGAATCCTTCCATTCTTTTTACCCTGACCAGAGAATAATTTTGAATATTTCCAGAATTCTACATGAACCTCGGTGGCTGGGATTAATTTGATTGGAATTGAATATGAATTTTTTCTTGTGTGGGCTTTATTACGTTTGAAATTTTTGTATTTGTTTTGGTGACGGACAAAAGTATTGATTCATGAAGAAACAAATATTTTTCGTATTATTAAACGTATTCAAATATATCTAATTGTAGTCACCTATACAAAACTGAAGTTAATCCCAACAAAAGATCTTGGTAAAATAACAAGGGAAATATAGAAGCAGATTTCGTAAAAAATTTATGGTATTATTCATATCATCTCTTTTTTAAATACCCTTTTAAATAAATAATTTAAATAAATATCCCTTTTAAATAAAAGATTTAATAAATCTTGCTTAATCCAGACATATCTACCGAATTATTTTTTTAGAACAATGATCGTAAAATAATTCTGCTTTGCGATTTCATGTTTTACATTACGCTTTTGTCTGGAACGTTGTTATTACAGTTAGTATTTCAGATAATAATACTACAATTTAATTAGTACATCTAGTCTGAAGAAAACATATTATTTTTTTAAAATGTCAAAACAAATTCAAACGTTTCCGAGCTAAAATATTAAATTGCACAAAGTTTAATTTAAAATGAAAGAAACGCACTATCTCCAAAACATAAAGTGTCTTATTAATATTTTAATACCCTTTAGAGATAATGAATTGTTACATTTTTAAAAATCTCAAAGGTAATTTTAATCAATCTTTATCACGGTGCAATAAGTATATGGCGCCTTACGATCTATAAATTTCGATATTATGTTATATATGGCTTTTATGTTACGTTGACGTTATATTAACGTTAATTTAGACGCCCCGACGTCTCTTCGTTTTTTCCTAGACTCTATTTTATTTGCAGTAAATAGCCGGGATATGATGCTGTAACGTTGTTGCGGAAATTGTGTATGAAACGATGATGCCGTTATAAAAGTTTTATCGGATAATATTATTTACTGTTTTATCCAGATTTTTATCCCGGCTTCGAGCTATATTATCTATTATGTAATTTCATCGTATAATATTGCTGGATTAAAACTTATGAAGAAATTATGCACGCTAGCAAATTATATTCATGATGATAAATTCATTCAAACGGCTCTACAATTTTCACACATTGACTGTTATATTTATAATAATTTTTTAGTACACGTAAAAAGGTACGTTTTTCAAATAAAACTTTAACAGGTAGTTTAACAGGTACTTTAAAATACTACATGTATTTAATCAAATATGATTCAATGCTCTTTTTTCAAAACTGATATGAATATTTTCATTTCATGCCAACCAATAATTTTTATTATAAACCTTCTTACGATCAAATATATACTGGATTTCTAGTAAATTTCTTCTGTTTCTTGTGTCATTGACAACTGACGATATGATAAACTTTTATGAGTTGTATTAACCTGTTAAGTTCGGATTTCGAAAAAAAAAACAAGATATATTTTACATACACCTACTATAATAATTGGACATATTTCAGAAAAATTTTAATCGTAACCAAAAGCAAATCTATTGGACTGAGACATAATACGATTGTAGCACGAAAGAAACGACAAGGAAAATAGATCTCGGTGGCGTCAGAAGATAAGAATACGGACACGGAATAAAAATTACAGATCCAAGTCATATATTTGCCGTGAAGATGCTCTGCCACTGACTTCTCCTGCTAAGCTTGCCAACACCTTTCATATATAATGGCCGTATAAGTCTGCCAGCTCTATATGAAACACTTACGAATCTCTCGCCCGTGTGCAGGCGAGTTCTGCCTCTAGAAAACACGATTGTCTTACTGACATTTACAGGCTACGTTTGCTAAGTAACTAATGCCCTTCGAATCTCAACCGGATATATGCGAGTAGAAGCGAGTTAAAGTATGATTGCAATGGAAAAACCAAAAATTAAATTTTACGTTTCGGAAGCACGTACAGCGCCTTAGGAAAGTATTTGAACGCTTACCATAAAAAATTTGTATGTATTCATCGCTCGACACATAAAGCATTCACAAGTATCATTAACGCTGTAATAAAACAGAAAAATCATGGTCATATAGAGAACGTTTAAAACAAAACTGAAAATGTACACGGAATGTCGAATACGCCGTAGTCTTCTTACTGTGGCCTTTATAAAATATAATATTCCAGAAACACAGATACGAAATTAGATACTTCGGAAGCCTGTAAACGCTACGCGAAGGAATTCATTACAGAAAAAGTCGGACAGTTTTCGTAGAAAAGGCTCGTGAAGTTATAGACGGCAAGAAGTCGAATTCTAATTAAATTTCTCTTAACTCTCGCTACGAATTTTCCCTACAACCTAATATTTATACCGCTTTCCTATTTTTCGATCTACGAAGTTGATCGGGCTTCTGAATCGCTCGTATATCTCTCACTTTCGATCGATGCTCCGTAATACAAGCGATAGTTCCTATCGCACGAAAGTCTCGCGAAGGTCCCCAACGCAAATACACACCGTACGAACTAAAACTTTCCTAGTGGCAGGAAAGGAATCCTCAGGAACGCCCTCCGATAAGGATGGCCAGTAATGAGTAATAGGCTGCTTATTTTCAAAGTTCCTTTTGCGGGCTGGAGGTCTGAAAGGAGGGTTGGGTCGCGAGGAAACGAAGAGACGTCTCGACCCCAAGCAGGGTTAGTAGGTGGCAAGGGTGGCGCAGGTAAGACGCAGAGGGGACTGCGGTACTGGCAGATAATACTATTAATTTACTTCCAAGAATCGTAAAATTACGATGAAACTTTAAATTGGATATTTTATCTGAGAATCTTACTGGATGTGCTCGGCCGGCACTCTTTCACCCCCTTTTCGTTCTCCACCCTGCAGGTATCCGGAGTTCCTTTCTTTTCTCTTCGTCCACGATTTCGAGCGCCGTCTCCTTTCACCCTGGCTCTCGCATACCATTCAACGGAACAACGTTTCCATCGAACGAGCTGTCTAATCGGTCTTATCGCAGGAATATCCCTTCCGCGAGCTTTTTAATGGCGGCCTATCAAAACGGCGGCTACGGAAGAGCGTAATCAAGAGCCGGGGCTATTAAGAGACTTCCCGATGAGAAATTCAAGGGACCGACTTCTTTGAACATCGTGTGGTTTTCGAAGTCGTGACCTAACAATTCGCGTGAGAATTGCAACAAATTGACTTTCAGCCAGCGCGCATCGAACTACGGAGAATTGGTAACGATGTTCGTCTACTTATTTAGGGGATGCGATGTAAATTCGATTGGCGGATCTCGAGTTTGCTTGCGAGCAAGTTCATAGGCATTGAATGTTGTTAAGAGGAAATAATTTAGACAAATCTTTTCAATTATATGTAATATACGATCTTTTTCTTAATCCTTCACAGGTTATGATCGACTTATTGAAGATTTGACTCGAGTGAAAGGATGCAATGCGTTTTTAGCGCTTCGTATATATTTTTCACAAGGGAAATATGCGTTAATAATACTTAAGCCGAGGATGTTTATGCAAATGATATTTTTCCGAAAATAATCATTCGAATAAAATCTAAATAGAGATTAGCTTTATCATTTTTGCATCGAAGATATGTAATTAAGTAAGTACGTATTTATTTAGACTAATATGAACTTGGTCTAAAAAGTATACGTGTCATATCGTGCGATTTAGTCACAGCTGTCTACAATTTACTGTACGAGCATTAAGTAACTTCGGAATTATAGCGTCGATTTCTAATACGTATTTTATTTCATTATTCATTGAAATAACGTGTTACCATTTTCTACTGTCATTGCGAAAACCAACTCCGATCTTCCATTTCAATATACACGAAACTTAAGCAACCTAAATGATCGACGTTCGTTCAGACTCGTAGATGTTTGGTAAAGTGATAGCAAACATGGCACTTCGAGTAACAGTTCTCAGAGGGATCGTGCGATCGTTAATTTGCCAAGCGTGACTTGACCGATGCAACTGATAACCCATCTTCTATCCTCGAAGTTTCACGGCTGGCCAAACTTCCTTTTCCGCGCAGGAAGTTCAACGATCTCGTGGAGGTCGCTATTGGACGACAGTGAGCCTAAGGTAACTACCAGCGTCACCATGGTTGTTGTTGCTGCACGAGTTGGATCATGTCTGACCTCGGTTTCCGTCGTTACCCCGCCACTTCCTCAACCGTGAACTTGCCTTTGAAGGGAAGCTTCTAGTCTGACTGCATAATGAGTCTTTCTACTTACGCACCGCCCACAAAATTTCGTCCACGTTATATTCGGGCAGACTTGAAGATGTTCGTTGAGAATATTCGTAAAATGTAAACAGCGATTGGACGTCGTGAATATATTTCGGAATCATTGATAATTGGTCTGAACGTAAGAAATTTTGGGTTAATTCCAAAGGAGATTTTTGTGAAACACGTTTGCATTTACAACGATTTAAAAAAATTCTACGATACAATTTTCTTATCGGAATACTTTTAGAAATCGAAATTAAGGAACTTAATGTGTTTCAGTCGAGAAATATTTTCAGTGGACGAGGAAATAGAAGAATGGGTAAATACATAGAACGAAAGAAAAATAAAAAAATTTTAGAATTTTACGCTTCTGTACATTGGTGTCTATTCGTAACAACGATTAGTTTCTAAGTGCAAGAAATTGAAATACTAAAAATTTCTAATCTAATTCAAATATATATTGTAATTCTTTTTCTCATAATCAAAAAGACATTTCAGCTATAGAGGGGTAAAATACCACCTGCACGCTCGATCATATTTCGTAATTAAAAGATTATATTTTACATGAAAAAATCGTCTGGAATGCTTCCGTTCTTTCATCCCTTAAAGAGTCTACTACTGTTTCACCAGTGTATACTGATCCTGTGTATCGGTGTCAACTCCCTTCTGATGAAGTAAACTACGGTGTTTACGAAAGGTAGGCGACAAAACCTCGCGTATAGCCGAAAACCAACAGCGATGCGGGTCGTGAAAGCTTAAAATACTCCGGCTTGAAATTTTCGTCGGCACTGCTGCGCCTGAAAATATTTTGTGCCTTGCAGCACTCAAGATTCACTCGTTTTCATTACGTTCCTTTTTTCTGCTCTTCCTTTTTCTTATTTCTTCCCCATTTTACTACTTCTCCCTCAGTTTCTCTGTTTGATTTTAAGCACTTTCCCTTATTTCTCTTTTCTACCTCCTTCCCCTATGCCATCTTTTCTTCTTGTCCTTTTTTTAAGAACTTCCATCGTTCCATTCATTTCTATCTTTTCTCTATAATCACCTCTTTTCCTTCTCTTGCCTAAGATACGATTTCGAAACCTTTTCAACGATGCGATCGAGTTATTATTCTTCGAAAACAAGATTGAAAAAGACCTTTCCAAATTTCCCACATTAACGTTACAACTATCGAAATGACTAATTCGCGATTTCTCATGGAAATTTCAAACAACGCAGCACACATTTAAGGGCTTTTTGTACGATTTTTAACAAAATACAATATAGATAAAGGCTTTGCTTTTCTTTTGCGTTAGTTCTAGCACCGAACAACTTTTCACTAAAATATATTTCCCCATAGTAGAAAATATAGCGTCCTCTTTCCGTTATCCAAAAGTTAGCTCCGCTAGAATTATTCCTTCGATAACTCTAAACCACGGAAACCTTAATCATCGAAACTGCGCGGTCGCAAATAATCCTTCGCAGTTGCAACGTGTACAGGTTTTCCGGGACGAAGAGCTCGGCGTATCCTTTTCTAGGTGGACGATCGCCATGGGAGAGTGTGCGCGCGGTTGTGTACAAAAATACACGAAGAAATTCCTGGTCCACGACACGGCTTGAAAAGGGTTTGAAAACGTTGGAGGAAGAGAGGGTTTGGGTACATCGGGGGTTAGATGGGTATTTTACGTTTGAGGGGTCGGTAAGCTTCTGATGTATTACTGGCTGAGCCTGCGGAGTCAGCGCTGCCGGTCCAACAAACTGGACAATCCGATTTTTTCCTCCTCTCTCGCTCGTCTCTTCTTCCCCGAGACGGAATGAAAAAGGTGCACGACGAAACTACCGATTCCGACGAACGCCGACTAGCGCCGCGACGCTCTTGTGCCCGCGCCAAGATTCTCAGGGCATGATACAAATTGTAATCCGGCGTGATTGGATCGCGAAATTAGCGGTGCGTTAGTCGAACGTGGACGTTTCGCTGTACCAAGGAAAATTGAAGCGTTTCAGTGAGATTGGATCGTGTGCGATCTCTCTTTCCTTTTTTCTGCCTATCTTTTTGCGTATAATGCATGCAGCTTGTCGTAGATCCTCGGTTTTCTAGAAAAATTACGCGAATATAGAAATGGAAAATAGAAGTAAAACGGCGATTAATTGTTGGAGTATATATAAATAAGGGAAATTCTTGCTTTTAGTATTTAATTAGTAATCTTTGGATTTGCGGGATTTCCGATAGAAATGTAAGACAGTTTTATATAAAAACGAAGACATGAATAATTTTCATTCTCAATTTTATAGAAGTACTATTCCCTCCACGCATATTGCGCAGAATATACGTGAACCGAGACGTTTTAAAGCTAAATTCGATCACGTCAGTGTAAAATTTTGAACGGTTTTGGATATTTGCCTCTGCCTCGTAGTATGGAATATTTATTTTCGCGTTATACTAAAATGTGCGCAAGAAAATGTACGCAAAATGGACAGCTGAACTATTGAAGCTTTAGAAAGTATCTAACCATTTAAATACCTTTGTCCATTTCATATTATAGGCAGATTCGTTATTGTAAGTGGAAATAGAATTTATTGTAGACGTATAAAATTGTTAGTTGCAAGCCAGGAATTGGTTTCAGAATATGGTATTTGATGTATGTATATGTATATATGTATTTTTATAACGTATAGATACATCGAAAATTTTGCGCAGATTTTTCGCCATTCTTTCTGATTTTTGTGCAATGTATACCTACAGAGTTCAACGAAGATTCGATACATCGTATGATCCCTCGAAGAGAATCGATCGTCTGTGTTTCATACTGGCCAGAAATATATTTCGAAACGGGGTTGCTGGATTTTGATTGACTCTTTAGCGGATGGCGTTCCAGTTTCGATGGATTATTTCATTTCCGCCAGTGAGATCGACTCGTTGCGTGCTTTACGTGTTTCGAGGCGTACGAATTTTTGCATTTAGTCGTCTGTTCTTTGTGGTAGCCCTGTTGGCCGCGTTTTATGTCGAACGAGCAAATTTAATTCCATTCTTCTTCCTAGCTGACAACTTAACGATAACGAAAAACCATTCACGCGTATATCTTTTTCATTCCGTATGCGTATAATAAATACTGTTTCGTTTACGTTAACAGCCTTTTTTAAAGGGATTACAAAAAAAACTATTTCAAAATTCATATTTTAAAAAGATGTAATATATGTCTGAAGACGTTATAATTAATCCTGTCATATTGGACGTTGCATTTAAAAAAAAAACATTGCATTTAAAAAATGGCTACCTAACTGTATATATGTAAATACAACAAACGTATTTGAAGACAAAGGTATAACTATTATGACACGCTATATCTTAATACTAAGATGAGCAATATTTGTAAAATTTTCAAGAGTGCATATACATATCGCGCTTCTATAATCGACTAAAATAACTTTCATATACCTCTGTCTAGCGAAAGACATATTTTTCTTTCGAATTTCCCGCGCATCGAACTTTTGTAGAAACCATCGTAGCTGGAGGATCTTCCTCGGAAATGGAAACTTCCTTTCGTAAGTACGTCTCGAGGGTGTACCTCGATCGACAATGATAGTTTCAATGCAGTAAGGCGCGACGACAGATCTTCGACTAATTATCTTCAAGTGGTGTCACTCGTCGTTAAAACTAACTAGAAGGGGTGTGCTTCCTGGAACTGGTTCCGGTTATGTTTCCGCGATACCACGCGCATCTGCGCCTGAACGCGGCCTACTTATTTCGCAAATTGACATGTACACATTAAAACAGATATTGCAGCATACAGATAGCATCTGTTTCAGTGGCTCGCAGTCTCGTGATTACGATTTTGTTGCGCAGCACTATTGTTAAATAACGGACGATCGTTGGATTTGTTATTTTTATCACTGCGACTAAAGAGATGCAATGCGAGCAGAGATTGATTTCATACGTTACATGGCATAACGAGTGCCTCTTTTTAATCGTTTTATTTAAATCTGCGTATTATTTAGAAAACACAGCGTTTATAGATTTTCTACAAACGCGTAAAACGATTCGCAGTCCAATTTCTTTATTGTTGCAAACGACATAGAAGAGTTAGGAAATTTTAGAATATCGGTAATTAAAAAATCTTCCAGCGAAAGGGTTCTCGATCCAACATTTTCGTATCTCCAAGCAAACGTATTCCTTCGAGATGTTTTACAAGGAGAATTTGGGAACCTCTGTTCCAACTCGTTCCTTCCCCGTCTTGTTATCTTTAAGCCTCTCGCTTTTCCACCCCTCCCGTCCATTCTCGCATTGCGCTTTCTTTCATTTCGCCTCAGACTGATAAATTCCGTTCTTCTCCCTCGGTTTCTCGGCCCGAACGATCTTATTCCTCCCTTCCAACCTTATTCCATTCGGCCTTTTGTTTCCTTATTTTCCACCCCCTTCTTCTTTCTATGGTTCCTTCCCTTTTTCCAGGCGCTGCTTTTCTTCCGTTTAGTCGGGCGCAAAGATACGCACAAACGGTATCATAGTTTTCCTCCGTGCCCTCGTTCCTCTGTTTCCATTTATTCGCATTCGTGCGTTATGCTATTTCGTTCGCCTCTGCTCTTTTCCCTCTTCCATCGTCTTTCTCTTTCTTCTTTATTTTTACCTTCGCTTTTTTGCCTTTCTGAACAATGGCGAATACGCGTGCAAATTTCACCGGCACAACTGCCGTCCTTTCTCTCGTTTCGTCTTGTCGTTAGCCACGTAATCTTTTATTCATTCCCCAACCGTTTTAGATTCCTTTCTTCCGTTTATTTTATCGCCAGCATGATAGACGTTGTCTGTTTGCTGTTCTCCACTTTCTTGCCGTTTCTCTAACCTATTTTCCATATTTCTTGTCTGGGATTTCCTCTTCATCGATTTCCCTGGTCAATTCGTTCTAGGTCATAGTTGCCAATTTTTTATTCGTTATATCGTTGCGAGCGTGTAAATTTTGTTCCCTTTTTTTCTTTCTTTGGATCTTCTCCGTTATTTGTTCTTTTCTTTCTCCTCAATTTTCTCCGTTGAATTCCTTCAGCCATATCTCGTTATTCTTTCGAAAGCTCCTTTCTCTTCTCTGTATTATTTTCTTCGCTAACCCCCTAGCCTTCTCCTAAATCTTCTTATGGCACCACTCGTTACATTTTCTTTTCACAGCCGCACGCTTTTTGTGAAAATACACTCGCCAGTTCACCTACGGTCTACATATACACCTTCGCGTCCCGGCACACCTTTCAGTTTAAGTCTTTTTGTTAATACCACCTTCGCTGGGATATTTATAATTCGATCTATAGTACGAGAATAAAAAGAATCTCTTATTCCCTTTACCACTTTATACCTGGTACTTTATCACAAGTCCTCGCGTGCTAAAATATATTTCTATATGTCGTAAAGAAATCTAAGAACTTTCGAAAATATCCTCAACCTTTGCAAAATCTTCTGATCTGAATCACGATAGAATCTTTACTCTTCGATTCTGAACTAAGTACTCGCCGTTTATAATTCTTCCACAGGCAACTCCAATTCTAAATTCAGAACTCATTGTTCATAGCATTTTCACCATCAGTCACTTCTAAACGTACCCCTTATCAAAGTTTTACGAACGTAATTAAAGAAAAATATTCTCAATCTTCGGAAACCTTCGTAATATTATTTACAATGAAAACTTCGCGCTCTGATTCGGAATTCGAAACACGCGACACACGATATTTCCACCGGCGACTCTCTTCTACACGCATTCGCCATCGGTATTTCGCAAATGCAACCTGAAAACGATCCTTCCGAATTTAAACGAAGACTGGGAAACCTGTATAATAAAGCAGCCTGGAACTTCGTCATCTCGATCACAATGAAGACCTCATTCTTCAATTCTGAATTCAGAGCTCGTCGTTTATAATTCTTTCAGCCCATGACCAGCCCTTTCTGCGTATACTCTCCATCAACGTTTCAGGAATTTAAAAAGATGGATGCCGCAGTCTTTTCTCTGCTTTGCTTCTCCATCTTCCAACCCCTTGTTCTCCGGTCACGCTCGTTTCGCGTTTCCGTGGACGCGCGGAAAGCCGCGCGACGAGGAAGGCTGGAAAAGAATATTAAAAGAAGGCTACGCGTTTTCATATTTCGACGGCGTCTTGGGGGTGCGTGCGCCACCGGTGACGGGGATGGGCTTCGATTCAGACAGGGAACGCCGTGTATTCCCATGAGAAGATATAGAAGCGCGGAATGAGTTTCAAGAACGCTGGTGACGAGCTTCTTCTTCGGATAAGCTCAAACTGAATATGATTGAAACGAACCAAGCGTTCGGCCAATGCTTCCCGTTTTCTCTGTTTCGACGTTCGATTGGCAAGAAGCGCGAATACGACGCGAGACTAATGACGTTAATCTTGCAAGTTTATTTGGATGGTCGCTGTGGAATTGGCGCAGAACTGTATTTCACGTGCAATTCTTCTCAGTCAATTTATGCTAGTCAGTTTTAATTTTATTTTTTTTCGTGAAGGGGATTTGCCAAGGATTAGGTCACTTCTGTCGTCACTTTTTTTTTTCTCTGTCACCTAAATATTAGAATTTTAAAAGATTTGAAGAAATTAAGTAAGATATTAAGATTTTAAAGATATTAAGAAATGAAATCATGAAAATTTGTTATGTGTCTGTGGTTTATGTAGTCGGTTTACGAAAAATATCCTCAGCAAAGTATATGTTTTTGCTTTTTTAACTGTGGCTAGGTTTGTCCAAGTTTCTCGCGGTTAATGTAAGAGGACGTTCATAATATAATTAAGTTCTGATACGAGATATCAATTATTTTTAACATAGGAATTATTAAGTAATCGTTTGTTCGAGCATGGCGGACGAAATGATACATTATCGCGATAGACTTTTGCTCGAAGCTGTCACATAAATTTCTCTATTCGCAGAGAATCGCGGATAGTTCTCCGTTTAAACACCGGGGCGGTTCACGATAAGAAGTTCAAAGATTAATTTCGAGGGACCGAATTACTTCCGGGCAAATGGTAATCGGGTTAAAAGTTTAATCAAGGCATTGATTACCGGCAAGAAATGAAGCTCAAACGGTTTCTTAAGTCACACTTCCATGGAAGGTAAATCGTAAGAAGGTACTCGATAATTATAGTTTCATAATCATTTTCTCCAAACACAAATCTTAAGTATACGTATATGTATATTCGTCATCTTTTTATATTAGCTACAATACACAATACAATGGCAATTTTCTCACAAATATGATCTTTCTATTTTATTACTAACATTCCTACGAAATGATATTTTCAATTTGACCTTCAGCTTCCAAGGTTAAATGTTTATTCAACCTTCCCACAAAAAAGGAGATTTCGGTTTGACCTCAAACTTCACAGGTTAAACATTCGTTCACCTACCACACGAACATTTACGGTCAAATATTTATTCAGCATTTATCGAGTATTCAAGATCAAATATTTATTCAACATCTCCACTACGATGGAGCTTGCAGTTTGACCTAGGTAAAATGTAAAACGTTCCGAAAATGTCGATTGTGTAAAGTGAATCCTACCAGCGTCGCAGAAGTGGAAATCAGTTGCCCATCTTTTCACCGGGAAAAATATTCCCGTTTCGGTGGAATGCTGGCTCACAGGCAACTCAACGCGCGCCTTATGTCTTCCCTGGCATTGATTGAAGTATGTCTTCCGTCAGAGAAGCAGGATCGTCACGACATTTCCGTCTTGGTAGCGCCGTTATTTCATTACGTATATCGGATATCAACTGTCGAATAAAAACCAGACGAAAAGAGCAACGTTTCCTGTAACGTACAACTGGAAAATCGTCTTTTAAGTGCAGATTGTTGCGATAAATTTGATGCGTCCAAAAATTTGCAAACGACGAAAGCGTCGAGTAGATCGAAAAATTCGTAGCGTCTCTGCTAGGAAGTTTTGTCAAACGATGAAACGTTCGTCCAAACGCTGCTCTTGGTAGCATGTTAACCAGTTAGCTGTTTCTGACATTGTTTCGAGCGATGAAAAAATGGCAATATTTCCTGTTATAACGACACCTGTCAGTAGTAAAATTAAAAAATGAAATTGTCAAATCAATATCGTCGTTTCATTACGACTTAATCCTATGTTATAACAGCCACGCATAGTCTGTGTTTCACGAGTATACTCGTCATCGCCTACTTTCAGCGATACATCTTAGGTACACGCTTTCCAAACAGGTCGCAACAGCTAACTGGTTAAGAAGAAACTCGATCATCTACACAAATGTTCAATGCAATACGAAAATCGCGAGACTACCTAATCGTCGGCGAAAAATGTTAACGGAAGTGATATTCGTGCGAGGCAGCATCGTCGGGCTATAACGTTGATTAGTTTAATGGCTTTTGATTTAATGGCCGGTGGATGGTGCAGCTCGGCGCGCTCGCGTGCATTCGCCTGTCGCATTGCATGCGACGCGCGGAACGACGTGCGTTTTCGTTAACGTTCCACGCCGACCGGAGCTTCGTTTATAATTACGCCACCGCGAATGGTAATCGGTTTATTTAAAAAGCCTTTCAACGCGTCTCGGTAGACCGTCGCGGCAGCCTGCGTTCCTCGTTACAGCTGGAAACGCGCAAGGCGTGACGCGCGGAATTTTTCCCGCGTGCATCAACGTAAATCAATCGGCTTCCAGTCTTATCGAGAATTCTATCTCTTATCCCGTCTCTTCCTTCAGTGTGGTTTAATTTCTCTCCTTTATGGTGAAATATTCCACACGATTAAGAAAGACGCATTGGCTGTGAATGAAATGTAAGGAAAACGTAAGGAAATTATTTGTATAATTATACTGTGCCGATCAATCGATAATTTAACGTAAAAATCGTGTAATTTTTTGATATATAATATTATTATAAAGATTTTATATTGGTTAATCAATAATCGACCGCTAATTAACGACAGCCGACTTCTAAATGCAAGATAAATTATTAGCGATAAAGATCGAATACTAGAAAACGTAGAATATCGACGGTAATGTTCTAGTAAAAAGAATCAAAATTCCCAGCAAAGAGAATATAACGTTCCAGTGAACAACAAAGTTAAACACGAAATTTCTGCATCTTTCCTGGACCACATAAATCCGTCGCACGCAGAGATAAATGGATCTTAAAGAAGAAATAGAGTTTTAATTTCCAGCAAGCAGAAGAAGGGGCAGGTCGAAAACGCAAAGCGCAATCGAAGACGATTGCCTGGAATCGGCTTCTTCGAAAGCCGATTTCTCTGTGACAGGGACGCGTTGGTTGCGTCTGGTCTTCTTGCAAGACATCCACGTAGCAAAGGAGGTTGAAGGAAATACTCTTATGGGTGGAGAGAAAGAGGAGGTTAAACGCAGGACGTTTCAGAAGCTCGATCGGCTGGAAGGCGAGGAATCACGTGTCACAACGGCTGACATCTTCATGAAAAGCGGCACGTGTCACGAGATTTTCGCGACTACCTACCAAACTAGCTCATGTTTCCCCCTTCTTTCTCCATTTTCTGCACAGATGTACAACGAATTTTTGATCTAAGCGAGAAACGATCGAACGTTTTATTATTTGACAGAAATTCTGGATGAAAATGCTACGAAATTTCCGAACGGCTGGATACTTTTATCTTCTCCAATTGTAATCTAGTTGTACGATCACGATGGTATCTTGCGATAATCCAAAAAGTTGGAATAAGCTACTTTAGAACTGTCGATAAACGTATATGTATATTTAAAATTCTGTATCACTTGTATTTCTTATAACAACTTTCATTGTATTTTTATCCATCGTAATTTCAGCAAGGATTTGAATCGTAGTTCTGTGAAATGGGCAAGGATTTCATATTCGTGAGAACGAAGATGACAAAGCGAAATGAATTTACTTGGAAGAGATTTCAGGTTTTAAATCCGCAGAATTATGAGATTTGCTACGTGTGTGCCACCTGCGAGCCTTTGTTTCGTTAAGTACATCGACAATGAAGCGACTTCGCTTTAAAATGTTTTGAAACAGAAAAATCTCTCGACCAACAACCAACTAAATCGAGCAAACTAAATAAATAAAAAGTCTTCTAAAAAAAAAAAGAAAAGATTCTCGTCAAATGCTATTATTATTTATCTAATTATACTACAGTTCTTAAACTTCTTCTTTTTTAACGATAAGAAGACACGAGTAAATTAAGAATGATGCAAAGAAGAGACAAACGAAAGCCGCACGCCTCTAACGACGAATATAATAAAATAAAATCGAACGTACAATAAAACTGGGGAATTCTCAAAACCTTTAAAAAACGCCTCAAGAAAAGGAACACTCTGCAAAAACAATAATGGTCTTGAAAATCGCATTACCAGACTACCGTCATTCTTCTTTCGAGCTCTTCTTCCGTACCTGTCTCGAACCTCTCTAGTACCAACGAGACAGAAAAGAATACTTCCTTATATTCCACGAGTGACTGGAACGGACAATCTCAGCTGATCGAACGAGGAGGAACAGTCTCGAAAGACGTTATGTAATAAGAAAAACATAATTTGCTGCAAACAAGTAAATTATTCGCAAAAAATTCACAAAAGCGATAAAAATAACCATTGAGTATCTTGCGGCACATCAACAAATTTATTGCTCAGATTAGAATTTCAATAACTTAAATACCGCTATAGAAGGCAATTTTTAATCACTATCAATAGCCATATATTTTGCACCACTTTAGTGTACACCTTTGGCCCAAAAGACAAAGAGGGAGAGACATAATGTAATAAAATATAATTTATAAAACGACACAATTTTCCGAAAACGGGAAGTAAATTGCTCACGAAAAATTCATAAAAACGACAAAAATAATTTTTGAGTATCTCGCCGCGTTCCAACAAATGTATCGGTTCAATTCAAAGTATTTAGCCGAGATACCCTCGTAGAAGGCAATTTTTAATCGCTATCGGTAGTCATGAATAGCACGGAAAGATTCGCCTCTGTATTCGCTATATACGCTCCGGCGTACATCTTCTATCCCGAAGAGGGAGACAGATAAAAAGAAACAAAAGCAGGATGAACAGAGAAAGTATCGATGGAAGATGGTACAAAGGTGTATAAGGGGGTTGTATCAAGCTTCTCTCAGCTATCGTCGAAGGTATTTGCCGCGAGGTACATCGGCATCATTAGAATCTACCCCCGGGTAGCCTCGCGGCTCTTTGTATCCTCTTCGTCGCCAGTTTTTTGCCTCCTACCCCTCGATTCACCCCATAGATCGTCTTTCCGCTGTACCTAGCATCCCTCTTCCGTTACGGGAACACAGGATGAATAGCGTTTTCTTTATCGATGCTTTGAAATCTCGATGCGGCAATGGATAAGACCGTGGAGAGATGATATCGCGAGAAAACTGTCCTAAGTGCGGCAACGAAAGGCTGAAGCGTGGCCCTGGCGTCTCAAGAAACGGAATTAGATTTGTTATGAGGCTGTCCTGCCACCGGGAGTTCCAGGATGAAAGACGCCAGGTGGCGCGTACCTGCATCCACTCGGCGAATAATAATGTCGTAGCTACGTCCACTGGCGATTTGCTTAATTTATTCTTAACGAGTCGCGCGAAACCAGTCTCTCCGGTCTTTGTGAGAGAGCTGGTTGATTGTTAGAGAGGTGGACCTGACCGTGGTGATAATTATCGATCGACGATTCGGACTGATCGCGCGGCGAATGGAAATCGGAATTTCGCTGTCGCGGCTAAAGGGATGGGTGTCTCAGAGAAGAGATAGGAGTAGCTGAGAAGTTTCAAGTTCGTCGTAGTTCGAATTGAATAATCTTGGCCGGGCCTTTGTCCCGTGGTAATTCTGTTACATTTGAATTAATCGAGATGCATATTATGGACGTTTGCAGTGTTTGAATTTCTTCTGAATCCTTTGCGGTTCGGTGATCAGTTTGCCGGGACGTCGATTTCATTCTGGTAGATCCGATGTCCAGTGTTACTGAACAACGATCCTTTTTCTCGCAAGTCCAATGTTCAGTCCGATATGCATCTTAAATGCGATTTAAAGCATATCGTGTTTGGTCTCGCGTTTATCAGAAGCAACTCGCAAATTCTAATAGTAAATGCGTAATTGAGAAAAGTCAAAGATAAAGAAGTTTCGTCATTATCTAAAATTCGGATCAAGTTGCATCGCTTAGCGCCGTCGAGCTTCGTGCGTCACTCTATTTCAGTGTATCTCGTTTTTTCTTCCGGCTGATAAGTCCGAGCAATTCCTGCAACACTTGTCTTCCTCGATCTTGTTCGCCACGTGAGTCCAAACTTAGGACGTTAGTTTCAGCTGGCAATTGCTGATGTCGTGTGTCGGACCTGCCGGTGTCGTCTATGTAAATACCCGGTACAGATCTAGCGAAGAGTACTTTGAAAGTAATCGCGGACCCCAAAGGGTTAACAGCAGCGTATCGCTGTGAGGAAAAATTAATACAATGCAAGTGATATACGACAATCAGGTGAATTATAAATCGAGTAAATTCCTATATCTATGTAAAATAACGGCTCAGAAAATACGGCGAGGATGCGTGAACATGATTTGTAAAAGTTAGAGAACTACGATTAACGATCGGGAAGTCAAACGAGGAAGAGACACAAGTAATGAAGTCT
The DNA here is from genome assembly GCA_014737475.1 of Bombus confusus. Lineage (NCBI taxonomy): Eukaryota > Metazoa > Arthropoda > Insecta > Hymenoptera > Apidae > Bombus > Bombus confusus. The sequence goes on along the minus strand of JACXIV010000072.1, from coordinate 3,648,877 downwards.
CTGAATGTTGCCAAACGTGCGAAATAGTAAGACGACTGGCAAAGAGGAAGCGTTCTTTCGAATTGTGCGTTTGCGTTGCAGAAAGTTGAATAATTAGCGGGATGTAACGAGCGCATATATTTTCCAAGGCAATGCTTTTCGTTTTTAGAAAAGCGCTAATTAAAGGCGAGTCGGAACTGCCGTTACGCGAAGAAGAATACACACGCGTGCCATTTTTACGCCGTTTCACCGTGAATTCATTTTGCAACTGCCGACTTTCCTTCCTTTTCCGACTTGTTTTCCATTCCTCTTTCTTCAACAGACCTAGCGTAAAAGAGCAAATAATTTTATGCGGCTACCACGCGCATTCATTTATATTGCTATTAAGAAAATAAGCGAACAAACCGAGCCCCGAGCAACCCCGTTTTGCAATTTCGAATTTTGCCAGCGGCGAAATTCTTGCACATTCGACGATCGGTAACATTGTTAACCGGTTTGCGAAAGGTTGTTGCCTGGCCAAATTATTTGTTATCAGGAAGATCGTTTAGAAAATCACCTACACGCTTTTTCCCAGAACTTTCTGGTCTAATTAGAAATTTATTGGCAAAAGATAATCAATAATGTTAATTAGCTGCATATGAAATGTCGTTTCCTTGAAGTTTGAATCTGTTGCGATTATCGTTATGAGTTATCAACGACAGTAAAGTAGAAATTTGTTATTCGTATGATCTTCTTGTACGAGCTTAAAAGAGAAAATAAATTTATCATTTAAACAATGTTCGAAATATCCTATATTTCATCTGTACAATTTTTAATACATTAAGTACATTGAATGGACCTATAAACGAAAAAGTCGTAACAGAGCGATTGGAAGAACTTTTAATTAGAGAATCGATAATTTTTACACAAATGCAATAACGAAACCAGCTAATAATTAAAAAAGCGTGTTTCATTATGTGGAAATTACTTTCATCCATAATGTTTTGTGCATTAACTTCCGAGCGAAGAGTTGTGATAAAGTTCGGATTTCTCTGTATTTTTTTTTTTTTTTGCAAAACTGTTGACACTGACGACCATTGAATACGAGGTTTGAACATTGTTTGATTTTAGTTACTGTCATGTCTCGCGCGGAGTGAACAGACGTCTCTAACCCCCCACGAGCTCCATTAATTCCTGTTGTGTGCGCACGCCAGTGTCTATCTCCAGACTTTGTCACTTGTCAGATAAAAAATGATGGATTTTCCATCGCAGCTTCGACTAATTACGGAAGACAAATCTCCTCTTCTCCCTCCTCTTTTCTCATATATTTTCGTACTCTTATCGACTTTGAAATTTAAATACATCACAACATAATACATATCGCGATATGTGATCTTCTTTTCCATCTCTTGCCTTTAGTTTTCAAATTAACTCAAATCTAACTTTCTCACAAACTTCTCAATTTTGTATCCACGACCTACCAAAATTTCACCCAATCTTCCTTATAAATTTGAGCAATTCTCTGAGCCTCCAAACTTAAATACAACCGAAAACCCAAAACTATGTCACCGATCAGATCGCTTTTCTTCATGAATCCGAAACATTCGCCAGAAATCGTTCAAACTACCATTCGTTCCTTTCTCATCCGACACGCTCATTTCGTGATACACGTTATCGATTTTTAATCAAACTTCGACAAGCTTAACCAACAAACTTACACAATAATTTCATTGTAAATCTTCTGTTTGCAGGAAAACCTTCAAAATTCGTTGCTTGCGTAAGTTCAAGTCCACAAATCGGTCTTGACATCAACTCCGTGCGCCACCCCACGGAATTAAGTTCTTCTTCGCGTAACGCGATGACATAGCGAGCCACGCGAAGAGAGACCGCGAGAGAGGAGAGAGCGGCCGAACGGTCGAAAAACAGTCGGTCACGTGGCTGTACGTGCACAAGAGCAGAAGGAATACCCTTTTGCTTACTAGTCGTGGAGGTAACGGAGGGTAAGTATTCCAACGTGTTTAGTATTCCGGCGCCATTTGATTCCTCGGCTTCGGTACGTGGGCCGCATTGTTTTCGAGGCTGACATCTCACTAAGGCGAATAAGGAGGGTCGAGTTTCGTGGGAATTCGCCCGAGGAATATTATCGTGCCACCACCGTCTTCGTTTTTCCAATGTCCGTCTAACCCTCCCTCGACCCATTCGTTTCTTTATTTCACGTGTTTGTTAAGGGAAGCTCGTTCCACGCGATAATTCTTTCGATTCTTCGTTGATTTGCTTCGTTTTCGCCGAGAGAAGTTCTGCTAAGAGTTCTTAACACTTTATCAAGAGCGTCGCTTTTACGATGAACGATGATCTTATCGGGAGAATTTTGGAAAACGGGGAGGAAGATTAATCGTGTTGCTTAAACTCTTTTTATGGAGCTTGATGTGTCACTTATAAATTGCAGTATGATTATTTGAATCGTTTAGAGAATTGTTCAGATTATTCGGAATACCATTTAAATTATTTGGAATACTATTTGTTAAGCAACAAACTTATACAATAATTTCGTTGTAAATTTTCTGCTTCCAGGAAAATCTTCGAAATTCGTTGCTTACGTAAGTTCAAGTCCGCGAATCATCAAAAACACATTTATTATTACTCACAATGCTATTACTTTCTCTGGATATATTTACACAAATTTATATACAAAGGTTCCAAGTATTATTAACATTCCAAACTTGCTCGTGCATTTGTTGGATAACTGCAACAGTTTGGTTTCCCAGTGGCCGAACATTTATGAACAACAATGTCGGTAGAAGCTCGAAGAAGACAAGCTTCACCGAGAAAAACATCCCTTGAATAATAAAGTAAAATCAGCCAGCGATCTTTCAGTCAGCTTCTTATTTACCACGCTCGACGTTCCATTCTCTCGGTTTATTATACTAATTCCAGGGTCATGTAACTTCCATGTCTTCTCGACATTAGTATAAACCAGCCAGGGTCGCCTGGAACACTAAATTTCGCCAGGCGAGTACGTGCAACCCTTCGAAGCCTTAACGCGAGACAAACCTAGCCTCTTCGACGTGAATTCACGTTCCAAGTTGCGTACCGCGTGTGTTTTCACCGCGACTGCTTTCGCTTGGAAAGTTGTCGCGGCAACTTCCTAAACACGCCGCCACCCTTCATCCCCTTGCGAGCTTCTCGTTCAGCCGGTTGCCTCTGCTCGCCGATTAAATGGAAGATTAACCTTGCGACGCGAGCACACGATATCCCCACGTTCCTTGATACTTTAATCTTCGACGCGCGCCAGTCCTTTACTTTTACACGTAGTCAACGCTGGGAATCGGGGGTTGCGTCCTTGGGGATCAGATCGATCAGCGCCGGATGCAGCCAGCTACCGGGTGTACCTTGGATAGATAAGGGATGGACGCCGAATCGAACGCAAACCGAACTATTTACTATGATTCCTCGCCAAGATTAATGGCTATTTCGATATTTTGCGGGTGAAATTTTGAACTTGGGGAGGATTGATTCCAGCCTTTAAAATATTCGTAATTAACCGGCGCTGTGTTGGGATATATAATGATTGGACGCTGGGTCGAGTGCAAACCGAACTGTTTACTATGATTTCTCACCGAAATTAATTGGTATTTTGTTATTTTCTGCTTTTCAGGGAATTGATTTCGATGTTTGAAATATTCATAATTAAGGGATGATTTGCCAAGCGGCAAGTATTTGATTGATTTTCGGGCTGTTGTCGCTTTGCTCTAGATTATTCTAGGCTCGATGGTTTCGTGTCTTATACGATTTATACAGATATCATAGTTTTTAAATGTGTTAAACATATTTCTACATAAACGTGTTACGTACTTGTAAACAGGCTGCGGATTTTTATGCAACGATGCAGAAATGTATATCATTCACACGATGCGCAAAGACGATTGAAATATCCAAAGTGTACCGGACATTGGAAATTAGAAATAAATACAAATGCTTTCAGATGGAAGACATAATATATTCAAATCCGTGAAGCCAATAAATAAACATGAAGCCCAACCAGGAATAACGCATAAATATTTCTCCTGTCCCGTAATAAAAGATATTGCTCACGTCACAATCGATAAATCCAACCCTTTATATTCTACAAACCCAATCCATCTCCCTCTCCTACACAAAACACTTCTGGCAAAAAAATGTCCTACGAAAACTACAAATAACGTCTTCATCCATGCAGACCGCAAGAGGAGTTACCGCCCCGAGACAAGGGTGGCCAGCCTCCCCGTTACGTTCCAAATATTATTCTCCCAAGAGGTTCGAATTCATCGTGGCCTGATACGAAGAAACTTGGCATGAGAAACTGCCAGGCGAGAGAAAGCGGCACGGATCGAACGAAGCTGGGGGTGGCTTCTCCGACCACCGTTTGAGAAAGTAGCAGCAGTCGAGACGGGGAAGAGACGTCGGTGGTTGGACCACAACGACGACGATCCCCGGCCGTGCTTTCACGTACAGGGAATATTTCCTTCTGGCCGGCGCCGCGGCGCGCGAAATTCGGGTAAACAGATTCTCCGTGTGGAATTCGTTCGATCGATAGGAGACGCGACCCTTTCCCTTGCTGCCAAACCAGCCGAATGCCGAAGGGAGACGAGTTAGTCTGTTGTGATAAGGATGCCGAGCAGAGAGGAGAGAAGGGAAGGTTGCAAGAAAAGAGGAAGAAAAAAGGGAATTGGAATGGAAGAAGGATGATGTAGGAATGCGGGGATCATAGGTTCAACGAATCGAGGAATGAGATCAACGTTGTTTTTGGAACGTTTCAGGGGGAAGAAGGTTTCGTTACGGGTCGCAGGATAATTGCGCAAGGACATTTTTCTCCTTTATAATACAGATATTTAGAGATTTCTTTTATAACTTGGACGTTATATCTTAATTATACGATGTCAAATTTCGATAGATACTTTGTTTCTAACTCGAAGTTTGTATGTTTGAGAACTCAATTTTTCCAAACGAGCGATGGCTCTGTGAGAAATTTACAGAGCAAATCTCATCGAGGTATTTTTGTCATTTACGTATGTTTCCTGTGTAACGCGGAGCTTTGTTTAACGAAACCGATCGGCCGACAAAATACGATATTCCGGATAATCGATCACTTCGGATAATACAGGCTCATTTACTACCTCCATCAGACACTGCTGTGACTTTCGATGATAGAGATGGACGTTCCTATAACTGAGCTCGAACGACAATTTCGACGCAAGTTGTTTTCAATTATATATCGCATTAGACAAAACACGCGTACGACTTCAGGATACGCGTTCGTATAACTGAAAGTACGCTCGGGCGCGCTTCGAACAATAGAGCCTCAGTTACGAGTTAGTTCATATAACTGACGCTAAACAAAAACTGGTTCGCATAAACGGCGTTCGGATAAACGAACTTCTGCTGTATCTAATAATCTTTTTTCCTAAAAGTCGTTGCTGCAGAACTCGTTTGGATAAGAAAACACTAGTCAAACAAGGGGAGGGCGATTACGGAATAAGGAAAGGAGGACGGAAGAAGCTTGGAACTGTGCAGCTTTGGCTACATGTCCTGACGGGGGTTGGCTGCGAAACTCCGATCCATGGAGAGTCCGATTGGCGCCGGTTACAGCGAGACGCAGACGAGAAGGCGCCGCGTGTCGTTATTCTGGCGCCAGATACGCCATATCCCCTCGACTGTTCTCCCGTTTTGCAGACGCGGACGCGTTTCTCTTCGTCGATCTCGTACCATTAGCTTTTGTCCTAAAGGTCTGCACGAGAGACTCGTTCCGTGCAATAATTCGTAGAAGCTGTAGTTGCAGAAATTGAAGTCGACCGATGCTTTATTCCATTAGGGGATGAAAAATATATCGGTGGTAAATTCTTTAACACCCGCACCTATCAGACCGTAATTATTTGGCTATTTCATGACAAATTGATTGTTACTGTAAATGTGTAAGGATAGTTTCGAGACAATCAAACAAAGAAACGAAAGATTATTATTTATCCAAATAGTAGACGGGCGCGATACAATGGAAGATACATAATGGGATACAATGCGAGATATATAACGTTATGAAGCATTTATTCGCTAAGAATTAAAGAGATAGGATATTATCTCGCGGAAATACGAAAGTAGACGTCTCCGTTAAATGTCCCTGTATTTTCCAGCACCGAAGCGATTATCTTAATGAAGAAAAGTAAATGTTGAAAATGCTGCTGCATATTCTGACGTTCGCTTTAATTAATTATCAGAGATTATCATTGCCGTAGAAAAAATCGAACAATTATGAGATACCATTTTATAGCACGGAGGCGTCTTGTATTTTAAAACGACCTATTTAGCTCGCTCCCTCGAATTCCTGACTTCTAAATGGCACTCTCGTTATGCAGCAAGAGTCGCCTTGTCAAACTGTTTAATTCTTCAATGTCACAATACTGGAACGTCACTTTTCGCGATATCGAGAGAATACAAAAAGTTCTTCTTTTTTTTCCTGAAGGAGTTAAGTAAGAAATTAACCCTTTAGAGACACGTATGTTGTAAGTTAGCAAAATTTCTGTATCTCGTCCTTCTTTACAGAAATCGACAGACAATTTATATCGTTAACGTTTCAGGCGTTCGAACCATACAAAAAATTACATGGTATCACGTTCACGATATAATACGATGTTATTTGAAAAATGGTACCTTCACTAGTTTTCGCTTTGTCGCAACAAGACTCGGGTTCTCAATCCTCGAGTATCGCTTCCGAGGCACTGATGTAGATTTAATAAAGAGTCACGCGGTACTGGTATACGCGCTCCATGGGTAGCATTTGGGAAAGATCGAGTGGAAAAGAAGGGAGCATGTCGTAAACGTGGCGCCAGATACTTTATATCCAGCTCTTTACACTCGGTGCGCAAGGACGGTACAGTGCGTCGCGAAAATTTCATCGGCCAACCATTCGTTTGAAAAACGTAGAAACGTACTCGATCTGCAGTCCCATTTCGATTCGATTCGTTCACTCGAATGATTGAAGGATCGCTTAATTTTACGTTCCCTATTTTTCTACATTCCAGAATGATATAGGAAACTAGTTAGATCGCTTTCGCGTAATTAATAGCAGAATTATTAAATATCAGAAATATAAAAATTATAATAAAACGAAAGAAATAGAAAAGTGAACGATAGAAATATAAAAATAATAAATATTGAAATTATTAAACGTCACGTGAACTTTATGAATTTGAAGAACCTAATCGTATATGATAACGCATTGTCTATCAATTTCACGAGCAATATTGTATAAAAATATTTGATAGAAAAGTACATAAACGCCAGTTAGGGAAAATCGTTTGTATTCATTGTATTCACAGAAACAGCGAATCTGAAAATCCATTTTCCGATTTTACAAATCCTTTATGCAACACTATGTATGTAATATGTATGTAATACAAACAACAATGATATTTAGAAAAAGATATTTCAATCACCGAAATCACAGTGAAATGGCAGCAACCACATTGTGACAACAAAACACGTCAAAAACAAACCTGAAAATTCTCCATGCTCGATACTACGTAAAAATACAGTGTACATTATAAAAATACAAACAACACTTATAAAAAACCTTTCATTCTCTGTAAACATCGCGAAATAATATCATTCACGGTATAACAATGAAACCTAACAGCAACGAATTTAAAAATCCATCTACCATTTCTACAACCAATTTAATTCCATGCAATAGTATGAAATCGTTTTATAAGTTTTATCGTGTTTTCGTTATTATATATTACTTTGTAGTTGTTTATTTTCTCAATTGGTATTTTTAATTGCTCACCAATACATATTTAATAGTATTAGTGTGTCTCTTCTACCTTTTTAGTAGTGTTCATAAAGATATTAAACTTAGCGAATAGAATGTAGGAAAAATGTAGAAATATATAAAATACCCAAAGTATCGTAGCCTACAATATTCTACAAATACTATAATATTTCATGGAGAGAACAAATCTTCGCCTAAGTCCCATATCTCAAAGCCAGAGCGTATCAGCGTAAAGTGCGCTTTTTTAAAAAAGTGACATTTCGCGTATTTTCAGTATCAAAGTTTCACTCTTCCCGATGGTAAAAATATCTTCTTTCCAAGTCGGTTAGTTTTTAATACAACAGTATAAAAGTAATACGAAATCCGTATCTTGTTACAACGTTTTTGCAACTTCGATTCGCTCTCTGAAGTTCGAAAATTGCGACTTTCTGCGCTCTGTCTCCGGGCTTCGGATACCTTTGACAAAAACATTCATAAAAATAGCAATTTACGTGCATGGTTCACGAAACAATGCACTAACGAAAAATTCATACAAAAATCCATATTTTCCTTCGCAAGCCTGCGATCGTGACTAAATGGCGTCACCATCACCACCACTAAAAAATCAGAGCTACCCCATCAACGTATTAAACATTCATCCGGACGCATTCCCGATTACGGTTCGACGTGTTGGTCCACACAATAACGTGTCGATCGTTCCATCTTCGCGAGTCGATTCACGGGTACGATTCGTCGATAAGTGGCAGTGGACTCTATAGGAACACGTTCGCATTGTATTTCGTGGGCAACAATCGTCCTGGCATTAGGACGTCTGTCCTGCACGTTCGTACACAGAATGGTACACGGTTGAACAGCGTCCATAATTCAGAAATATCCGCTGGACTGGGCGACGAGAGAAGGGTTGGGGCTTAGAAGCGAGGGAGGCTCGTGTATCATTCACGAGGGAGACGTCACGAAGAGTTGGGCAACGTCAGCGGGGAAAGAATACACGGGACACTGGCTGAAAGCTGGCCGAAGTATCGGTTAATTTATTTAATGCGTACCTGCTGCGCCAAGATGCGGGAAAAGCATTCTGGTTAACCCGCTGCTACGTTTTTCCAATTTTTATATCGCAATCTCACTTTTGTTTCCGCCATCGAGGAGAGGCTTTAAATTTTACCAGATTAGAAAATCGATAAAGTTACATATGTTTTATTGTTGTTCGATGCCAGATGGAGAGCAGAGAAGTTACATCATTGGGCCAGTGGTTATAAATAACGGTATTGCGTTGACATATTACAAGATGATGATATTACAGTGAAATTCGCGGAAATTTGAAGAGTCGATAATGATTCCTTCGTATTATATATAGATATGTTTCAGGATTAAAAGGTTGTTCGATTTTGACAAAAATTTATTACGCCAATTATTATCCATCGACGCGAGACCTAACCCGTGCGAGGTATGAATTTTTAATTTAGCTGGTTATTTTAGTCGGCCGAGACATCCAAGGTACGTATTTATATTTTCCAATATAATATATCATCTCGAAGCATCGAATAAAGCTGGATATATAGGGGTCGAGAAGGTAATTGACCAGAATTTGCCTTAATAAATCAAGAACGTGTTTGCCAGGTATAAAAGAAAGAGTAGTTTGAGAAAACGTTAAAAGATAAGCGAATTAACCGTGGACGAAGCGTGCGCAGGCAAGGCGGTCTTTCCTGCAGCATCCCGAGACGTTAATCCCGTGAAACCTAATAGAAGGATCAAGCCTTCGTTCGCTTAAAGCGTCACTAATAACGCCGAGCGAAGGAAGAGCGCGGGGTCAAAACCGTTTACGAGTAGCTTCATAATTATTTCGAACAACACTCGCCGCCACAATTAAGCGTACGGCGTAATAAGCGGCGCTTCGTTATCCATCCGGAAACGTGACTTTTTGGATTTTCGAAACTACGCGCCCAGGTCGAGTCGAACTTTCGGCTGGCTCGTCGGCAAATGAACGGCGGGAACGGTCGCTGTGACGAGAATAAAAGAGCTAGCGGAAATAAGGAAGAAAGAGAAATACGTACAGGATGTTTCATAATAAGTGGGCAATGTCTAAGGAATGGGTTCAGCACCCCAAAAGCAACGAAAAATGTCCGTATCGACGTATATTCTATACTTTGATATTGTTTTACCAGATATAGCGAGTTTCGCGTTCTGTCATTTCGTATTTGATCACCTTCATAGGAGACGCTGAAAATCGTCTTCTTGCATTTCAATGGATGCACGCACACGTCTACAGATGCGGTGACTCTTTCAATAGCTATTGATATTCCTTGAATTTATTGAAACCCTTGTTCAATTTTATGGCGAAGTATCTCAACGCTGTCGGTAGACGTTGAGTATACAATGGGTTTCAAGTAGCTATTTCTGCAAATAAAAATTCAATGGATGCATGCACCGAGATGCAAGGCAGTCGTTTTGAGTATCTGCTATAATGGTATTTAGATACGAAGCGACAGAACTCGCCATGTTTGAACATTTTTCTAGCCTCTATATCATCAATTGTTTCTTCTCCTTAGATGCTGAATCTGTTTTTTAAATATTGCCCATTTATTATGAGTTACCCTGTATAAGAACAGAGAAAATAAACGAGAAAGAAAAACAGAGAGAGAGAGAGAGAGAGAGAGGGATAAATATAAAATGGAGAAAGGGGGAAGGGTAACGAGGGTTAAAAAGCGAGTACTCGTCAATTATGAAACGCTTCTCTGCCCATCGGTGGAGAAAATTGCGACCCATTAAGGGAAACGCTACGTGTCCAGGCGAAATTTTCGGACGGTCGCAACGCGTCGCGAAAACAACTGGCGCGATCGAAATTCGCGCAATTCGCGTGAGCTAAAAATTCTAATCCGTGCACGGGAATTTTGTCAGATTTTGTAAAGCTATTGTTGCATTTTCAATTTATTAACGACTATCACGTAGTGGCCAGGAATCATACGATTGAAATTGTTGTCCTCCCTTTCGTTTGTTTTTGAAACTTCAAACGTCGATGTTTTCCATTTTCGTTTCTTGTGTAATCCACTTGAATATTTTCACGTACACTTGCATAATTTATCTGGACATTTGCCAAATCTTAAACGAAATACACCATAAAATGCACCATTAAATTGGATTTTTGACAACATTTTAGATACACTATGGTGGCTGAGATTCAGACAAAATTCTAAATGATAAAAAGGACGGATTTATCACTTTTTTTTAGCAATATCATCGACTTACGACAGTGTATTTTTGGTGACTCGAATAATTTTTATAGCCACAGAGTGGTTTCTTTTTTCTTATTACATATATTTTCACATATCTTTCATTTTTATTTCCTTTCATACTAATCTCACACTTTGTTCGTCGACAGTTCTGCTGTTTCCACTCATCTGTACCCGCGTATAAGTAAATAACGCCTTTGTAATTTGCAAGCTCCTAAGTGTTCATCAGCCGCATTTCCCTTTCTCCTTACTTTCTCTCGAAACTTTTAATAATATTTTCCCGTGGAGATCGTTATTTTTTCCCGAGGAATCGATCGTAAGAACGCTGGAAATTTATAGGAACGATTTTGTCATGGTAGCGGTAGCTTTTTTTCGAAAAGAATTTTATAAAGAATCCGAGTGCAATATATCGACCAGCGCGATAATAATTGTCGCTTCGGTTTTATCGATTATTTTGTTAGATCGTAGTGGCGACAACAAATTAATAGTTGCCATTATTTCTTCGAGCTGAGGATGGCAAAACCGGTTCGCGAATCGAGCTTAGCAAGCGAAGTTTTTGCCAAACAATCGCCGGTTTCCAACGTACAACCCGAACAAATCGGTCTATACAGGAATTCGAAACGTACCGTGTTTCATTGTTTTTAGCCTCGTCCCGTCTGGTCTCGTCGCGCTACTAACCGATAGAAATACTGCGAATATACCGCCACAACTATAGCGAAATATGCAAAAGCTAAGGCCTATCGATAAATCAATATATATATATATATATTCATACATTGCCATATTAACAACGAGAGTTTATTAATGGGAGTGAATTACTACTCAAAATAAATATAGGATACTTCGCAGTATGAATTCATACTTCACGTCAGTGTTTGGTCTTTCAAAGCGCTGATGTTCCATTTGCTTTCTATAGTACTTCAAAAAAAAAGAATTATTTGGAGTCTAGGGCGTAAAATCAAGTTAACACGACTTAAAAATAAAATTGTTTGTCGTACAAACGTCACAAACTTTTACCTTCTAAGTGGAAAAACTAACCTATCAATAGCTACTTTGAAAAGGACATTCCTTTTACATTTTTCTCAAACTTATTTCTTTATCCAAATATCGATTGTACATACTGTTTCATTTAGCCGAATCATTCTTCGCTTATTTAACATAAATCCTATCATCACGCAATTTTCCTAAATTCACGAAGTGCAAGTTCCACAAAATTGCTCTTCCTTTCATCCCAACATTAAAGATAAAGAGTAGAAAAATAATTGGAAAATATTTAATATTCCTTTCATGTTTCCCGCAATTTCACTCTTTTTTTCCTTCAAGTATCACTGAGATATAAAGCTGCATCGACGTTTGCGCGCCGATCGCTGGACGATTCTTTCCGCAAGATGTTTCAGAGATTTCGAATACCTGGATCACGCGACGGCGAACGGAACCGAAGGATCGCTGACATAGCGTGCATGTCAATACCGAGTACGGTTCGAATGCCCTGAACGGCCTGAATGCCTGTACCTAGATCGCTTGGTGCAATCATAGAACGATTGCAACGGCGATCCAGCCGAACTTCGTCGACCATGATAGCGAATTTCCTTTTAGAACGTAACCGTAAACGTCGCGGAAACAACTGTTTATGGAACCAGTGTTCCCTTTAGACGCAATACCATTTTGACAGGTAAACAATTCGCAAAGTTTTCGAAAGCCAGCGAAACTGCCTTGCAATACTGTGTCGATAGAAAACCGCGATCGAGATAAAAATTTCTATTGCGGCATCTTTTTTATTTTCTCTGGAAAATAAACGATTCACTGAGAAAGTGAATATCGAAACCTCTATATATCGTATTTTATGCCAGTTCTATCGTTTCTTCAATGTTATTTACCAAGAAACTGGACAACAGGAGAGATCATTTGCAGGGTAGAAAATTATATCGACGTCTTAAGTAGTTCCTTTCTTATACTTTTTAGCGAGAGAAAGCAAGGAAAAGAGTAAGACGCGTGTAAGATCTAGACAGGTCCGTAAAAATATCCAACCACTTACCAATGAAACAATTCGTCCCACTGGTGCAAGCAGCGAAGTGTGATAACACCATGAAACTTTTACAGGTAAATAAAGACCACTGCACGAAATGACGTGGACATCGTAAAATTTTTACAGCCCAGAAAGGCAGCACTGCCACTTTTTTCTTTTTATTCTGTAAACTTCTAACGCGGTTATTTGTAAATGTCAATATGTCGGAAGGCCATTGATCCTCTCTTACTTTTCGAAGCGTCGTTAATTATTAATCGTTAATGAATTTATCGTAGATTCGTGGATTGATGATACGAAAACATCGTTCGTGATTTTTTGTAGATTCCATGAACTTTCTGAATGGAGAACCCGCGAGCTTCTGATTCATTCTAAATTTAAGACTTGCCCGAAGAATCTACTGAATTTTAGACTTACCTGTAGAATGTTCAGTCTGATGCTTGATAGGATTTAATAATTTGCTAAATTGCGCTTGCAACTTCCCCGATTCTGCGTATTCGAATCTTAAATTCGCTAACGTGCGAACCTACAGCTTTCAAGAAATTCTTAACTCGACACACGGTTAAATCTTAGGCTCGTTCAAGTTCGAGTTTGCAGTTTTCGACGTCCTCCGGATTCGAAGAAACCAGCTTTCCAATTTGCTGTAGATTCGGAATTTACGCAATCAAATATCGAGCTTGCAAGTGTTTCTATTTATTCGATTTATTTTACGTTTAAACTCGCATGCTGTGAAATCCAAGCTTGCAGGATTTCAGTGTAAAATTTCTACGTTTGTATTTAAACGTGTACAATTTATCAATTTTATTATAACTTGTTTCTAAAAATCAAACGTCCCATACAATGATCTCTCGCGTGTATGTATAAATACAATACTTATTCCGTACACGTCCATTCTGGCAGAGCCGCAGCTTCAAGCGTTAAAAGTGAATTTCTCTGCGTTCGAAATATCACCGTATCGCGTTTCAGCTCGTTAATTAACTCATATCCGGGCTTCTATTAAATTTACATAATTTATATAACTCGCGCTTTTTCGCGCGGCTGTTTCAAGTTGCCGCAGGATGGTGTTAATTTATGCTCCATTTTAATTGGTCGGTGCTCGTTTAATGTAATATAATATCAATTTTTACGATCATTGTACAAAATACAACATTGCAAATTTCTTATCTTATTACGTCAATTCGTTATTTGAACGATGTTCTTCTAAAATTATAACGATGCAAAATGTGCAAGCCCTCGTTTCTCCTAAAATCGTGATTTTTTATTTACGTCGTCGTTGCCGCGGATGAGCGATATATTTATCAAGTATATCCGCTATCAACACAAACGAATTTAACTTCTTCGTCGAGTTCGACGAATCGCGCGAAAGCTCGAACAATCGCTTGACATTATTTAACGTTATTTTCGAGATTGTCGCCTGTTGTTTTCACCCATCAAAGTTACCACGTCTGTTACCTCACTGAAATACGAAACGGGAATGGCTAGCTGAACGGGCCATTTCGCTTCGATTGAAATGTAAAATTCACGGACAGCCGCCCCATGAATATTGCCCGCCCTGTTTGCTAGCTCGAACTCTCAATTCTTTATACGTTGGTCAAAAAGCAAGAGGTTTCGCTGCGAAACGACCTGTTAAGAAACAGTAAAGAAGTTGCGTTTATGACGAGCACGCGAGATTAAAGTGTACGAGCTGAGAAACGTTGCGAACATTGGAAAATTCCATTTTTTCCCTTCCTTTCTTTTCAGTAGAACTCCCTTCTGAATAAATTTTCTACTGCAATAGTTTATCTTATCGCGAGAAGTAGTTAACTGCCTTATAAACGATTTATGTATTTGTACCCGTTTCTGCAACTTTCTTGCGATAAAATACAACGAGAAGTCATTTGCATTTGTAAGCCAAGGCGATGAGAAATCTACTTCGTGTAAGGCTTCGTGAAATCGAAATTATCATCGAATAGGTGTACGTGTCGATTTAGCTGTAGGAGATTGTCGATATCTGTTTATCGATCTTCGAATTAACGTAGCTTTTTATCGAGATTGCAAATAACGATGAAAATTAAAATTAAAAAGATTTGTTGATTTTGTACAGAAGATACATTGAGATCGGAGAGAATCTTATACGGAATTCTTTAATGTACATGTATTTTCATCTTCGTTCAACAAGCGATAGAATCCGAAGACTGGTGCTTAAAATTTCTTCCTACGGTCTAACCTAACGTAACGCGTAAATTTCGTTCGAAATACCCGAAAAGCCACAAATCTGCGAAGGAACGATTTTCCATTAAAGAAAGCTTCGTAACATCACCGCTTATCGTGCAAAGAGAACGCGTAACGACGTCGTGGCATTTATCTGAAGGAAAAAAATAGCTCGCGAGGAGCTTAATAAGAGGCTGGAGGAGAATCGCGAAGATAAAGTAGAGAACGTTAGAGGATGGTTTTCGTCGACGTGTCGAAGGAATCAGCGGCGTCGCGCATAAATTACGCAAGCGAACTCGTTGATTTGCTTGCGTTTAACGCGGTTAATGGAAATTTAATGCACGTCCCAACCGCGGTAATAATAAATAACCCGGTAAGGGAGATAAGGCGGCCGATAACCGCCGCCAATGAGTCGTCGAAGAGTTTCCATTTTGCTCAGGTTAAAGGATGAAGGGACAGAAAAATAGCGGCCCGATAGAGGAGGACTTTCGCAGGAGCGGCGGTTTTTCCCGCTTTCTTCCCTTGCCAGAAAGCAGCACAAACGAAGATAACTCGAATAAATGTAAAAGGGAAGAACGGCTGACTTTTCTCTAAGTGAAAATCGATGGAGTTTTATTGTGTGTCGAGGCATCGCGAAAACTTGCCCCCGTCCTCTTCGCTGTTCGCTCCTTTCTCTATGTGTTTGTCCTTTTCCCTCCTTTTCTTTCCTTATTCGGTTAGAGGCACAGTTTCGTCGCGGCAACGATCGAAACCCGATAACAGCCTGCGACTGAATAATTTTCCGCTATTAAACCTGGTACAGACGAGGGATGCGATATTGTTCATTGTATAAACTATACATATCGTGGTGTACGTTGATGTTAAATATATCTTGGAAAGTTCATATTTTCGAGAAGGCAATGTACGCGCGAGAGTGTGTCGTTAGAAGCAAAGTACGTGTTATTTGATATTATTGCAAATATCGTTGCGTATAAAGAAGAATGGAGTAAAGTAAAGTTGCACGACGTGGACATTTTGTGACGGTTCTTAAAACCACAATTTTAATCCATTTTCATATTCGTTTGTAACTTACGTTCGCGGATGTTTCGCCAGGTAAATCGATCAATCGAGATACTCCTTCTTTAACATTGCGCTAAGAATATCAATGCAGGAAAAGTTATGTAATTACGTTATACAGCGTGTTTCGATGTAGTGTGTTTCCGGACTACGTGAATTTATATCTACACAATTTTTCATTTTTCCCATTTACGTTCGACGTTGCAACAGGCGAAATGATGCGCAATAGCGATGCAAACTTCACCACAAAACGGCGATTCATAAATTCATAAGAGGCTGTGAAACGTTTTTTCTGTCTCGAATTGAAATTTTCCCTGCTCGATGCCATCCCTATTTCGTTCTCCTCGCTGCGACTCCTCCGGCTGCATCCTCGCTTATTAATCCGCCCCTCATTATTTCATAATGAAGAGTAAATGGATTTCGTCGTCCCAAGGGCCGCGAGAAGAAACCTGCAGCGCTAAAGTTGCTGCAGAGTAAATAGCAATATATCCAATACAGTTGGAAAATGGCGTATTCTGTTCCTTTGTTTGTACTTTTCTTTGATATTAATGTTATCGTTAGTATCGTCGTTAAATTGCTGTGAGCATTATTACGAATGCTCCCGCGAAACTATACTATTATTCAAATTTATTGGAAATACAGCTGACGAACGAAATCGTTATCGAAAATAATCGTAATCGTAATTGTTGAAAAATATTTATCGAGAATGAGAATTTTATTATTAAACTAGATCGTTAATGGAAATATCATTGAAGAATTGTGGCATTATCGTTGAAAATATCGTTATCGATTTAACGTGTTGTGGAAATTCCAGCATGCAAAATTTCGTAGTTACATTTGTACTCTTTAAAGAATTATTTAACAAAATTCTATATGAATTCTAATTCGTATGAAGAACGAAAGGAGAAAGCAAACGAATAAAGACGTTTTGTTTGTACGTTTTATCAAGACAAATTTACTTTGTAATCGTTTAAAATAATCGCCTGTTTCTGCGGTTTAATATTATATGTATTATCTCCATTTTATATGGAATTTTTAATTTTATTCGTTCTTTTCTATATTTTCACGAGTATAGATATACCCATTTATTGGGTACACACACGTCCAACGCCTCAATCAGAGATAATTAATCGATTATGAGATTAATGGAAAACGTTACCGAATATGATTCGACGAAATAATATTTAACAGCAACACGTATGGAACGAAGAAAATGATATGTAATAAAAATGATCGCTAATAGGGTTTCAAACGGGATAAAATTCCCAGAGGTTTGACATTTTATTAAAATATTTTGCGTTGATCAGGCAAAGGTATATCTTTTCAATACCATGATTTAATCATTGCTTACATAGCAACGTGTCTCCTATTTCATCAATTTCTCGTATTTTTATTTAGAATTTTTATTTTGATTTAAATTTTTATATTTTCATTCGAAGCTTCAATTTTGATGTAAAAAATTTGATCTTGATATTTGACGAACGAAGCGACAATATCGATATATCATAGTCTGTTAGAACATCAATCTATTCACGCAAAAAGCATATTTTTACAATGTATTAACCACTTTAAATTATATCAAATATTTTCCTCTAAATTTCCAAAATTCAAATGTTCTTGCTCGATCCCGAAGATCCGACTTCGAACGTCTTCCGGATGTTTGGCCAAAGAAGTTTTCAGACGACTTTCTAGTGGTCGTACGTTATTTTCGTCGGAGATGCCGCCGGTAACGCGGTTATGGAAATTACGAAGCTTCAAAACGCTTTCAACGACGAGAAACGGGGCGAACTGCTTACAGACCGGAGTTCGTGTTTTACTAAACTTTGG
Organism: Bombus confusus; assembly: GCA_014737475.1. NCBI lineage: Eukaryota > Metazoa > Arthropoda > Insecta > Hymenoptera > Apidae > Bombus > Bombus confusus. The sequence continues at coordinate 3,630,798 of JACXIV010000072.1, read as the reverse complement.
TATTCTTCTTCGTCATGAAAACAGGAAACTGGCGTATGGTTAATGAACAGTTACAGTGTTCAAGAAAGCTCGATTGCAACCGTATGACGTGCTTTCGGTATTTAAAATTTTGTCTGTGATTCTTAGTTAGAACTTCTGTGGGTCGGATTTCGAATAAAATTGATTTTATTTTGTTGAAGATGACACGATTTTCGGAATAGAAATCAACGCTTTATGATTTTTAATAATTCTGATTTTTGACCGACACGAGCATGATTGTATACAAATATATCTAACGCAAAATTGCTTACGTTATCTCGTATACAATTTTATCATATTTTTCAAATAAAACTTCCTTTTAATGATACATACGGAAGTTCTAAGATTAAAAGTTAAGAAAATGAGATTTTTACGACAGTTTACTTATACGTATACTTACAATGTACATCGATATTATATCTCGACAGGTCCAATAGTCAGATTTTCGAGAACTACACAGGTATTTTGACGCATTTACAGAAAAAAAAAAGATTATTTTGAATGCTAGGCTCGCTGTCACGCGAAATATTCGCGATTCCATCAATGGCACAAAGAACTTCGATTGTCGATCTTCTCCCTCCACATTTTTTCCTTCCTCTCTTTTTTTCAAACGCTTTTCACTTCGCAAGGAATTCCATCGAGTCAAATATTTCGCATCGTGTAACGGCCGAACGATTTCAACGTTTAGCGAATTAATTATTGGAAGTGCAGCACGCGTTCCATGGGGCTGTCAGTCGTTACAAATTTACCGCGATTTGTTGGTTAAAAGCACTGGAGACGTCTGTATGAAAATGCACGTCAACATTCAGTTGTACACGCTAACGATCTGTAAATTCCCCGGAAATTAGTTCTCTACCCTTCCCCTCGCCGCTTGCCACCAGCTCTCGTGCACCCTTTATTGTCGAATGCGTGAAATTGTTGATCGACGATTCGTTAAGGTATGCAGCCTCCTGCTGGTTACGTTCGAAACGTTTCCGTAACATTATTTCATCGCGTTGCATCCTTTGTGATGCACCAAATCAAACGAGGTATGTATATTTAATCGTCTACCTGATTGCGTTTTATTCCACGCGTTATCCTTATCATATCATCGCCAATGGAGAAAATTTCATGGAAATTAAGATATTTCTTTGCTATGTAATATTTGGCGCTTTCTCGATGCTTTATTCTGAAAGACTTTCCATGGCAAGTGTGAAAATGTCTATGTACGGCCTATTGCTCCTTGTCCTTTTCCAAGATGTTATAGTGTCTGGCCATGAACAATTTAGTACTACTTACTTTACTACTTACTTACTTACTTAAGATATTACAGTCATCCGACTGTAAACGATCTACTTCTATTTGTCTTATTTTCTTCTGACGTTACAATGTCTGACTATAAACGGTTTATTACTACTTATTTTCCTCAAGCCGTTATATCGTTTGATCACGTAAGCTCTACTGCTACTTGTCCTGTTTTCTTCCGACCTTAAAATATCCGATCCACCGTCAGTCGTTTTATTTTCTTCTGATTTTACAACATCCGAATATGAATGATTTTTCGCTACTTATTTTCTCAACGCATGAACAAACAAACGTATGGAAAATATTTTGCCACACGAAGGATCAGCGTTTTCCATTTTCGGGAATATCCATTGAACGAAGAATGCGAGGGACAATAGGAGCTTCTAAAATTTCTGAAATACGAGCGACGAAAGATTGAAAACTGTGCCATCGAGTCCTCCAGGGATCGCGTTTTAAGGATCGACGGTGTTTCGAACAAAATTACACAGCACGTGCTCACAGTAATCGTTGTTCTTCGGAAAATATTCAAGAAGCTACAAGCTGGCCCGGAAACACGACAGTTTCGAAAGTTTCGACGATAAGAAAAAGAAGGGAGTCGGAAAAGAGGACGTCCTTTGTCGATCGCAAGTGGCGAAGTGAATTGAAAACTTTCCTCCTAAGCTTCTTCGTCGTTTTCTTCTCCTTCTTCTTCCTTTTCCATACTGTCGGCCTTTCTTTTTTCTCCTCTACGTGCTGCATTTTCCACGTCCCCTTCACGTTGGAAGTTCTGTTTTGTGGAACTTCCAAGTATTTTCGGAGGAACCGCCACGAGAATGTTCCTAGAGGACCTCTTATGATCGTTTAATCTTTTTTTCCTTCGCTGTTGTTCCGCTCTTTGCTCCATAACTTAAAACTTCAAAAATTGTTTTACTCTATTGGTCGACCGAACTTCCAGTTGAACAATCTTTACGTTACATATAGTCCCCGGTTGATCTTAATTTATTTCCATTTAAGTTACGTGTTTCTAATTGGTTAATAAACTCCTAATAATATTAGACATAATTGAGAAATAAAAATAGGTCATAAGGAAGCTTAGCAGATACGGAAGCGTTGTAATAAAATCGTATTAACAAACACAGAAAGTAATTAAAATAACTGGAATAATAGCGGTACGAAACGACGACGGGAGCGGATTTCTACATGCCTGGAATTCATTTGTTTGGCGGATTAATACGAAGCTAAAATTAATTTAATCGCATCCGTTAAACCGTGCTTAACCCGCGCTATAGAAAATTCTGCGCGATTTTCGAGCCCGATATACGCGAAAATCAGAACAGTTAATTGTTTTATAATCGTCCACTTTATCCAAATTTTTTATTCGTTCGACGAAGCAAAATTTCATGCTGGAATTGGAACTATTAATATTTTATTTTGTAATCTCGCGCAATGCACACTCACACACACGCACGTACATAGAGGTACTCATATATGTTACACAATTAGAAATAATCGTATCGATAAAATATTAACCAGTCCTTTAGATATTCAGGGAAATCTGAAATTTTTAATTCGATTGGTTCGATTCGACGGAATATTTTAAAGCAAGTTAGGTCCCTTGAATCGGTATTTTCAAGCGGAATAAAACGAGCTCGATTCTTTTAAAAGCAGAAATAAAAACTTTATCGCCGATCCTTTAATATGGAAGAAACACCGAGGGTATTTCATTTAGTTTCCTTTCATGTTTACAATTTTATATCCATCTAAATTGCGTTATATGTTTGTCGCATTTATTTTCGCGATACGTTGCACACGTTTAATGAATATCGAATATCGTTACAAATAGTATTTTTAAGGATCTAATTCAATCAATGGCACTTAATATGTAACTTGAAGCAGTAACTTTTTCAGTTCAGCATTTTTCGTTATTCGATAGGATTACATAATAAATAACCCTGTTCCAATTTCAGTGAATATACGATAGAGTCTGTCAATCCTAAAAAATACTCCGAAGTTCGTAATAATTCAATCTCATAAAAAATGAACCACAAACATATGAAAAAATACGATAAACAATGCAACAAGATCTTCGAATTCTGCCTTACAAATATATAAATTCGTTTTTCCGTTCTTTATTTATAAATCAGTCTGTGTGATTCACGATTTGACGACAGCATATCATAATTCTATTAACTTAATAACAATCGTCTAATAATAATTATCCAGCGCAGTAACGATCGAATTCGCTGAAATCTAATACTCAGCATTGCGTCATTTCTTGATCCTTCCCCCGTCGATTTGTATCGAATCATTCTTCGTAATAATCCAATCCGATTAGACCGCGGACGTTTATCCATTTTATGGAAAGTAATTAGTAAAAATGCAAATAATATCTACTCATAATATGCACATATTATGTGTAGCATAATTATATACATTTTATGTGAAACATACTTTCAGTTGTCCCAAAAGTTTCTTTCGTTTTATAAGTGAAATAATAGATGCACAACATTCGTTATTTTATATTATTTTATTGATTCATGTATGATCCGTTTTGTAGTGACAGAATAAAATGGATCGAAAGTAATTCAATAAAGTAATATAAAACAAAAAATGTTGTGCATCTATTATTTCTTTATAAAACTTAATAAAAGTAACTTTTAGGACAACCTAATAAATCGAGAATAAGATATAAAATCCTCTCAAACGAGTTCACTTTTTTTAAAAATTTGCTATTAATTACAATTATTACTATTTATAATTTATTACATTTACTATTAATTTACAAATAATTAATGATCATTCATGGATATTTATCCTCTTTCGTTTCCATCCCTTTACTTTGATTTATTTTCCCTACCTCTTCTTCCCTTCGTTTCTTCCTCCTATTATTTTTTTTTTTATTTCGTTAGGATACACGTTTTGGAAAAAGCACTTTCTCGATCATTTTTGCTCGATTGATAACCGTGTTCCGTATTATTTCGAAATTGGTATCCAACATTTTTTCCATTTCGCCATGGGAGAAGAATGGAAGGTGAGAGCTTCTGGCAATTTATTTAATTGGCCCGACGTCCATCGCGAATGGAGATGGACGGGTTAATTGATGTACGAACGAAAATGGATTAAAGATATACATTGATAGAGACACTGTTAATGGGAATGGCGTAAATAATTGATCGTCAGTTTTTCGATTACCCCATGGTGCTCGCATCGTCAACACCCTTTAAATGGGAAAAGCATTTCAACTGGTTTCCTCGGAATTTTCCTGCAATTAAGATCCTTCGCTGTAATTATGGTGAAATTTTGTCAGATTTTTCTGTCTCACAGCGTAACGCCCAGAGATTTAAAAAAACGTTGCGATTATTCGTGTTGACGCTTCCTTGATTCCATCGATTTTGAAATTTCTCTGTAATTCGATAGGTTTTGGTTAATTTTCAACGAACGCCTAATCGACGTATGTTCTTAAAACATCAAACATTCGTGTTTATTACTTTGATATACTTTTTCCATCCAATGACAAATTCCCGTTCGAAAACTACGACCGATGTTCGGAAATTTATAGAAATTTCCTTTTACGATTCCTCTAGGGGGACCATGGTAACTAACGGTTAAAAGCTCTGTTGTAATACTTTTATAGGAAATCGCATCTGACAGGATATTTCGGTGAATCGATTTGCAATTTCCTCCTAACGATTATATTTAATTTTTGGAAATTGCCGCGCCATTTTATGCGTTCTGGTGGAAGATCATTGAAAAAATGACGGTTCATACGACGCGGAGTGAATATCTGGCGAAACTCACGGCCTTAATGCACTTGCCAGGACAGAGTCGGAGTTTCATGAAAGTTAATAGAAGTTTAACGGCGAACTATCGGAGCTCTCAGCCCACGACCAACAGTTGTTTTCGTAATAAAAGTGTCGTAAATATGAGGAAGCACAGTGCTTTTTCATCAAGCGTAATAAAGTGGCAAGATCGTTGTAACGGACCGAAACTTCACAATGTTCTTACGCGATGGCGTATCTTTCGCCATTTTCTTTCAACTTCTGATACGTGTATCGATGAAAAACTTCATCACTCGAAGAAATCTTTCGTTTGTTCCTTAAACAATATGTATATACGTTATTATTATTTGCTAATAATATAGTCGTTGTTTGTGTTTCTGTGAAGCGACTCAAGTAGTTTCCGCTTATGTCGAGTACAGACCAAGTCATAACGTGGTTTATGCGAATTCTCCTAGTTACCAGAAACAGTTCTAACTATGTTGTTCCCAGTCTGTTCCCAGTGTGATTGCTTACTGTATCACATATGGTATTATCGGATTCTAACGAAGTTGTTTTCAGTTAGCGACGAAAGTGTGCGACATTATTCAGATGACTGACCAAGTATATCTCTATTCGCAACTTTATCTACAAGTTTCTCCGATCGAACATCTTTTTCCACTCGCACCCGTTATTTAGAAATTCAACTTTTCCGAGATAGCTAGCATTTACAAATTTCGAAGAATTTCAAAACTACGATTCCTTTCATCCTCGGTTGATAACATCCTGAACGTGGTATCGAACAATTTACCTAATATCCGTAACGTATCGTAATATTAGGTTGTCCGAAAAGCGTCTTTCCTTCACAGACAGGTCTTTTACAACAATGCGCAATTCGATAAAGTAATATTTTTTTTTATTATTTATTTATTTTAAATTACAATCAATTCTTTACAGAATTTTCAGTAATTCCGCTGTCGTGTTACAATGTCGTGGGTTTAAAGAGTTTAATGGATGTTTGATTCAATTGAATCTAGTGCTTAAGTAAATTCGATAAAGTAATATGAAACGACAAACGTGGTGCATCCATTATTTCCTTATAAAACGATAGAGACTTTTCGGACGATCTAATATTTCAGAACGCGGATTTTCCTATTAAAATCGAGCTTCGTCCCAATAATTCTCTCAAATTAAACGTTTCTTTTACGCCTAACCCTAACTCTAATTCTCCTCTCAGCCTTTCGTATAAGAATAATAATAATAACAAGAAGAAAATCATTCGATATTTATAATAAAAAGGGACAGCATCCGTATGAATTTCCCAAAAATTAGAAATCATCGTTACTTTAATGGCCGGATATTGCGCTATTACAAAATCGTCGAGTTCGTAACGATCGATTCGCCGGTGATTAATTAATCAATTCAGCGTGGCAGCGGGTTCTTTGAGCGGCCGGAAGTCCGGCTGGTGCCGGCGTCGAATGCACACGGAGCACGTTGAAATTGTAGTATAAAGCTTTTCAGCGCTACGGGGTCGAATTGTTCGAACGTGGTAAGTCTGTTATGGAGGTTTGGTCCTTTTCAGGGCCGGTGGAAAATCGTTTTCCAAGCGGCCATTGTGGTGGGTAAGCCGATTCCTCGTTGTCGAATAGAAACGATTTGGTATCCCGATGTATACGTAGCGTCGCAGTATCCTGGCGAACTCGACGGGATCTAAATCACGTTCCTGTATTATGCCACGTTATCAATAAGAGCTGGAAAAAAGGCAACGTCTTTGTTCTCTTTCGTTCTTTCAGCCGAATCGAGACGCTTTCCTCCCTTTTCGAAACAGCTTTCAACAGGATTGAAAGCTGACGAACGAAAATAAAAAAAAAAAAAGGTGCGTATAGTTTTCTTTCCAGGATATTCTCGTTTCGCTTGCTTTTTTCTACGTCAATTATCGTGTTATTGGAGTTTAAGCGGCATTGTGTACTATTGCGAACGTTTTGCTGTCGGTACTTAGCGATTGTAAAAAGGAATTTTTTTTTTTTAAAGAAATTCTTTCGGGCGAAGATCGCAGATTTTGGTATTCATCGAGAAGCTCTTAGTACCGCGAGGATTCCTTTTTTATAATTCTCTCGTTAAAATTATCACATCGTAGCGTTTTACTTAGAACGCAAAATTTTAGTTGGAAAAAACGAGAAGCTACAAAATCCCGTAAAATACCAAAGCATATTTTCCCGAAATTACCGAATTTCGAAAACATTCAAATATTAAATGATCGTATCTTAAACATGAAATTCAGAGAACTTAAAACAACCGAAACACAAAATTGCCAATCATCGAACGTCTCAAATACCAAATTCCTAGATTCCCAAAAATCCCAAATAGATCCCCAAAGTCTAAAAATCTCGGAGACTAAATTCCCAAGAATCTGAATTACCAAATTCTCAACAATCTGAAACGCTGGGTTCGCAAATCCCCTAAAAAACTCCTCACCGAAAGCAGTGTCATGTACGTCTCTGCACCAAAACCCCATTCTTCCATCAATCTCGTTTGAAAAAAGCACGATGGCTCGCAAGCGTTCACGAAAATAGGTACATCGAGCAGAAGGTTAACATCTACCGTCGTGATGGTTTACGTGGAATAGAGGTGAAAAGATGAACGAGGATCAGAACCGGACGGGGGTTGGATCCGATCGTGACTTCACAACGCAACGCGGCGAGGAATTATGGATACCATTATAAGGAGAAAGATTAGAAGGTGCTCGTAATATTTTTATTACCTCATTTCACACGTACGGAGCTCGCACACCGATTCGATCGGGCAGAAATCGCGTCGTTGGAGCAGATCGTATCGAATGGCGTTAAGGAAGGAGAATAAGAGCAGCTCCGCGAGACGAAAAATCCAATTCCTCTGGCAAAAACGTGGCCCGATTAACCGCGGGCCTCGTTGATCATCGCGGATTACGTTCAACTACGTTAATCGATTATCGACTGCTTCGCTGGTCGGTCGACGCGGCTGATGAAAGTTGTTCCCGGTGTTCGATGATCCCGTTAAAAGATACCCGAAGCTGATTCCTGCGATTTTCGACATTGTTTATGATGAATGGGGTTAGCAAGAGATCGTCGAATTGGAATTTTGGTAATTTGATTTGGTAGTAAATATGCTAATATATATTTTGCGGTAAATTGAATTTACAGTGTGTCGTTTATGTAGTTGCGGATATTCTTTATAATTCATGGTTTCGTTAAGAGACGTTTAATTTTACTTAGACATTTAATTATTATTCGGCTGGTGTCTTGGCATTTGAATCAAATAGATCGCGAAAAGTTTATACACACAGACACACGCATGTCCTAAAAGCTGATGCTTTATTGTAAAAGGCAAAGAGATACTTGACCAAATATCTTGTCTCCCTGAATTGTTCACAAAGTTTATTACATACATTTGCATGGAAGTTCAATGTTCGAAATTCACTCTTTCGCTAACTTCCAAATAAATGCTGTCTAATTGTAAGTCTATAGGCAACATATATTTTCTATATTAAGAAACAATAAATGTACGACTCGCAAGGGTGTCTCCTTAAACTCGTCGAGTAATTTCCTGAAATTCTGCGTGCTGAAAGAACGCATGGAAGAAGCAATTCGCAGAGAACAGAGGGATAATGAAAGAAGCCGCGATCGTGATCGAACGTAACCGCGTCTCGAGCTGAAGAAATCCAGCGGGGAAAAGGATAAGAGGAAAATCAATTTACAATTTGCCGCATCGACGCGACGAGAGTGCTCTGTAAAAAATGGCGAGTCGCAGGGGCACGAAGAGGCCTCAAAGGACAGGGCCGAAAGCAGAAAGCGAGTGAGTTTGAGGCTTGTTCTCGCGGGAAGCGAAATCACATCCTTAATTTCCATAAAAGAGTGCGATGGTCCTCTTTCCTCTCACTTCGATCGACTGCCTACCTCGCCTCTTATTTTCTTCTTCTCTTTCTTCCAGTCTTTTACTTTTGCTTCTTCTCTCCCCCTTTACCCGATTCTCCCACGAGTTAGAAGATCTCTCTGTCTTTCTAGGAACTTGAAGCTTCGTAAGCATATCTTGTTCATCCTCTTACCTCGTTCGCGACTTTGCCACTCAGCAGCACGCCCTCCGCTCTTCTCTCTGTCTCTTTTGGTGACGCTTCCCTTGTGTCAGACCAGGTCAACGTAATTACCGGCGAGGGACCTCGTTGCTCATTGCTTTGCCCGTTTTTTGAGCGACACTCGTGTCCACTTGGTGTATCGGCACATCCTTTGGATTTTTAATCGCTCATCGTTTTTTAATTCTCTCGTTTCCGATAAGGGAGACGCGATGTTTGAGAATTCGAAGATTCGCGAGGGACAAGCTTGACAAAAGCGTGGATAGCGTATAATCAGCATCGTACTTGGCATGAAAAATGATTAGAATATTCATAAAGTTTGGTGTCCCTCGAGATCTCACTGTAGCGGAGAAGGAATAAAAATTGATTTCAAAAATGCGAAATTCTGGTCCGTATGATTCTCGATTAATTTCGTTAATTGAATTGCGATCTAGCAAAGTTAACTGGAGCGCTAGAATTTGCCAAAGTGCTCCCCTTTCATCTATTAATTAACTTCGTTATACGTTTCCTATTTTTTCTGTTTTTTCTATTCCTTGCATTCTATCTTCGATTTGTCTATCGTTCACATTCTATCGTTTGAACTTATCCCTAACTAGCTCGTTAATCAGTGTCCGTAATTAAAGACCTATAATCCGCCAAAACGTAGTTTCCCACAATGACTAAAAATCCTCCCCATACCAAACACACACACATCATTGGGAACAAGGAAAAATATATTCCCATTCGATTTCGTTTTACATTTTTCCTCGTTATAATCTCAGCGTTGGATTTCTAATATCAAAGTTATCAAATCTGAATTATAGCATCAACCAAATTCGACCCAGTTCGCTCAAAAGCTAGAGCAATCCCTGCTCTAAAGAACGCATCTTTTTCCAAGTCGATATCTCAGTCCGTTTGCAAGGTACAGCGCTGCGAAGGACGCTGTACGACAGCGCGCGCAAAACTGAATGGCGGTCGAATTCCCGGAAGCGGCGTGACCCACTTTTCCTTCGTGAAAATACGCACGCAGCGTAGTAGTGATATGGTAGTAAAGAAAAAAACGTCGATTCAGCGTGCGCCGGTGGGCAGCGAGTGTGGGGTAGGTCAGTGGGTGCGTGCGAGGAAGAAGTCAGAGCGAGCGAGAAAGAGGACGACAGGGAAATATTCAAAATTATGCCCATATTTAAACGGCCATATCTTTGAAACGGGAAATTGTAGAAAGATGAGAAGAAAAACATCTTAAAGAGGAAGTTTAGAACTATATAGTCGCGTAATTGATGGGGCGGTTTGGTGAAATGCAAGAAGGTTATAGAAAAGAGTATTATAGGTAGCAAAGGGAGATGTTTGATGGGTTTTCGTGGAATAATAATTGACAGTATAAAAGTCAAGAACGGTGTATGTAGAACGTGTAAAATAGAACGAAGGAATAGCGTTAATGTTAAATGTTAATGTTAATGTTAATGTTAATGTGATTATAACGTAGTATTGAAAGGTGGAGAAATATGAATTTTGGAAAAATCTGCTTTTGTTCGATTTTCTCTTAAGAGGGCAGGATTAAAAGGAAGTACATTGTGATCTTAGTAGGTGTAGATTTGAATAGTTGAATGTTTAATCCTAGAGGTATTAAGTATGAATTATACTGTCAAGTGATCTCAAAGATCGAGACCGGTGAAAACCCTACTTCGTCGATTGTGTAAGACGTCACTTTGAAAGCCCTAGTATTAAGAGATCGGTGATTCTAATGGAAGATAAACATAGTGACACAGACGAAGATTAACTAAAAATATAAGCCTTCGTGATATTTAAAAGAGCTATCGATAATCACAAGTAGCACTAAAACATATGTATAATTCAATGAATATGAGACAGCTGGAATCGAAGTCATAGAAATGATATTTCTTTCATCGAAAATGCTTCAACTTTTCATATTTAGACCTCTACGATTTATCTATCATTAAAACACTGAAAGACTCGAACCATAACGTTCCATGGAAAATCCACGGTCCAGATTTCCCAACCTGGTACAATTAGCCGACACCGGAAACGGCTAATTGACAGGCGAGAGATAAAACAGCTCGATCGAATCGTAATCGAGGCTTCCACGGCCTCGAGCACGTCAATAGCCCTCGTCAGACGTCGTCCACGTTCTGATAAGTCTGTCTGGTTTGTATGACGCGAGCTATTCTCCGCGGAATGGTCCCAAAGCCTGTCGTGCAAATTGAATATTTGGCTGTTTCGTTTGTCATAACTGTCGTGCAACGTCCTCTCCTCGAGAGAGAGAGAGAGAGAGAGAGAGAGAGAGAGAGAGAGAGATCGTCGACATCACGTCGTCTATACTGCTACTTATCATGACAGACACATTTGAGCGGTCATTCCCTTGTCGATGCGTTTCCTGTTTCTCCTCTAATGATAATGTCATGATTGATTAAGTTTGCGTAGTTATTTCTCGAATAAAGGAATCGTTAACCAACGTTGCCATATTCCATCTGTAATATATACATAATTTTTATATAAATTTTATATTATATGTATTCGTAATATATATAAATACTGAATATTATTCTTTGTTATATTTTTCCCATTTAGATTTTACAGTTTCATAAAGTTCGTGAAAATAGAAAAATTAAATTTTTATAATTATTAAAAATATGGAGATGATTTCGTCTTTTAACAAACTCACTCTTGACTTTTATTCAGATAAGAGCACAATTATACGAATATTTATTGATTTCCATCAAATCGTTTTAATTACCATGTAGATTTATAGGATATTTGGGTCAACACAAATAACAGACGAGTGGCTCTAATGCTAATAAAACTCGTTCTAAATCATGTCATACTTAATAATCGACCCTAATATAAAGTCAAATAGCCACACACTGTCGTCGATGATCGATCGGTCCAAAAACAGCAGCAACCAGCAATGGGCGCGAAAATTTCACGTTGGAAATTCGTAAAATGAAATTCACTTACCTCTGGCTGGTCCCGGCGGAGCATCGTCGTCGAAAGTTGCCACGACAAGGAGATAATTAATGAAGGATGAGACGCAGCCTCGCAGCGCGAACTTTGCCCGTCGTTCGACCCAATTTCCACCCAGACAATTTGTCAATGTACCGGGATTTTTCGATCGTCTACTCGCAAGATTGTCGCGAGTCCCACGGGGCTTCGTCCTCCATAAAGAAACTTCCGGTAGATCGTTCGTTTCTTCGAATAATTATTCAAAGCTTCGTCCAACTGATAAAAATCGCGGTCACGTGGTCGAGCTAAATAGTCAATACATTAAATTGTTTAAAGGTATAGGAAATAAATATGATTAGTATGTATCTATATCTTTGTCGATTTTCTGATTTCACTGTCGTTATAGGAGTACTATTTTAATATGACACAATAATTTGTTAAATCCAAAGATATAAACCATTTAAAAATATGTAGTCTATAATCCTTTCCTTCTAGTAGTTCTCTCAACGATTCTTTCTATACTTGTTCTCATGATGCTTCCAATGATAAATTAATATGTATATATAACACGTTGTAGTTCATATAAATTACAAATTTATTACATAATGTTACGATTCATTAGATTAAGAAATTCTTTGTTTAACTTTAAATTCAAATTTCCAATTATGCCTCAGGAATAAACGCGAATTGTTATTCCACTAGTCCGACAGTAATTATTCGAAGAAACCTTAGACGAAGCTAAAAGAAGAGGGTGAATGAAGAAATTAAAAAATCCACAGGGAACACACGTGATCTACAATATAACGTTGCGTTTATTGTTATCGTTATTCGTTAACCACAATCGTTAAACGTTCACTTTCGTATGATACAACGTTAGGTTTCTATACACATCCTCCTCCAGCCTCCCTCTAAGTGTCCTCTTAATCTGCTTACACCTATTTTTAATAGTAGTTCCTTTTCTTACGGTTTCTTAGTATCGGTATTTATATACAAAAGCGCTGGATCATTCGTCCATTCGGCTAAGCTATGAACAATCCAATTTTTATTCCTCTCGCGATTGCGGTTGGTCTAGCACGCGACTCTAATTTCATTTCACTCCTCTTTCCCCTCTTTTTTTCGTTTTTTAAGTTTCCACTCTCATCCACCAAACATACAAACCTATTTTTTTATTCGTCGAATCGCTCGTTCCGCTCAGGGAAATCGTGAACATTCGATCGTTTAATCATCCTCACCATCTGCTTCAAAATTTTCTTACTTTGACACGTTTCTATTCGTCGTTCGTTCAGCGTCACGTTTACGTATATTGGCTATAAAATAATTGACAAAAACCTGTCAAGTAAGTCGACAATTCCATCCCCTCGTTTTCAAGTGTCGTTTGGTGTCCGGCCAATGGCCGGATTATAATTATTATTTCTGTTCTGTCCTCCTTTCATTTCCTTCTCTTTCTTTTTTAGAGGGTGGTTTTTATTCGAAAGCGGAACGAGCACGATTCTTCTGTTAGCAGCGACAGGCACACGATTGTTCTCTGGTTTAGTAAATAAAAAAATATCGCAGAAAGGACAGTGGTCACTCTTTGGCGAAGTTTTACCATCACTTACATTATACAAATTACGAATAAAAACTTTTCTTGTCGACAATTTACGAAACGATGTTTGCTTTAGACATACAATTATGGCGAGTGTTTTTCTTCGTAGTTGAACGCATCGACTACCACGGGATTTCTTTCCATCAATTCCTAGAACTCTCTATCCAATATTCCAGTGAAATTTCATCTGGATGTGTAAATTAGTTTGATGCTTCAACTTTATTAATTTTCTCAATTAAATATTTTAATCAAATATTTGTTCGTTTTACGATACCTTTTACGAAAATATCATCTACACGACTCTGGCGTTTTTCTCTTTCTTCGCTTCAACGAAACACCTACAATGATACAAAATGGTAATGGACAGTGTATTGGGAGAAACATTACTTAAAGCAGTTTCGTTTCACGAGAACGCACGACTTAGGCTCTCTTGCACAATACTCGGGCAAGAACTATTTCGGCGATTTCGAAAGATGCATCGAATCAATTTACACACCAGGCAAATTTCGCGTCGAACGATCGACTTCCACAACGAATTATTATTACAAAGCGATCGCGTTTACATACAAACCTGTTATCATTCCTCTACGCGTACAAACTTCTCCAAATTTCCCTTATTCTTAATAATTTATCCCGAATTCCCAGAATCGTAAAGAATTTGCAGTTCCACCTCAAATCATACACCTTCATCGTGAATTATTAAATCGTTAATTATTGATTCACAATCATGAACAGAGGGATATTTCTTAATTAACTCGTTATTTTTGGAAATTCGCGGGAAACACGATTAATTAGGGCATTGGACATTGGTTCAGACGAACGTTCCACGAAATATTCCCGTCTCTTGGTACGTTTGCCTCGATTTCGAGCGTTTGCCTACCCTTTTTCGCCAACGAACGACAGGAACGATTTCCGGAAGGTGTTCAGGCGACAAATACAAATTTCAGCCGCGCTCGAACACACTTATCATCCCCGTCAAAATCGGTTCGGCCGCGGTAACTCGAGGAACCCGTGCCCGTCCCTGATAGCTCGTGAATCTTCTTCCGCACCTTCGAATTGTGGATGCAGCTGCTGTGGAATCGACGAAAATCGGTGCCACGTCGAAATACAGTAAATCTTTATCGATCGTTTCTTCGTTTTAATTATCGTATCTGTTGGCGATTATCAGCGCGTAAATTTAGCTTCCAAGTATTAAACTGCTTTGCGATTACGTTTCTCTTAGGGAGAGATCCCGCCGAAGGTGTACTATCATTGGACGAATCAATTTTCAATGAAATTAGTCGAAATTCACGTAGATCGTTATTTCCTGCAGCAATATGCTTACTTCGAATATCTATCGAGTTAAGATGTCAACGTGTCTTTCTATCAACAACTGAATAATTCTTCTGCAATCTTGATTTCGAAATTTTACTTTCGAGATTTTTCAATGTCATGTCTGTCGATTGAATTAAATCGCTTTGAAGCTTCCGGAAAGAAACTCTTTATCGCTTCGTTAAATAGACTTGCAAATAAGATTTTCGTTCGTGAAATTTCCTTCTGTAAAATAGAAATGGAATTTAAAAACGTTCGAATTTCAAATTATAATAATCGCAATGAGATGGGAGTGTCACGATGATCTTATTTCATTTGTTCATTTCGTAACGAAAATGAGAAAAATCCGCAGAGCTTAGTCTGCCATTTGGACGAATCGAGTTCCCTGAACCGTGACCTTGTCAAGCCTGTACACAGTGGTCTTTTTCTTTTTGCCTGCCTATTACGAAATGTTCGCGTGAACCTGTCGCATTGAAAGCCGAAAACGTCTCTGGTTTGTATGGCGGGCGCGATTCAGACGACGCCGTTGTGCGAGAGGGAGCCATCGTCCTGCCACGTGTTCGCTGGAAAGAAAAAGTCATCTTTTCAGATTCTCATCGAGACGATCCCTTCGCTAGATGGTAAGAAGTTTGGGGCCGCTCGAGCCTGGATATTATCCTGGTTTACCTCTATAATGCATGTCCTGAGCCATCGATGGACACTTCGCATCCGGTCGCTGCCGAAAGAAAAATACATAACTTGGTTTTTCTCATGGGATCGTTTCTCATGGGAAGATATTATTAGTGCTTCGAAAGCGTTGTTAGCGTAAAATGAAACACGAGAGTAATATTTTTCTGCGCTATTCGATAATTCTAACAGCGACCAAGAGTTGCCATCTACAGTGGTACATAATCCTGCTGCGATCCTTGAACTCTGGGATTGAACTCTTCTTGGACTCTGAATTTGTATATTTCCATCTCATTCTTGTTTCAGAAGAGCGAAACGACACGTAGTATTTTACGAAGAACAAAAATCGAAACAAGAAATCATGCCTGGTAACAATTTCCATATTTTCCTCAATCTCGAGAAATTTCTTAACAACAAAAAGATCTATTAAATTGGAAATGTCCAAGAGAGCGTAGCAGGGTTAAGCCGTTAAAAGTTTATTTCTATCCATAAATTTCTTTTAGGTGCCGCGAGCTGCTCGACAATTATTTTAGTCAATTTTATGAATTTTTCCTGATCTCAGATATAATATTGGTATCTAAATTATCCAGAAAATTAATACAAACCCTATCCTTAAAGTATTCTATATATATATAATTAAAAAGGAACCCCAGCGTCATGAACACAAGACAAATCGTGATATAGCTCTCAGTCGATTTACGCGCTTTATATTCGAACTTCGAATTAACATTCATAACGATGAAATCGAACTTATTGTACACGCTTGTAACCAAGCTTTTCCATCGGTTAATGCGATTAGTCGATGAAAAATTAACAGAAGCGGCCAAGCAAATGGATGGAAGGAGAGACGATGGAAAATAGAATAGAGCAATTCACCTTGTGAAAATCGATGTTTGTCCGTATAGTCCTGTAATGAAGATCCTGCAGCGGCCTCGAATTGTTTCCCAGGGGTGCTTTCGGGGTGGTCGACGGACCCTGCATTAGTTGCCTTAGTGCGTAAAGCTGGAAATGGGATTAGGATTACGATGTAACGATGCCGTTCCCTCGTTCAATATTTAACCATAAAGCAGAGCTTGTTAAGTAATGGCGTGGCGGTGGAAGGGAGGAGGATTGAAATAAGGGTGATGGAAGCGCAAGAATAGCCCCGGGAAAACGAGAGTTGAATCTCGAAAGCAATGTACTTTAAGGTATCGGTGCTGGTGCGCCTGACACCTTATTAAATTATTTATTGTCCCGCGATTAATTTTGCAACGGTGCAAGGAGATTAATAACGTGGGCCAACGATTTACGCGAATTTCATCGTAAAATTTAGCGTACTTCGCTCTCTCTAGTAGCCTTTTTTCTTAAAAATAGATATCCTCTTGGACGGTGAATAATTAAACGAAATTGGTGTATGTGTGTGTATATATATATACTTCATTTGGTGTCCCGGTGTTGGAATAACGATCGCATAAATTCTTCCTCGCCGTGTTACGACGACAATTTCGGAAGATCTTCAGTTAACTCGTAGGTGATCTGCCGTGTTAATCCAAGTACGCGTATTTGGTCAGAAGATGATTTTGCGAAAAATGACCTCCAGCGTTTAACAACCGGGCGCAGATTTCACATACGTCCGAAATATAAACTGTTACATTTGCAGCCTCAACGCACAGACGTTTCTCTTATTGAATATTTTATATAGATAAACTAAAGCAAGTTGTAGATACGCTCGTTTGACTTAACACGGCAGTGATGGCAATATTTTTAATATTACTGACGCGTGAAAAAAACGACGTACTTTTGCTTACAAATTGGCTGTTTAACAAGTACAGCTTTTCCCATAATTTATAACTAAACAAATGTTTAGATGTTTCTAATAATGGGATAAATGTTTCCATGGAACGTACCGCTGAATCGAATTGCAACTTTCTTTCATCCTTTTAGTCCTATTGTTGGAGTTTTTCAAACTACTGTCGTCGGTACGGATGCGTGTACACATGTTTAAGATTAGTGTCGTGTTACGTTTATATTATACTCGTGTTTATACAGAACGAAAGGTAGAAGATTGACTAATTGACCATTCTACACACGAAAAGGGTAATAAAAAACGCCCGAGGGAGGAATACAAATTGAGGTAGAAAGGGAGAAGGTAAAGAGGATCAACACTTACCTCTCGCGCTGTTACGTAAATAGGTTTGTTGAGGATCAGCCATACTGCTGTTTCCCAACAGCCTGGGTGAGTCGTGCTGCCCTCGTAAGTCATGTAATCGTTCGTGTTTGGAAGGAGGCTCTTCAAAGACAGGTGACGTACGGGCGCGAAATTGCCTGCACAGAAAGACCAAAACTATATGAAATACAGGAGATTTAAGCCATCGTCGCATTGTTGATTTCGAAATTGTTTTTCCTGATTTTCTACGAAAACCATCCTCGCCGAGGAAAACGATGCAGAAACTTGAATGAAGAGTTTGCAGGAACTCAAGTAAAATCTACACGAAGGCATTCGTTGTTCGAGATGCTGAAAAGATTTCGGCAAAGAACTTGGAAAGTTATAATTGGGAGAAACATAATGGAAAAAAACATTAAAAAAAAATACATGTTTCTTAAATTTAGCCATGAATGTTCCCAACAATCTTCGTAACCTAATAATAATCTGGATTAGCAAGAGAAATTTGTCATTTATTTGACATATTCTGCGCGTATGACGTAGGAAAATTAAAGAGGTAAAGTTTCAACGAGGATTCTAACACGTAAGACGTAAGATTTTCAATCTCAAACAACGTAAAGCGTCGTGTTCGTTGGCGCGATTATCAGATTCGTCGAACGAAATCAATGCTGTCGATCCCGTATGAGCAGAAAAATCGCCTACCTTGAGCAAACAGAATAAAGGCTAAACTTTTCAAACTCTCTTTGTGCAGCATAACGAAAGCGCATCGGTAAAGAGCGGAGCCTGTCGTCTAAATTCCAGAGTATTTGCATGCTAAACGATCAAAATTCGGCGGGTTCTCTTATTCTATCGGTAGAACCGCTGCGTTGCATATTCAGCGACGTTATTTCGAACGCGACAAAATTACTCGATATTCGTCCGGCGCCACTCTTTGAACTTCAACTCGCGAAACAGACAGCCTGGAAAAAAGAACAGGAGACTGGCTCGCCGGAGCCAAGAGAAAGGAACTTTGTATACTGTATATATTATTTATTTATTTATTTATTTATTTATTTATTTATTCGTGGTAAATGGAGGTAGGGGACTATAGTAGCTTCCACGATACAACGAGGTCGTAAAATCGACTGTTGTTTCTACCGGTAACCTTATATTGTCCTTTTTATTACTCGGATATCCTTTTATGCGTGTTTTTGCACTGCTTTTTTCCTACATATTAGTAGAATTCCTTCTACGAGTATCCGCGTAATCCTTTTTTTTTATTCTTTTCATTTCGTCTTAGTATTTTTATTGGTACCGTTTTTAACGTTATCGACTTTCATTTTTCGCGCGCTGCTTTTTTAATTATTCAAATTCTATTTTCTAGTTGTTTATTTCTTTCACGTATCGGAATTTTTCTTTTAGCGTTTGTTACTTTGCGTTTTCTATTTGCTATATCATAGACATTCTTTTCATAGGGGACCTCGCGGTGTTACTTTTATGATCGAAATTGCTCTCTTAGTACGACACGTTATATTCGTTCTTAATGATTTCATTAAACATTTCAAACCTCGATGTACATTTATTCCTATTAACAGACGAATTAATAGTTATAAAATAGCTACTTCGCGTTTTTATATCTCTTCTCGGCTATACAAATTACGATCGAGCATTGTAAAAAAATCACGATTTCCTTCCTCCACCAAAGCACTCTGTCTGTTCATAACTGACAAGACTGCTTATGGATGATTTGCGCATAGTTGGTAAGTAGGAACGAACTCGTAATTCTGCAGCGCATATAAATCTCCGCGAAAGAGAAGCAATAACAAATTGATGCCGGTCGTCGAACGATCGTAAAGAGAAATCGTGGTTATTCCGTCGACTTAACGATTCGACGTGGCGCGTTCACTCGTAAAAGGGGTGACCCGTGTGTATATCGTGTATCACGTTGTCGTCGTCGTCGTCGTCGTCGTCGTCGTCGTCGTCGTCGTCTCGACAACGATACGAATAATCGATAGGGTGTGACCAGGACCCGAAGAAATTCACTTCACAGCGACGATTTCGATTCTTGAACGAGGCTCGCTCGGCCGTGCGCGAATCGCTAGCGAACTGGAAAACCAATGAAACACGACTAATCGTCGAATAATCGTCGAATTATACGATAGAATGGTTTATCGAAAATTTTAGCCGAAAATTTCACAATTAAAATAGCTTTCAAGAAGAATGTTCGTTATATTCTTGCGCTAATTTTTTGCTTTTAATTTCTAAGAAACATTGAAATATTCAGTTTGATACAGCAAGTGGATATTAATTATTTAGCTAGGAAGCTGATGTACTACTTGTTAAATTATTATGGGACAGGGTTTGTCGATTATTTTAATTACATTTTTAACAAAGAATGATACTTGTTCCCGTAGAGATGATCAAACTGCTGATTCTTAAACTGGTAATTTTCAGCAGTCATTAGTATAATTAATGGTAAAATATTTCGCATAATGAAGCTTCCAATATTTTTCTTCCTTTAAAAGCTGTAATTATCGAAATTACTTATACAGATTGCATTATTTTAATTGTAAACAGGCTACGGATGTTTATGTAGATTCATATTTTTACGAAACATACTTTTGTTCATTAAGAAACAAGAAGTTACATATTTAATAACTGAGAAACAAAACGAGAAACAAATCATTCCGTTTCTCACTACAAGAAAACACTACGAAGTCTCATTCACTAAAAAACAAAAAACCGCAGCGCAACATAAAATCCGATCAAAAAGCCTAAACCCTGGGAAAACCGAGTTCCGCTAGAAACTTTACTAATCATCCTCATAAACTATCATACGATCCACCGACTCAATCCCACGGCTCGATTCAGTGGTCTCCGCCCTTTTTCCCGTTCCGCTCTGTAAATTAATCCGAGGGATGATTAATCTGAAAGTCGGACACCGTTTCGTAAAAAGGAACTCTCTGTCCTTTTCCCGTCGCTCGACGAGCTTCTTCCGGCGTCATTAATCGAGCCTTAATAAAAATCATCGTCGAATGGCCAACGCTCGAATGGCAGAGTCGTGGCGATTTGAAAAGCTTCTTCTTGCGGTGTCGCGACGTCGCGACTGCGAGCCAGCTATTCCGCTCGTATCGAGGCACGTGACACTAAGGAGGAGCGAGCGTGTGTCGGGCAAATGGCGAGCTGACACAACGGATAAATGTGGCGACCCTCAGCCATCCGGCTTGTTCTCGTCTTCCGCGGCGAGGAAACATTTTTAGGACAGTATTCAGCCCGCTCAGAGGGCAGAAAGTGGCGGACTCTCTTTTTCTCTTTCTTCACGACCCTCTTTTCTATCCACGATCCCTTTCTCCCGTCTCTTACCTCACCTTAGACGCTTCTTTCCATTCGTTTTCTCGACGTCGGACGCGCAGTGAGCACGCGTGTCCCCGCGCTTTATTTTTATTTATCGCGCGGCCCCGATTCTCTTTCTTCGAGGCGTCACACGCGAAAGCGCCGTGATAAATAATAAGGAGGACGCCCCGAGACGGAGAAATATCAAGCGTGTCCGAGGATCGAAGGGTAGGAGGGTGCTGCTGGAAGGATTCTCTTTGTGTGATTAATGGGCTGTTGCGTTGGAATGGGGAGA
This sequence comes from Bombus confusus, assembly GCA_014737475.1. NCBI lineage: Eukaryota > Metazoa > Arthropoda > Insecta > Hymenoptera > Apidae > Bombus > Bombus confusus. The sequence goes on along the minus strand of JACXIV010000072.1, from coordinate 3,609,408 downwards.
ACGGAGCTGCAGCGAGAACCTTGTATTGTGGGAGTGTTAATGGCTTGATGAGTCGAGATGTGGATTAATTGAGGATGATTGGTGGCCGATTTTGAATGTTGCAAATGGGTGGTCGGCTTTGAGTAGCAGCGCAGCAAGATGGTTTAGTTATTGGGATAAATCGTATTTGTTTGTTATTTGAGTATGTAATACGCAGGATAAATTAGGAAAAATAACGTAACTCTATACGGAAACGTTTTCTGACACAACTTTTTCTTCGTCGCTCAGTCTGCATATTTTAATGTATACATGTACAGACGTATAATTTAATACGTACTTCAAAACATAGTTTTCAAGATATGTACGTACATTCGCGCCCAAAAGTTTAGAGTATATTAGGATTTGCTTCGATCAAAGAAATAATAACTTCTTTAAGGAAATAAATATTTTATCAATGATATTACTGTTTCGTATTAAAACAGCAACTGATTATATTTAGAAACAAAGCTTAAGTAATATTCTTATATTCCATGGAGAAAACAACGGGTGTTTCGAATTCCAATTTATTTGTATCTTAATTTTGCTCTTGGTTTAACAATCGCGAAGAGACGTCTAACGCCTCAAGAAGAATTTTCGCGCGAAATTGAAAAGAGAATCGATCTAGATATAGTAAAAAGAGAAAAAGGAAGGAAGAAAGGAGAAGAAGGGAAAGTAGAGAAGCATCGGGGCAGGTGACAAATAATAATAAAGATGCGGAGGATGGAAATGAGGGTGAGGCCAGGTATCACGGCAGGGATGGAACCAGTTCTGAAATTCAGATGGAAAGAAGAGAAGACCAGAGGGTCGTTCGGTGATTAATGAAATGCATTAACTCTTGCACGGAGGTCGCGGGAAAAAAGCGTGAAGAAATTGAGAAACGTGTCACACGTCGCATCATTCTACGCGATTTCGGAGAGCGCTTCAACGCGGAGGCAATGATTTTTCGAATTTCTGCTACGTGGCGCAGAAGGTTCGCGTGCACGCGTCCACGAACGACGCACAGATTATAAAAAATGGGGAAAAAAGGGGTTGGAAATAGAAAAATCATTTCGGCGTTTTTCAACGCCGTGACGTCAATCTGTCGCGGTTTACAATTTTTATAAAATTGATATTTTTAGTCTTGTTTTGCTAGAGCGCTGATTTGCTTAATTTAATAACTCGAAGTATAAAATGCTAAAGTATAAAAATTCATTATGGAAGAAAATGTACCAGGACGAGTGCGTAGCTTTTGTTAAATATAAAACAAAGAAATCTATATGAAATGGAGAATCAACGGAAATTCTCACTTAAAAGGATAAAAATATGATTTAAGTACAAACAAAATGATTCCTCGTGAAACATTTAAGATAAAATTGTGCAATATATTTCATTACGCGCATGTATTAGGTCGTCCGAAAAGTTTCTTTCGTTTTATAAGGAAATAACACATTTTTGCACAACATTTTTCGTTTTATATTATTTTATCGAATTACGTATGATCCATTTTGTTCTATCGAGACAAAGATCACAACGTTCGACAGATTAGGTTTCATATTTGTATAAATATGAATTGTTGTAAAAGACGTGTCTGCAAAAGAAAGACACTTTTCGGACAACCTAATGTTACCGGCCTCGAAATAAAAAGATATCTATTTCGTTGGCTTTGGACACGTTCAGGTTTTGTAAAACAGGAATTTCATTCGATATGGATGGAGTTTTCTGATTTTTACTATTTATATCCCTCCCTCTCTCTCTCTCTCTCTCTCTCTCTCTCTCTTTTTACGATGAAACTATATCACGAGGAAGAATGGTTAATATTTGCACGAGGAAAATATTTCATCGATCTCGAGTGAGCTGGCACCGTTTGAAAATGACCGATTTTGGAATTTTAACCTCTTCCAGAATTTTTCGTAATAAATAACGTCACGGAACGAAAAAAAAGATACAATTGAAAATATGGTTGAAAGTGGCGAGAACAAAGGGATATTTGCTTCGTTCTAAATCTAACAAGAGCAAGCGGGGAGGCAGAGCGTGTTCCAAATTAGAGGAGCGGTACGAGGCGGATTTATAACCGCGTAACGTGAGGTCGAGGCGTCACGCTGAATACTAATAATATAAAATGAACTTTCAAGATAAAGCCGACGTCATTTAAAATAGCGGCTCAACATACTTTTTTTCCGTGTCCATTTATTGTATTATTTTATCCTTGGTTATATCTCAGCTTGAAAGAGTTCAATCTTCTTTCTGAATATAACTATATTATAAACTAACTACCAAACTAAATATACAGTATAAAATGAACACATACAACGATTTATTCAAACTTCGTACAATTGTAGAGTCCACATGGTACAAAAGATTGTGATTCAAAAATACGAAGTAATCTTCTCACAATCTTAATGTTAAAGACAAAACTCAATAACGTAAGTCGAAGAAAAATTTCAAATAAAATGTATTAACGCAACGTTCGTTTTTAATAGATCAACAAATTAAATTGGAATTAATCAAATCAACAAATTTTACGATGCTTGATATTACTCTGTATCTTTTGCTTCGTAAGGTAAAGACTATTAATAATTGTTAATCTAAAATTAACATAATATGAAACAAATTAAAAATCAAGTAAGCCAACTCGTGATCAATGTATTTTTCACTCACTCTAACCACTACCAATTCGATGAATTTCGATATTTTTTAAAGATCACCATTATCAGAAATGGAGCGATCCCTTACAAATACCCGTGAACGCAAATGTTTGACATAAGCAACAAACGTTCGATAATGCAATGCAGGTTCATCCTCGCCACATATAGTGATTACGTTTTAATCTTTAGTTTGACACAGCAGAGGACACAGGTTATGATGGCGTGCTCCATCGCTGTTCTTATATCGCGATTATCGCCACTGTCATCATCATTATCCCCGGATGTGTGGTCGAGCCATTAAGGTCGGTCAATTTTCCTAAGAGCCCTTTGCCCTCAACTTCCACGCAACGACAGCCACACGTGTGTTTCTCGAAGAACATTCGACGCAATAGAAGCATCGCCGATAGTCACTGGGTCTGTCCGATAATAGATAACAGAACGAGCGTATATTTGTCTCGATAAGCCTCTTAAACGGGCTAATGCGCTCGATTAGGGTAATTGGTAATGTTTGTAGTTTCATATAGCTTCTAACGACGACTGGATCGGGGAAGTGTTTTAATAGCTATCGTTAGACCGTGGATTTTTATGCATTCGCGTGATATTTCAAGGTGTAAAAATACACAGAACCTACGTGATTGAAGTATGTAGAAAAGTATGTAGAATTTTGCCACGCGAAAGCTTAAACAGCAGGAATAAATGACTAGAACGTGCAAAGTTAATTAATATAATTGATAAAAGCCGTGAGATACGGTATAAGTTTATGAGCTTATAATTACTATGTATTTGGTATATCTTATAATTACTATGAATTTTGGACGAAAATGAGCGCGTTTGTTTTGTTGTGATCGGAACAAGAGAAACAGCGAAGAAGTGGAATGAAATAATGAGCTCCATTTAATTGATACAAGATTAATTATTTTCGATCGGTCGTTTCATTAATGGGATGTTACGCGTGCGTTTAATTTCATTTATACAAACGCGATATCTTTCGAGGTCACTCATTTCATTACACACTCACATTTCCAAATTAATTTTGCATTTACCGGTATGATTAAATCAAACTCTGGCAACCATTTACCAACCTAATTGCATAAAAGCCCGACGTACAGAGTCGTTTCATAACTTGAAATCAGAAACAACGTGTCTGATGTACAAATTCTTCGGAATCTTCTATGAGAAAACCAAAGAATAGAGATTAAAGAGGAATCCAAGCAAGATTTCCAAAAATACGTTAACTTCTCCATGTGTAACGTGACAGCCAGTTCAGATGCACAGAATGTACATATTACACGAAAATATGTAAAATATGGAAAATACAGTAGCTGTTCAAATATTTCCTCGTTGAAACAGATTTCTGCTTAAGTCCTACTTTGACATTATTTTCATAAAAATATGAATTTGCAGCAAAATCCGCGGTCTATCAATTACTATATCTTTTTATCCTTCAAATCATTACTATAACTCAAAGTTGGCAAAGAATAGCTCGCACAAAACTTCTTATTTCCCGACTCGCTATTCGAAACACGACTATTTTGGCCACTAACTAACTTCGCAAAACGTCACGATCGTTACTCCTCGTATTAAAACTTGTAATCACACATACACACACGCACGCACACGCACACACACACACACACACACGCGCGCGCGCAAAAAGAAAAAAAAAGGAAAAAGGAAGAAAAAGAAAAAAGAAAAAGGGGCCACTAAACGTCCAATCGTTTAGCTCTCACCCTAATTAACCGAGGGGTGCTATTATTTCGCTTCGAGCTGTTTGACCTAAAAGCAGAACACGTCGGATCGCTTTAGCAGGCGAAAAATGGCTTTATCGCGTGGCATGCCAAAAGAGAAAAGTCAGGAACGAGACTGGAACAACGGATTACACCGAAAGGGTGGCATCGCATTCCCGTTTCCGTCTGTCTTTTAAAATATGCACGTCGGTTTCCCGGGAGCATTCGCGCCGGCTGTCAAGGAATTTTACCGTGTCAAGGCCAGAATCCGTGGAAAGAATGAAATTTCCGTTCTTTCATCCGCGTTGCGCACAAGCGTTCCCAATGATTCATGGAACGTTCGCCGTGTTCATTACCCGGCATCGCTTGTTCGTGTGCGCACGCGAGCTCTCGCGGGACCACGCCGTCAAATCGCGTATTCAAAATCGTTTTCAAATTTATGCGCCGGCCTGCGCTCCTTCCCACGGCTTCCTGGATGTCTGCCACGCGGAAACCGGAGCTCGCTGTTGTTTGCTTAACCGAGGCTCCAATCATTCTTTTGTCCCGCTTGATGGACACTGGTTTTTGCGTGTTTGCCGCGTCGTGGTTGAATGATTTAATTAGATGATTGTGTTTGCGTTCCGGTGTGTGCACTGATAGGTATTCTCTTTGATTTCGTCGAGGAAGAGTTTGCAGAGTAAGGTGTCATTGCATGGCTACGATATTCTTCTCGGATCATTGCTACGACCGATACAGATGGCAAAGGATTAAAAATGGAAAATGGTAAATCAGCTGAATTGTATTTTTCTATTTTATATTACGAATGTTTCAAGTTGTCTGAAAGTTCGTATGGAAGAATTTGCAATTTGCATTTCTACCATTTCTTGGAGCACCTCGATGTCTGCCAATATTTCGAGACCTTTCGGAGACTTTTCATTTAGAATACAGGGTGTATCTCGACACCAACCGATGTGGCTTCTTCGCGCTTAAACACACGCACGATTCGCGTACCTTTTTTAAAATTATTTGATTTATCGCTGATACAGGCATTATATTAGTTGCGAACGCCAACGTTAACCGTTGCGGTTTATTTACATATCAACAGCTATATATTTGTATCACGACGAAAGCAAGGAAATTAGCGAAAAATCCGAGTTACAAAGCGTCACGAAATTCCTCGATTCGAGCACAAAGGCAAAGCCCTTAGCTGCCAGCACGTATTGCAATCGTGCTAATTTCCAGCCGACAGCTTGCACGCGCGGATCAGTTTCTTGTACGCGGCCCTCTGTACTAGAACAAAGCCGTGCAAACGGACCAACCGCGCCCCTTTCGTTGTCCTGGCTATCAACAATGACCGCTCTACGCTTTCAGAAATGCCGTCATCCAACATAGAACGATGCTAAGCGTCAAACCGCTCCCGGCTACATACCGATCGAGTATATTTGATGGATGACTCGTTTATAGTACGTACATTCATATATGCATAGCAAATATTCCTGATATTAAAGTGCTGTGCCCGAATTTCAGATTTTTCCGTAAGATTAATTATGTAAGACAATCTCTACTGTTTTCTCACAGAGATCGCGATATTTATTAAGAAAAGATAATATTTGTCGGACTTGTAGAATAATTAAGCCACTCGGAAGCCAAATTACTCGGCTTTATCTTCTGAAGATTTCTCAATTTTGCAGAAAATACGTTAGCGTTTACCTTTTTAAAATAATTCGAAATTTACGTTCTGTGAATTTATCTTCGCCATTTTTTTTTTGTCGCAGAGAAGTATCAGGTATTACAGAAGAATCTTCATAACCGTGTGAACCAGAGTGTTTGTTTCGTACAACGAGTTCCATCTCTACTAATTTTCTGACGTGTTCATTAATTTCCTCAATCTCCAGGGCAACTTCTTGATCGACACAGTGAAGCGGATGTCAAACCTCCCTTAATCCATCAAAAACCTGTCGAAAATTCGGTCCTCGAAGTCGCTAGCATCTAGCCGGTTCTTACACCCTGAACGAACCGCCGAAAAAAAAAAGAGAATCGTTCACGAGGGCGATCCGTCACCCTGGTAGATCCTCTTTTTTGTCTTTCCCAGCCGTGGAAAATATTTTCATCGGCCGAGGAAGATTTCGTCGACGAAATAAGCAAGAACGAAGCAAGAACATTCTTTTTATATAAATAACTCATATTCTTACATAACCACTTGCAAAATATTTTCTAACGTTATATCACCATTTATTAATAACGGGAATTATTAAATTAATAATTAATAAATGACGCAATTCGTCAATAAATAAAATCAGTCAAATTAAATAGCTAAGTTAACAAATGACAACATTCTGAAAAACAATAAATGCGAATTTCAACTAAATTACTAATAATAAATAATTCAATATTTCGTAATACGTACAGAACACAATTAACAATTATTTAGAAATTATCTAATTCTACAAAAAAATTGAAATTCGTACAGAAACAAACGATCAAGCATTATATTAAAAAATGCAACGAATATATCGTTTAACAATATCAGCCTTTAATCGCGGTTGAATCGACGTAATTTTATTTATTATTTATTCGTTGGTTGTTCTCATATGAAGGAACGTGTGACGATTGTCAGAGGGCGCGAGTAAGAAGTCGTGGGATGAAAAGGTCGCGACGAAAGCTCGCCATTAGTTAGGCGAAACAAAGTGGAAATACGCGATGCATGCATGCTGCACGTGGCATCCCTCGAGCCGCGTTCGAAGATAATAGAGCATGGACCTTTTCAACGTAAAGTGGCTTGGAAAGACAGCGTGCGGATTTTTCTGGTTCAAATCCGTCTGGTTGTTTCGAATACCGTACGGTCTGCTGTACGATCGTGTTTTCTGTATTGTTTCTCGTGGTATTTGCCAGCCATTACTGGAGATTCATACGTATTATATACGCGTAGATATAACGAACATGGGCGGCTGTAATTTAGAGACACAGCAATTTAGATGGATTCGTCTTACGAGTAATTGACAAATTTTGAGAAACGCGTAGAATGTCGCTGAATTGTTAGAAACGTTAAATTGTAATTTTATATGAGCCATTCAGAGGTTGAAGTAATAAGCAGACTACAGATGTGTATGAGAATTCATATTTTTATCATAACAAATAGAAAAAATGCCCAGTAAGAATTTTAAGACGATTACACGGACATGTGTTAATAAAAAGGCGATTTTAAAAAAGCCGATATTCAGAGTGACGCCAAGTGATGGATTTAATATCGATCTCCAACTCTTAAAAGTGTTAGCTATTTGTTTCTATAGTCACGTTGAACGACGTTATATTTTCCAGTGACTTCATTCTCTTCCAATATCTGCTTTCGTAACTTGAAAGATAATCTTTTACAATGATAAACGCAAATCTGTATTTTATGAAAAAATATTAATATTCTGAATCCATCAGACGGTATTTTTCAAACGTCCGTTGACAAATATCAATAAGTTAAAGATTTAACCCAACAAAATTCACAGAACACAATGAAAACAATTGGTAATATGTGAAATCCATTACTAATGCGATTATCAAATTAAGTTGAATTTACTCCAATGTATTCTACTATAATTATAATTATTCTACTTATATTTCCTCGCCGTGTCTCGCGTTTCTATCGTTCTATACGAGCGTCGCTCTCTTCAATTTCACTGGTAACGTCGAAATTGGAAAAATCGTAACGACAAGTATTTTTCGTTCCGCGCGTCATTCCGTATATCACGAGTAGATGGAAGTTAATATAAATGCTTACATTACGACGCAGTGGATTCATCGTTGGCACGCGAACCAAGCAGGAAGCTATAAAGAATTTTATATTTGCTCGCTGCGTCGGCGAGTAATGCGTCGCATTTTTCATTTCACTTTGGAAAATGCCCTGCATAGACACGTAGCTATATTCATATTCAGGGAAGTTGCCCGTTCTTGTCTTATTTCGTCTCCCTGTGTTTTATTGTTTCCATATATTACCGGGGCCGTTTACGATGAAAGACAACGGAAGATGTAGCCGGCCCTCTTGCAACGTATAAGATGTTCCGAATCGCCATCAACTCCATTCTGTTATTCGAACCTTCAGTTTCACGAACACATATATTTTCTTTCGCACTAGCAACTAGCAAATCTGTGAAAATAGCAATTTTATCATTGCCACTTTTGTTTTTCGAAGCGTTATAGACGTACGGATGCTTCTTTGACACAAATAGTTTGTTAATACCCCCGCGAGACGGATCGAGAGTGACTTGGCTTTATGTTTGAGTTTTGAGGAATTTGCAGCTCTTAAGAAATTTCTTCTCCCGAGTAGTTTGAACATTTTCATCTTATATTTGAGTTTCGAAAATTTCTGCAGTGTAAAGGATTTAGTTCCGAAGATCGATGGCTCTTCTTTTTCAGTCTTTTCCCAGTCATTTTAATACCGCGAAACATCTAAAATGAGTAACACAGAGTTTACCAATTACGCGTGCTCTTTTCGTGGTTCTTAATTTGTTTCTACACTTTTGAACCATTGCATTCTGCACATTGACTTGCATTCGCCCGATGGCTGTTTTCATGTAAACCAAATTCAATCAGTTTTGATAATCAATAATTACACGTGCACATAAATTAATAAATGATAACAGAACAACATGTAGCGTTAACCGTTATTACTATATCTACATCTATAGGCTACATGTATAATGCGATTTGATAGATTTTCGCACGAGGGCTAAACTAGAATCATATATTATACAAATCCTGGATGTAATTCAAATTTAAGCTGGCGTTTAATTAAATTTCTTTTCCAACTTTCACAATTACATTCTTCTTCTACAATTCTTTTACTTCACTTTCGTCGCTTACGTATACCTATACCTTACGAACCTCAATTATAAAGACTCTTCTATATTTATTAACTAACTTTTACCAAATTTTCCAAAAATTATAAATTTCGTAAAATTCAAACGTAATAGTCGAAACGCTCAAAATCGTTCAAGATGAGAAATTTCTCGAAAATTCGAAACTTCTTAAACGGTAAACATAATTTTATTTTGCAACATTTATTATGTTATAAGACCCTAAATTCGACCGTATTTTACATGCTCGACGTCGATAAACGCACATGGACGCGTTACAAGAGTTAACAAACAACTGATTCTGACGAACCAATTGAGCCGGGTTATGCGTTTGCCGCGCATAGAATTTCGCATACGTACACAACGTTTGAATTAAACTGATTCATAAATATTAACGATATTTACGATGTGGTGCGCGATACATGGGCAACGCTTACGTTTGATTCGTAAAGCGCGAGCGTGTGCGTCGTGTGCGCATGACATAATCTCTCGACAATGATGAAAAATTACAATTACGAGTATCCCTGGCAATCCATCACCAGCAAAATATTTTCTTAATTTTGTTTAAGTATCGTCGAATGGTATCGTTAATTTCATTTAGGTAAAGCTTTCATTTGTCATTTCCATTGCGTCGAAACGATAGAATAAAATGGCTAGTAATGGGATTAGATGGTTGCCCTGGGTTCTCTTCCTCTTCCATTTACGAACATTGATTAAATTTTGCTATAGTCGTTTCGTTCGCAAGCAGTGTACTCGCTATCGCTTAAGAGAACAAATCAAACGTTCATTGTAGACACTACCTTGGAATCTCTTTTGTGCCAAGAAAAATAAACAATTTAAAAAAATTTAACTGTCTGCATAAATTAAATCGATACAATAAAGTATGGCGAAAAATTTCAACGAAATACGTTTAATTTACAATGATATACAAAATGTATTATCCATCCTGCCACATATAAACGAAAAGTTCAATTATCTTCCGAAATTATCACCAAAAGTCCAACGAAATATGTATAATCTATTATACGAAACTCATCTACGCCCTGCCATCTGCAAATTTCTCAAGCCCGTTACTCCAATATCTATAACATTCCAACCCAGCATCCCAGAACTCACCCCTTCGTCCCTTTAGAATCTCCAAAATAGCGGTACGTTCTGCAGAATCATGCCTGAGCCGTGAGGCAGGCTGTCGACGACCGGTTGTTCGGCCGGAAGTCAAGTGGTGCGATACAATCTTGCTTTCTCGCGAAATTTCGCAATAAATACCTGGAAACTTTTCGAGGAGCGATGGCGTGCGCGCGTTCGTGGGTGCCCATTGTTATCGCGGATGGCGTACATGCACACATCGACGGTACAGGAGCCGACGGTACACGACAATGGAATACTTAGATCCACCCCTGTTGGTCCACCCCCCACGGCATTTCTCCATTGTCTCATGATTTATGTGCCGTGGTCGCGGTGTCAACAGGGTATTGATTAAAATACACACACAGCCGCACACGTACACGCGGCGCACACCAGAATATGACGCCACGGTGTACAGAGGAATTTATGCACACACACGCTAGGTGGACGCTGAGCATCGTTGTCCCTCGTTGTAAATCGACCGGTTGTCGTGTAGATCGTGTCCACCGCGTAAAAAGCTGCGCAACCGAGCTTCCATCGACGAACCGTTTAACGTCGAGTACCCTTACCGTGCAGGGATCACCCTTTGGGAACATCGACGCATCTCGTCGCTCCATGGAATTGATTCTCCGGGTTTAAACCTTCTCCCGTTCACTTTCGTCCCTCTATTTTTTTTAAGAAATTCCTCTGACGTGCTTTTTCTACCGACTACACTCCTTTACGACGTTATCAGTTTGTCCCTTACAATGGCAACGGTTTCTTGTTATTGTTGTTCATCGTAGAATCTTCTATCGGCTGTTTTATTTGCTGCTTTTATCGATTGAAGAGGTAATTCTGGATGAGGTGATGATTTTTGCTGATCGATGGTCGAAGGGAGAAACCTCTTGCGTTGATCGACGAGTTTCCGAAATATATAGATTTCATTTCAGGGATAAAATCCTTCTAACAGAGTTATCTGACCTAACGAAGTTATTTTGGATCTCTTCCTAAATACAGATAACAATCATTGAAATTAAATAATTTGTGAATGAAAGTGTTGAGAGATACTCGCCAGAAAGCAAGAAATCGTGCCGAAGAAAAAGGATCTCTCAAGACTCACCGAACAAACAACCCGCAAATCTAACCTCTATTTTATTCCATCTAACCCCACTCCAAAACCATAGTCATATATCTCCATCGTCTCATAAAACTCTTAAAAAACGCCATTCATCTCATCACCGGCAATAATCCCGACAACGTAGCCCACGCTTTAAACGTCTAATCGTAGCCCGTTACCCTTCTATTCTTCCTCTCATTCAACCCACGAACAACCCCACAATATCGACTCTCACGACGAGATAAACTCGCCCTTTCGAGAAACCTGGATATCTGCCGCGGTGAAGTGACTCGTTACCTTAAGAGAGTCATTTTCCATCCCCCTCCCCTCTCTCCTTTTTTCCGTCCCTCGACTTTTCACCCTCTCGAGTCAGCGAGTCCCGCGCCGCCCCTACGTAGCCGGCAGCGTCGGCACACTCCCTTTCCTGGCACCATTTTATTTATTATCCGGGGTTATCCCAGCGACAGAGCGCGCGGCCAACTTTCCACCGCGGCTCGCTGAAGCGGTCCACGGTGGTATTTGGTGCGTGAACCGCGCATTCATCGTCGCGCGTTCTCTTTACCTCGCCCCTCGGTCTACCAAGCTACTCTCCGTTTCGTTTCCGCTTTCAAACCAGAACCCGGGGTCCTGGGTTTCATCCGTGGCTCTTCCACGTGCCTTCCGCGACACCTTTTGACGGTCCACTAATTGCAGTCGCGAATGAAAGACACGCACACGCAACGACGAATCGCCTGTTACGTGTATTTCATCTAGATAGTGGATGACACGGCCGAGCGTTTTTCGACTTTCCGATGGTCGTACGGGGCAGAATTAGCGATGTTTATTCAGGTTATAGACACGCATCCAACACGTACATCCATCATATACATCCGAGTTGTCTGAATGGCGTGGCGAGTGAGCGAGGAGAGATAGAGCGGGATTTTTGCAAAGGGAGCTCATTCAGGGCAAGAAGCTTGGAAGTGTCAGAAAGTGTTTCACGAGGGAATGTGCGGCAACGAGTCGGTTTAGGATAGGCTGAGGTACGAGATATGTTGTTGGAAGAATGTTTTGTAGAGTTGAAAGGGTACTTATACAGTTTCTAATAATGTTATTGTTTCTGCTTTTCACTCATAATTGCTACAGTAGTCATTTTATCGCACGGATAGCGTCCTCAAGTCCACAGAATTCTATAGAAATATTCAGAAATCTACAGGTAATCGTAGTCATTCATGGTTATGGCAATTTACCTTTTTGATCGAGATTGTAAAGTTCTGTTCATAAAATTAACCTTTCGCAGAGTTCAAAGTAACACAGATTTTATATGATGAATTTCCACTGTACCTTAGCTCAAACATCCTCAGCAGCAAGGAAATGTTATCCAGCAATTTCTCAAGTAAATGCCTCGTAAATTTTCAAGAATTCAAACGTGAAATATCGACGTAGAATTTGGAAACTTGAAATAAACGCCGGGATAAGGTTTAAACGTTGAAGGTCTTATTGTTAATGAGATTGCGAGCTTTAGAAATTCGGCAAATGTGAGAGGCCGGAAATTCCTAATAGGATGGTGAAGTAACAGGGGATAAATCGTGATCATTATACGGCGCGGCACGAACGAAACTATTAATATCCCATCGCAAAAGCAAACGGTAGCGGAGCTTGCTAGCGAGTTGAAAGCCTATAACACCATCAGATAGTCTGAGGCAGTATTAATGCGTAAATGCGTATTGATAGTGTACGCTAGCGGCAGAGACGAAAGGCGCTCGCATTATACGTGAAATTACAATAGATCATAGTCTGCAAACCGCGTGAATTTACGTTCTATGTTCTAGAAATTTCTGCTTCCTAAACCGATGAAGCGCACTTTTCTGGATTAGATAGAATTTACATTTTTTATGTTTTTTGAATACCAATAATTGCATTATTCAAAACTCCGCACTTATTTCATTCAAAGTTAAACAAAATCCGTTCGATGCAAAATTCTACGGTCACTGAATTAACAATATGACGATACGTGAAATTTTGAAAACAGCCTATTCAGAATAAATAAAAAAGAAAGAAGAAAGATTTACGAAAGAATGAATCAATCTTTTATCCATATACTGTACAACAATTTTCAAAACACTCAAATTCCCCGTATACGACGTAGACCGACATACGTAAATCTATAAAATTTCTATGAATTACGAATTAATCAGTTTGACTATACCCGTAGTACTGTTAATGTCTCACAGATTTGAAAATATTCAGCTTATTTGCATTATGCAAAATTATCATTATACTCTGTACACTTTCCACCAAAACCTCTCCGAAACACGCAATCCCTATACATTGATCTAACAGAGAACAAGTGTACTTACCGCGGTACTTAACTTTGTTGAACACGCTGGTTATGATCTGGAGCTCTGGGTGCAGCGTCTCGCCGATCTAAAACATACGAAGAACAGATTTCACTTTTAGCATCGACTATCAATGCTCCTGTACTAATGTCGCCAACATATGCAGACCGACCATGTACCTTGCCTTGCAACACACCTCGTTCATCCTATGTCCTAATGCCCTAATACGTTTTCCATCGATTTCCCATGAAATGGGAGGCTCGACGCTCGACGCTGCTAAGTGCACCGCATAAAGAGGCAAAGGCGAACAGTCGTTTCGAAACTTGCACACTGGCCGGCTATTAAACGCAACCGTAAAAGCTAAACCGGCTAAAATCGACCGGCAACTCTCCAAAGTAAGGATAAATAATAAAAGTTCATTTGGCCATCGAGGCCGGATCAGGAGTTTCGTCGTTTCACCTGCTGATGGGACGGCCCTACTCTGCCGATCATACGCGTCATAGCCTTTCGCCGTACTCTTTCCTCCGTCTCTATTCATCTTCGTTCACAGTCTATCCTTATCTTCGTCTCGACTTAAGAGTCTCGTTACCGGGAAGTTCGAGGCCATCGTGGCTTTACGAGTATCATTGTTGCCGCAACGACGACGCTCAGAAATTCATGGCGTTTTACGGGCTATTCGTTATTCAAGGTGGCGTCACTATGTGCATGCAAGTGGTGTTAATGTCGGGGAGATGGTAGGTAATGATTTGGGTTTGCTACGGTTCGAACGATTGAAAATGTATTGTTTTTGATTTTCGTAGAAAGAGGATCGATATAGATAAGTGTAGAGATTCGTAAACGTTCGTTCGAGGTTAATTGTGGTAGCCAAAGTATTCATGCTTGTTCGATAAGAAAGATAAGCTATTTTTACGTGGATCAGATACGGAATGATAATTTCGTTTCATATTTCCCCGAAATTTTCAGCTTTTCGTTTTTACAATCCACGAAGCGCTACTGTAAACGATTCGTGCGAAAATACTATATAAAACTATAATGCAATATGGACTGATATTACAGCGTATTGTTACATGTACTGGCTTACGAAAATCATTTGAACGTTCACCATGGAAAGTATATATTACTATATAAAAAGTTTAGCATTGTAACGAGAAGGGACTAAAGGAAGGAATTGTTAAATATTCTTTCGAATACATGAGTATACCGAGGAGGAAGCGAATCTCAAGTACATATTCTGACAATATCCGGCGTAATTATCGCGTCTTCATCCGGCAGACAAAATAGAGGCAAGCTGGATTATTAGCTTCCGAGCTCGATAACTTATTAACTGATAATAAAATTTTCAGCTCGCTGTAATAAAGCAAATTCAATGGTTGCGTTACTGCGTTATACGGGTCGGTCGATCTAATAATATAACATGCGATTATTACGTTCGCTTTGCACTTCTCGTTACGCGATTTAATAAGGCAACGGTAATATTTATTTTTCTTTGGTAAAATACATACTAGAATTACTTCCAACCACGTGTATAAAGTATTTAGTAATTAATGATACAGTGAGATATTATTATGCAATAAGAGTTTCTCCAATTTATTACCAATTATAAGACAGTAAAACCAACTTTTTAGTACCACCATTGAATTTGTTATAAATGTCTTTATTGCTGAAACCGAACGTACGAAAATAAATACGATATTTCTAAGAAATAAATATTCCCTCAATTCAGAAAAAAAAATTGCAATCAATAAAATGCGTTGCTCTCAAGAAGGAAGAAAAATCTGTCTACAAAACTTTAAAGAGGAAACGAAAAAACCGTCTAAGTAAATCCAGCAGAAAATGTAGAAAAGGGAACCACGTCGTTTCCATCATCAACCCCTTCCTACGTCGCTTTCAATCAACGCAAACATTGTCCAATAATTTCACCTCGCCCCGGATTCATTAAAACCCAGTGTCGTAATTCCCACCCAGCATCAAGGATCCAGAACAAACGACTAAAATTCCAGTCGATAAATCCATCCCGGTGAAAACGGGTGACACGAGTGTCCCACGAAAGGTACACGCGGAACGGGGTAGCAACGCGCGAGTGAAAATATCCGGGAGCTCATTTAGCCCCTCCGGATTGTTCAAGCGTTGACAGAGAATGCTGCCACCGACTCATTTGGATCTTATCCCTCAGACACCCCCAGGGTATAATCCGTTTGAATTACACCCGTCAACACGGCGCCCCTCTGCCACGACACACTTTTACGAGCTACCACCATCGTACCGTGTCGAGAGATCGAGCACCTGTTAAAGATTGGCCCGCGACACGGCAGTCGCTTTGGGAACGGTTCTAAAATATTTTCGTCGTTGCAGTGACTACGTTATCAAGGAAATGATCGTGATCTCTGCAGTGTGAATTGGTGCTCGCGTGAGTTATTAATGTGGATCTATTCCAAATTTCATTCAGACATACCTTAAATCTGTTTCAAACTCGAGTCAGGTCGTAATTCAAACGTAATCCAAATCTAACTCGGATCTATTTTAATTGTGATTAAAAATTAATTGAAAACTACGTTGAACCTAACCCAGATCGGATTCAAATCTGTTTCAAAGCTAACTCGGTCCTAATTCAAACTCGACTCAAACCGAGATAGATCGAAGAAGTTTGAAGCTCGACGAATTACATTGTAATGTAAAAAATAATCAAACGTTGAATACTTTCTAGAATAATAATATAATAACAATATAAATATAAGAAAGAGAAGCATCTATTTTTACGCATAGAAAATTCCAATCAACGCATAAACTCATCCACGCCACATAAATTTTCAATCTCTTTTCAACTTCTTACCTTTTTACCTGTCCAACAGATTTTAAAGACCTCTCAGGAAACACGATATCTCCCTAAAACCATGGACATATAAGAAATACATAAGAGTGAAAAATCAGGTACCTCGTCTCTATAATATCATCGTCTTTTTAAAATATTCTAAACTTTCCAAATAAGTGGTTTACATTCAGGTTACCTCCGTCACGCCGCGTCCTTAATGCATCCTAAAGGACTCTTTTCCATCCACGTGGTCTTTTTGCTGTTCTCTCTGTTTCACGGTCGCGCGTTTCAGCCGCTAAAGACCGTGAAAGGTAAGGGGAAAGGAAGATGGGGGCTGGTTGGCTGCTGGAAGTTCGAAAATTTATTCCGCAAGTAAACGGCGCGACCGCGCCAAACGAGGGAAAATCCCTGTCAACCGACGAACCACGCTTTTTCGCGAGAATACGCTCTCGCCTTTTCTTCTCTCCCCTCTGGTCTCGCGTCGTTAATTCCTCGGCTGACGACCACTGATTTTGGGTAATGATTTGGAAACGAGCCGCGCGTGGATTTTTGTGTCATTAGCGGCTGGGAGCCGCTGCTAAAGGCAGATGAAAATTACGCTTGCACGCGAAAAACGCCACTTTGGGTTTTGATGGTGCGTGACTGCTGATGGATGTTCGCGAAGAGGATGTTAACTACCAGAGTTGAATAATATTATGAGAATTTTTCAAGCTACAGCGTTTTTCAAGCAATTATTTTCGGTGGTAACGCTGTATGATAGTGGATGTTTAATTTGGAATTGTTTGATTTCTTGAATTTTCTTGTAATTCCTTTGACGATCATATCGTTTTGACCAGGAAAATATTACCTATTATCGTCGATTAATTTTATGGGAATCGTTCAAATAAGAGGCTACTTGTTTCGAATAATAATATTACGCATTTGCGGATATTCGATTCGATAGCGTGCGCATTTGTTTGAATAACAGAATCCTAACGTCAAGGGGATAATAATTACGAGAATTGGCCAATTGTTTGGTAAATTTTCCAGTTAAAATATAGCTTTTTTACTCATTGTTAGTATATGAGTAATATGGAATAATTGTATGGTCTAGAAATTTAATTCAGAGATCGAACGAAAGAAGCGAAGATTTCTTAGGCGGAGATACAGGAATTTGATCTGATTTGTCGAACTGCTCATACAAATTTACAGAACATGTGTTCTGCTCAATGAATCGTTAGATTAGCAGCCGTTGAATAAATACTCGAAACGATAACATTAAAATGCATAAACTTATTCCAAGAACGTTTCTAAAAATCATGATATACGTGGAAGAGGGAAACGGGGATGGTAATCAGAAAAGGAAATAGAACGAGCTAGAAACGAGTCGATGTTTCGATAAACAGTCTGAGTGAAGCGGCAGCAGCCGATTCTGTTGAACTATCGTGCCAGAAATCAGAAGCATAAACGCTTGTTTCCTGGCGTTTGTTGCCTCGGAATCGCAGGCTTTCCAGTTTCTTCTAGCGGAACACCGGTTCTAGAAGGGGTGAAAGAGCAGGAGAGAGAACGTAGACGATCGTCGACGTGAGCGAAAATGTGAGGGTATAAGAACGAGGTGGAACGAGCTGGTGAAAGCAGAACGTTTCCTTCGAAACTTTGGAATTTATTCTCGGAGCAAGCGGCACGCAGCCCCGGGAAGCCTGCCGGGTGTTTGTCTGCGAGACTTCGAAATAATTGTTCGCCAATAAGAATGTCGCGAGTAAAATCTTTCTACCTCTTCCTCATATATTTTCCTTCCTTCTTTTTTTTTCTATTTTATTTCTCTCGATTTTTTGAAACACACCTCGCCCTGTTTTCGTATAATAAAATGATTTTGCCCGAATCCGAGAATCTAGATAGCTTGGAGTGCAAAGGATCCTGCAAAAATGTACAATATATACATTTTTATTTATTTATTTATTTATTTTGTACACAAGAAATATGTGTGAAACAAATCTCTATTTAAGTACCATTTTTTTTTATTTGCGTTCAGAAAAATATGAATTTGTAGAGGCAGTCTGTTTGGGAATAAAAATTTGCGTATTACAAATATTTGGAATTTCATTTTCGTCAATAACAAATTGGTAAATTTTCTAATTTTCTTAGTTATGATTTTTAACGCTGGAATAAATTATATCGATCGAAGGGATACGGCAAACACGCGATACCTAGTTTACGAACTCGGGAACAAATTCCAGGGTTGCTAAACTACCCCTCGTCGACATATAGAATTCTACGATTGCTATCCTTATTTTTGAATCCCTTCTGTCTTGTTACCATGATTCATTTGGGAATTCATGTTTTTGTTTTTAACAGATTATTATATAGATCGATTAATGGAGATGATAATTAATAGATTGATTAACCGTTATTAAAATGAATTTAATCGGGGTGTTTACAAAATTCTACGATAGTATCGATTCAGTGATATCTTTTGGTACCTATTTCATTGCTATTTTACCAATGCTTTTGTTATTTTTTATACAATCTCGCCAATGTTTATTTATTTTTCTTTTTTTCGAAATGAATAGAATTATAAATGTTTTTTGATATCAAAATAAGTGTCGCGTACGTATATATTCTCTCTGTTCAAACACCATTCATATATCTCATGCATATTCATTTATCTAGTAATTCCGCGGTGGCAGAGTGGAACGTTTGTTACAAAATTGATGCGAGACAGATGAAACGCACGCTTTACCTTTAACAATGTAAATACGTTCATAATACGAAGCGTTAACACGTAACACAACAAAAGTGGCGATATAAAGTCTCCAGTAACAAATAGTCCAAGCCGAAATAACGATAAGTACTCGGCAATATTTAAATTGAAAGAATCGATCATCTAGATCCTAAGAATTAAAAACACAACGAAGATATCCAAGTCCTACTCTTTCATAAATTCATCATTGCTTACACAGTCACCTATATCATAGCAAATTCACTTCTACGCCCACACACACACACACACACACACACACACACACACAAATCTAAACATCCCGCCATGCAAAGCTGCAAAATCACCGTGGAACTTTCTCGTTTTAATCATCTCGTAGAAACTACAATATTCTACATTCGCTTACCTGTACCATCAACGAGATCGCGACCAGGCCTTGACTTTTGTGTT
The DNA here is from genome assembly GCA_014737475.1 of Bombus confusus. NCBI lineage: Eukaryota > Metazoa > Arthropoda > Insecta > Hymenoptera > Apidae > Bombus > Bombus confusus. The sequence continues at coordinate 3,589,723 of JACXIV010000072.1, read as the reverse complement.
GCGCCTCGCTCATATTGTGATACAGTTCCGCGTTGAACCCGTACACTTGTATCTGAAACACAGAGACAGGAAGAAGGTCAGAAAGTAGGCAGACTGGGATTTATTTGGCCGCGTAATCGCAACGCGTCGCCGTATTTCCCCTCGCCGTAATTACGCCGACAAATTTCGCGTTTCACACGAACCAACCAGCGGGATCGTGGCCGCTTTGTGGCCCGACGATACACGTGTACATAGAAAACGCCCGCCACGGAATCGTCTTGCCGAAATTGCACACGCCGCTGCAGCCGCTTCGTTTCGCCAGCCTTGTTGCACACCGCTTTCGAATGAATTAATCGCCGAAAGATTTCAAAGGGATCTTGCCGGCCCTTCGCCCCTCTATCTCCACTGATTTCCTGTACATCACGAGAATTAATCCTCCGTGCACGAGCATACCTCGTGCCTTTGCCACGCCGCCCTACGATTGTTTCCCTCGATTCACCCTCGATTCGATAAATACACGCGCCCTTTCATTTTACCATCTATGCAGGTTCACCTGAGTTTGAGTTTTCAGTATGTGGAACTCTTAGAAAATTTCTCTTCTTCGGAAGTTATTCTGGCGGTACGACCGCATTTTGTTGAACTTCGATTCTGGCACATTTTTTCCGTGGCTTCGACTCCACTTTCGAATTTTGAGAATTTTGGAATTCGAGAGTTTTTTTTACTTAGGAAGATTAAATGCTTCGCTTCGATGTTCGAGCCTTGAGAACGTTGAAGTTCTGTGGAAAATTTCTGGATGAAGTTAAATTCGGCTAATTGTAAGTTCTGTTCGTAGATTGCGTTTAGATTATTTTTTGACAACATACCATTTCAGTCAGATTAAGGTATTTGTTGGGATGTTTCTTGAAACCAAGAAAGTTTTTATAATTTTATATTTACATTTTATACGTTTAAAGTATCTAGATATTATAATCTAGACGTTCAATCATGCTGAAAGTTAAGCGTAAAATAATAGAAGTGCCCAAGAAAAAAGTGATAAGAGCAAAAGAGAAAATCTAGCAGAAAGAACAAAAAATTGTTACCGTTAATTAATTATTCGCAAATAATAGTAACAAACGTTTAAGTTAATTACGAGACTACCCAATGCGTTATTAACATATCGGACATCAAAGTCAGTTTAAAAAGCTATATAATGCAATTTTTGGAAATAAAATTTCGCCTCAGAGATAGCCTTTTAATAATTAAAGAAAATTCTGACGCGGTGTAGATGAACTTTGCTAACCCCGCTTAACTCGGCTCGACTAAATTAATCAAGCGTTAGATATTAACCCGTGAAATTGCTTAAGCTGTTTGACCACTGTCGCGACGATTTATGTTTCATTCGGTCAAACGGAATCACGTGAATAATTTCGTCCTCGATGAAAATTGATCTCGCGCCTTGAACATTTCTTCCGACGTTATTCAAACCAATAAACCAACGATTCGTATATCGTTTCGCGTTTCATTTTCCGAAGGTTATATGTATTTTATATAGACAGAAAAAAAATCATTATTCGGAATTTTTTGACAACGTATCGCCTGGTAATAATAAAAATTCTTCAGGCTATCGAGTCGGTTGATACCTTTTCCCACGCCATGCCTGTGCACTTTATTAAGAGCTTTTATTTCGATAAAACAGAAACGGCTCTATGAGCATCGCATTTTTCCCTTGTAAATAACCGATCGATAGAGATTCCTCTATGCATTCTTGATACTAGCCTGTATTTTCTTTTTTTTTTTCTTTTTTTCTATCCTTCGTAAAACGGAAGGAAGTCAATCGTTCTCGTTGCTCGTTTTGCCAAGGAAGATTCACGGTAACGAGATCAAGAAATTTTTCGATAAAACGGCCAAGTAAAGGAAATACTGTAATTTCGTATAATCAGCGAAACACCCTTGGATATTCGTTTCTCAGGATCGCGGAATTTTCCTATTATTTTTTTGCGGAATTATCTCCTCTCCAACTTGCATATTAATTTAACGTCGGTGATTTTAAAAGTACTTCGCTGTGAAATCATAAGTTCTTTCGTAAGCAACGCACAGATTTCACAATTAACTGAAATTATAAAGAATAACCGATTTATTATAAATCTTGCGGAAATTTTTCAATTAAAGAAATTATTCAGAATACCTCGAAACAAATTTCACGAAGATTCTGTAACTAGAAAAACTGTAAAGACCGTTTTAAAAAAATCTCATAAATGTTACATAAATTTAGAAACCTATAAAACACGCGTAGAATTGAAACCAGCAAGATGATTAAAGCAAGATCGAGTTGAAATATACGCCAGCCGTGTGAAATGAGGGAAAATGTAGAGAAAATTTTTGAAACAGAGACAAATATCGACGAATCTTTATCGTTATCGTTCCAAACTGAATGAAGGAGCAAGCAGCTAAGAAAATAGAACGAACGTGCGACGCTTTGCAGGTATCGTCTATCTTTTCCCAATTGCTTTTGTTCTTTTTCCTAAATCGCATCTCAAAGGTGTTCTCAATCACGCTCGGGGCTGTTTCAAGCATCTACGCTCCCTCTACGTTGATGTTAAGGTCGAAACGGATATTCGACGATCGTGTAAATTACAGTTGTAAATTCAGCGACGCGACGAACTGCCACGTCTCCCTAAACCCCATCCCGTACTCTTTTTTCTCTCCCTACAGAAACGACCATTCGCGTTCGTCGTCATAAATTTCGACCAGTCTCTCGGAGAGCACCGATTCGTCTCACTTTGTTTCCATTCTCTTTATGGTACTCTGCCGATAATGCAATTTGTTGATTAGAATTTCCCAACAAGCTACATATCCAATTATTAGATATCTGACAAATTGTTTAACTTCTTCGTTTTAACACTAAACCTACCGACGCTTCTTGTATACTTATTGACCGCTCGCGATAGGCAGGACAGACTACAAATTTTTCTTAGAAAAAAAAGCAAACTAGAAATAGATACCGAGGAATATATTGTTTGCATATTTTATGGAAAGTCATAGATTAGGAAGCGATATGATAACGTTTAAATATGGTAAAGTTTGTGTAGAAATTTGAAAGCGATCAATTCGACCGCTGTGGTAGGTTTAGTGTTAAGCGAAACTTTCTAACGTAATTCGTTGATTATAATTCGAGGAATGGAGAAGAAATTGAACGTTGATTTATATAATTCATATAATCCGTATAATCGTGAGAGAGAAACGAAGAAGGAATTAACGGAGAATAAAATTTGCTAATCATTTTACGAAAATAATCCTGAAACACCTATAGAATACCTTGCGAATGTAATTGTGGAACGTCTACGGCATACTCGCGAAGAAGAAATAATCCCATACAGTACTTTTTAAAAAAACAGACTTCAAAAAGAGACTCATCTCCTCAAAGAACTCAGTCAGCTAAATTATTAATCCGCGGCAATGAAAACTCCCGATACGAAATCATCGTAGAATTGAAAAAGATAACGTACCCTTCTTAAATAGCGCTATATTCGAGCAACTTGCAATTCGCGTTACAAATTAACCATCACAAGTACCAACTTCAGGGTAATTGCTTCGATCTGACGTACCACGCGGCACGCTCAAACGGAGAAAGAGCAGCGCAGACTGGTAGAAAATCAAAGACCGACTTTTAACCACCGTTTCAGCTTTCTTCGTTCTCTCGCGCAGGCAGCCTACTCGTTTCTTTCTCTCGATAATGGCATTGCCGCGGCACTTCCGCCGCCGCTTCGACCTCGTTCAAATGCCTACGATGCGAGGAGTCTTCAAAGACGTCGCTCGCTGACGCTGGTGCAACACGATGAACCGTTCGAAGAGAGATGAGCGCCGACACTCGTGATAGAAGAGAAAGAACAAGATAGAGATAGATAAATAGATAGATAGAGGGAGAGAGAGAGAGAGAGAGAGAGAGAGAGAGAGAGAGAGAGAGAGAGAGAGAGAGAGAGAGAGAGAGAGAGAGAGAGAGAGAGAGAGAGGGAGAGAGTTGGAAAGAAGCGGCAGATTGCCAAGGATGAGCATAAATCCAGCGCGCCTGATCAAAGTACGACTAGCACTACTTGTAAAAGGGGAAGATTCCACGCGTCCTACACGAATTCACTTCCCTTAGACTTTGCCGCGTTTCACCTCGTTCTACATTCTTAAAGTTATCCTTGTTTTTCTAGAGGCTCCTCGCGTAGAATGTAAGAAGAAACGTAGACTGGGAATATAGTAGTCCAACTGTTGGTATCGCGAGACGGATGGAAAATTAAGCGTAGTACGCGAACTCTAGTTCACTTTTGCTATCTTTCTTCACGTCCATGTAAACAGTGGTTTTCTTTCGCTTGGCATTTCGGCGAGGTAAATTACGCTAAGAGATGGTGAAGTGATTAAGTGTCGACGAGGCAATGAAAGTGGAATAAGCTTACTTTTTGAAATGGTTTCTCAAAGGTTCGTTTCCGTTGATTCGGCTTTAGTTGAAACGCTTGCAGTTACCGTTTTAGAGGTAATTTCGTTCTACTCGTTCATGGTAAACATCGAGATACGTTGGAAAATTATTAGAGACGTGCTTAAGTAGTATCAAACCAGATATCGCACTCTTGTTTCCAACGTGACGTAATTCGAGAACAGAATTTAAGAAAATGTAACGAACTCGTTATTATCGCAGTGCGTTGTTTCGTTTATCAAATTGTTCAGTAAGAGAAACATGCTTCTAAAACAGCACCAAACGTCGCTCTCGTCGTCTTTAGTTTACGATCGTATAAAAGCGCATTCGGATCAATCAAGCTATCGAAATTCAAGCAAGTTCCGGGATATTTTTCACAGTGATAATTCGAAAAACATGTTTACGTAATATATTGGTATACACAAGGAGGCGTAGAGCACGGCTCGATGAAATATTTTCTCGTTAAGTTTCATGATTGCATTCGCGTCGCCAATATTTCGCCAGGGGAATACACCTAAAAAATTATAGCAGTCAATGATCGAGACAAATTGAATCCAGCCGGATGTAAATTAAATTTTACAATTTTCACGATGCCACCTGGTAAATGACGGTGCGAAAAGCGTACCTGTGCGCGAAGGGGTTCGCCGTGTGTCGATTTAATTAAATTTTAGGCAGCCCGTGTAATCGAATCCTAGTACAACTGCGATTACGAAAGTCGTTCTATGTTTAATGCCCTGCAGGGAAATAGTAAATGCAATTTAGAACGTCCTGCGGCGCGGTTAATTTATTGATATCGAGAGCGCCACCGTAATTTTCCACCGGTGCTAATAATGTACAATAAAGTTTTAACGAACCCTACGCCCGCCGAATAAAACGCCATAGAAACGCACAGAAATGAAAGAAAAGAAGAAACGGGGATTACACGTTTTGCCAGGAGCGAAGAGAGGATACTCTTTTTTTCGGTACGGTTACTCGCCGAACAAATTACTCATCGAAATTTGCAGAATTCAATCTCCACACGAATCTCCGATCCAATTCGACTGGAAAATTATTTAGAACGTAGGATGAAATTTATAGCGAGAATTAGCTTCCAAAGAGACTACCAAACACTATAAAACGCCGATTGATTATCTCAAACAAAAATCTCTCATCTTTCATCTTCAACATTCGTCGAATCAAACCATCAAAAAGCAACGAAATTACCAACTTGCCAATTTTCCTATAACACGAACACAGATCTCTATGACACGAGAAATCTCTAACCCTTCGTCCTGAAAAACGAAGAGGTGTAAAACACATAGGGCTGTGATTCGTGTCACAGTACCAAAAATATCTAATTTAAAATAGTGTAAAAGTTGCGAAAAGGACCAAATCCGGCAAACTTTCCAATCTTCCTGTAACACGAATCGAAGAACGAGCAATAATCCGCGAAGATTCAACACCAACGGAAAGTTCAAAGATCGACGAAGGAATCCACTCCGTTTATACTCTTATTCCGAATATCGGTAGCTGCCTGTTTTTCCGACGGCTCGTTAGATCGATCGAGTTCGCCATGGTCCACTAGCTGACATCGAGATTCGTTATCGTCTCGGTTCTCGGCGATCTTAGGGTCGGGGGTGGTTTGCCGGAAATTCAGGATTCAGCCCGTCTACGAGCGCAAACACAGACATACTCTTTCAAGTATCTTCGCTTTATCCGACGGTTCGTTGGATGGATCTTCGCGCTCCATCCGCATTCTGCCTCTTACCACCCTCGGCCCTGACTACCTTTATGCTTTGGCCGATACTTTGCTACCACTACTGCATAATCACCGGGTCGGAACACTGGAAATCCGCAAGCGAAGCCAGTATTACGTATTAGAACGCTTTAAACACTCGCTTTGAAGGATAGAAACCGCGTTCACACGTGCACGTGTCACATATCTCTCCTCGATTGGTCTACGAGTTCTTTGGAAAAGGCTGCTTCAGCGATTTCGTTGGCGACGACGATGTCGTGATGGGACAGATTGAGCTTTTGTACGGGAATTACGTATCTGCTTTGGTCGAATCCTCCTGCTGATACTCGTGCATGGAATCATATGTCTTGTTCTTTCAGAAATGATCAACGTTAGAACCATCGAGCGACTAAAGTATGAAACGTCAAATTATTTTCTTAAGATGAATTTTACACGGAATCCTGCGAGCGCCTAAAATTCTCCGTTATTAACAGGTTTACGAAAGCGACGATCATTGTATTATTCATAAGCGAGACTCGTCGTGGTTATTTTGGTCAAGTTCGAAACAGATCTAAAAGTATATACATAAGATGATATTGCAAGTCTAAATGATAAATTGAGATTTATTGCAGCATCAGTCAGAGTTAAGAATTAAGAGCCGAGAATTGAGAAAATGTTATGTATCTTCGTACGAATAGCCAGTGTGATCGTCGTTTCATTGTTAAATGTACCTTTCATTCTTTTGTTTAACGCTTGACGAATGAAAAGCTTGTGTAAAACTCGGCGTTCCTAAATCATCGTAGCTGAAATTAATTTTAGTATGTATATTAAAGGGTAAGAACGTAACATTATATTTGAATTATATGGTAATTTGGTTGTATGATTACTTGAGTAATGTGAATTTGATTGCGGGTTAGGGTGAGGTATAAATTGCAGGAAATCGCGTAGAAATATATTATAATTTAGGTTGTATTATGGTGTTTTGCGTAGTAGGTGGGACGTAGGTCGGTCCCTTGTACAGCAACTTGGATCACGCCATGAGTTATGGCACAGTGACCTGGATCGCAACATGTTCTGTTATGTAATGTTTTGGATTACGTCATGAATTATAGGATAGTGATCTGAACTATCCCACAAGTTACGTTATCGTAAGTTGGATCATTGCAGTTTTCCAATTTGGTATAGTGAAATTCAATGTACGTTATAATTAAACTGCGGCCTTTCACGCAAATTCATATTTTTATGAAGATAATTAAAAAGGTAGAAGCTCGATGGAAGATTAATTTGCCTATCAAATATTACAGAAAGCACTATACTTTGCACGTTTTATATATTTTTTCATGTTATATCCATTCTGTACAATTTTGCACGTGCAAATTCTTCGTAAATACATAAAAATCCCAGATCTGGTTACAATTTAACACATACCATTTTACCGTGAATTATGAATAATATATTTCGTGAACACATTTATTACTTACGGAATTTATTTCACGAAGTAATTTGTGTATTACTAAAAATTAGTAATAAAAAATGTTTTGAAATGGAATAATTTGTTTATGATCATTACGTGAATATGCGTGGCAATTATAGTACAAATGATAACAGAAAAAAAGACACCTCCAATTCTTTCCGAAAAGAAACTAAATTCAAATTAAAAAAAAAAAAAAAAAAAAAAAAAAAAAAAAAAAAAAAAAAAAAAAAAAAAAAAAAAAAAAAAAAAAAAAAAAAAAAAAAAAAAAAAAAAAAAAAAATGAAAAATCAAATTCACTTGAAAGAACAAAATAGAAAAAATCTCCAATAAATATAAACATAAATATCCAAGAAATTTCTCAAAATAGAAAAGAACAAATTCCCGAATCTTTCTTAAAAGACGCCAATGGTACCTAAAGCGGAATGTGTAAAATCGCTGGCAAATTTCTTAACGTTTGGATTTCGCGGAAAATTCTCAACCGTGTCTGCTGGAGGAAATTCGCGACGGCTTCAGGTTTGAAGGATAATTCGTGCGTTAGAGACGCGGAGTCGTCGCGTCACGACGTTCCTGCGGCCTATGGGCATGCCATCAGGATTTCTGGCACAATGCTGTATTCCAGCGTGATAGATATACAGCTGTAATCCCACGCGCTCATCCCCTTCGTCTCTCTCTCTCTCTCTCTCTCTCTCCCTTCTCTCCCTGGCTATATTAACTCACAAGTGCCGCGTACCACCCTATACATCTACCAACGCGACAATGCACGCCGAGCTCGAGGGTGCGCGTGCATTAATATGTAGATGCGCGTGCACGTGTACCCGTTGGGATTTCCACATTCATAGGTAGATGCGTACAAGTAAACCGCTTTAATTCGTGAAAAAGTCGGAACAAGCTTATTATCGACGTTAAATCGCGTTAACAATTTCGTGTGATCGTAATATGCGGCAGTTAAGTTTTCATTATAATTGTGGTTTACGGGTTTTGATACAAATATCGACGGTTTATGATGGATTAGAAAATGGTTTGTAATGATCTGTGTCGATCGGAACGATTAGCATCGAGTGTGATGGACTATAGCACGAGGTGAGGAATTAAACGTAAGTCGCGTCGGACGATTGAATTTCTATAAACAATTATCAAATTGATGTCGTATTTCTGGTTTAGAAGACGCGACGAAGATCGAGTTAACGATTTATCGTTACTGCAAGGGGCCAACGTTAAGCGCGACGTTTAAAGCAACTCCTTTACACGAATTTTACCGCGATTCTTTCTTCCTTGCAGAATAATATCATAATGTGAAAGTTGCTGCAGCCTCCGTGCCTCTTTTCACCAAGGAACCCTCTTTTCACGAAGCACGAGATCCAACGAAATTCACGATAACAACGACTTTGCATTCGTATCGAGTGAAATAAGGGGAAGTTAGGACGACAAAGGGCCCTTGAAAGGGCGGCTTTCGGTAAACTGTTTCGATGGACGAACTCGTTAAACAACGATTCAACCGAAGAACACGGAGGCGTCGATTCATTAGTCAATTTCTTCCGGGCAAACTTCGTGAAAGAAAAACGGAGACAAGAGAAAGAAGAAAGAGAAGGAGAGAGAGAGAGAGAGAGAGAGAGAGAGAGAGAAAAGAGAAGAAAATATTACCCAAGGACGTAGAATCGAAGGGAGAAGTTGATTTACCCGCAAGTTCACCATGAACTTCGGTTGGTTTGCGTCGGTGAGGAGGAAAAAATCGAGGTGTTCTCGAGTTGACGGCCTTTTAACACCGGCCGGAAGTAAGAGTGCCACTCCTGACAACAGACAATTGCAACGCGACGAGAGTCGTTCAACTATAAACGACCACTACAATTACGAGGAACGCGCAGCCACGCTCTCTCGACTGGTTAACGTTCTGCGCGGAATAATTAAGCAAATTTGCGCCGACGTTTCTGATTTAACTTCTACCGGCGGTCGCGTGGGCGAATTTGTCCGTACTTTCCGCTCTCTAGCGTCGCGAGAAGAATCGCGGAAATAGTCTGGAGCACGTGGTTTCCCGAGTACATGCCCGCTGGACTAACGAGTCGAGTTTCCCACGAAGCGACAAACAATCGATAATAGAACCGTATGGAATCACAACGTGTTGATGCCTTTATGCAAACAGAGGTATTTATCATAAAAAGTGACGTAACTTTATAATTAAATCTTTGTCATATTTTTCAATAATTCGCCTTTCTTCTTCGTTTTTCTATCTGTGTATAAAGAGCGAAAAATCTTTGATCTCTCGAACATATTAGGTCGTCCGAAAAGCTTCCTTCGTTTTATGAAGAAACAATGGATGCACAACGTTTGTCGTTTTACATTATTTTCTCGTATTACGTATGATCGATTTTGTTCTATCAAGATAAAGATCACAACGTTCGACGGATTAGGCTTCGTGTTTGTATAAAGATGCATTGTTGTATAAAGACGCGTCTGTAGAAGAAAGACGCTTTCCGGACAGCCTGATAGGAATGGTACTACAAGATACGATGAACGTTATATAAAAATACGGTTAAATTGACTTTCCTAGGAATATCAAATTAAAAACTTTCAGAACTGTTGGACAACCGATAGATTGATTAAATATTTCGCGAATAAAGACTTAACTCGGTAACGAAAGTTACGAATATTTCTCGTGCAAGTTCGATATTCATATTTTTCGCGGACAAAAGTGCCTCTAGTTAATTATAAACCGATGACACGATTTCCAGTAATAATACCGCGATAGTTGGTTACTTTCCACGATAATCCTCTCTTACGTTATTATCTGGCATTTGCATCGGAAAGATTAAACCGTGAAGTTAAATTACATACTGTGTGAGAGATAGGAGGTGAGAGGCAAAGAGCGAGAGCAGTAAAATCAGAATACTCTCGATAACGGGCTCGCCTGCGATAACGCATATTGTGCTGATGAATTGCTCGCATACCTTTATCTACACACAGAGAATACCTTTCTACAAATCGTTGATTATTCGACAAAACATTTGGCGCAGGCGTCGTGGTTGTTGGGATCATTACTGGAGTACAAATCGAGAAGTATTCGGAGTAATTTATGCAATATGCTGGATAGAGCCACACTGATTTTGTGTTTCGAGATAGATCTATCCGTAAATACCAGAAATTATTGTATACTGGATTATGCAATAAGGTCGCATTTTTTTAAAAGATCATTTTTTTTTAAAGGGACGTTGTTATTTTCATATAAGATTTATTTTATTAATGACGTAAGAAAATGTCAGAAGTATCTCTATTTACAAGTTGGGAATAAAGCTATTACAATATTATAAACGTTTACCTACAATGTGACAAACATTCGATTAATACAATATTCAGTTAATACAAACGGTGTTAAGTAATTGACCTGTATGAATTATTCCGTTGTTCTGTTATTTTCTGCTAGTGGATTAAACAGATTATTTGCTATGAGACTGTCTGCACTATCTTTGTAACTATGGGACTTCGTATATAAATGAAACTAATTATATCCAATTATTTATATGGACTTACTTAATTTCCAGTAATAGGCGACTGTTTCTATAATGGCAAGTCGAAGAAGATTCAGAAAACTTGTAAACAACGAATTAATCAGATTTCTTCTCTTTCGAGAAATTCGTTAAAATACTCGATCTTTGGTCCAACTGATCTCCCTGACAATATGTAGAAGAAGAAGATTCAGAAAATCTCTGAACGACAGATTAATCAACTTTTCTCGTAAAATACCGGGCAATCGAACGATTTTTACGAGATTTCCAGTTGTACGTTCGCGTAGAAATTAAACCAATTATGCCTGTCAATTTGCGTCCTCCGCAGTACCATAATAATAGCACTCGAATCCCGTCGCACGCTGTTTGACCATTACGGAGGCATGCCGGCTGTCATGCTTCTCGTAAATACCTACGGTCATCAAAAGGGTCCTCAGAATCCCGCAGCGCCGATTTCCATAGCCATTGATCTATTCTGAAGCCAATGCTAGAATTAACCGATCGATTGGCCACCCTGCATTTCGGATCCGCGACTGCCATCAACTGGAACGCGACTAATTACATTCACGATACACGTTCAACCCCTTTGTTGTTCGTTTTCCATCTAATCGTCTCGTGGCTTCTGTCCGATTTTTGTCTAGTTCCTATTCAATATCATTTTTATAATTGTCTCGTGCACTTCCTGTTTGGTATGGTTCGATTAGCTATTTAATGGGTAGACCGTTTCATGGTAAGAAACTTCGGATAGCGGAGTATCGTAATATTTGACCATTCACCAATATTTTTGGTTTAACTCGGATTCCAGCTAGGTTATCTAATTTTAAACTTAACTTAAAACTTTACTTTTGTTTTAATCCATATCCCATATCTTACGGAATTTTGCGTGCGGTTTAGTTTGCTTCGGTTTGATCAGTGATCTGACGAATAGATTCTTTCGTAGCGAGAAATTTTCAATTGCGGAGTATTATAAGAATTAACAAGGAATAAGGATTTAAAGAAATAAGAATTTAATTCACTAGTATTGTTGAGGCCACTCAGAAAATAGTTTTTACGTTCATATGCATTTTATCATCAAAATACGCGTCGTACATGTTACGTAATAACGTGTAACTGTTAAAAAAACGTTGATGTTTTATAATGTTAATTTTCGCATCAACCAAACGATACAGCACGCATCATGGATCAGTTTGAATCATTCGATATAGTTACGATAAGAAAAAACGACGTCTGGCGTACGCCAGGTAGAAAGAGGTGGAATTTAACGACAAAATCGAGTTCCTCGGAGCATCTTGAGCCGAGGATTTCGTGTGTCTGATGGAATTTCCTCGAGAATGGCCAGGGAAGCTTCCCATTCGTGCCCAACCATACACAGCCATGGCCTGACTCGGGTTCTCTGACCTACTTGCGTGGCCGAAAGAGCCGATTTTCGGATTCTACGGCACGTCTTACTTTTTCCACGTAAAGATACACCGTAGAAACCCCGTATGGGGAACCATTTCCCCGACGAAAAATGTTACCATGCGATAGAGCCCCGTCTTCTTATTGCACGCAACACTGCCACGAAGTTTCAGCTCAATCTTCGACGAAAAATTGAATGCCGATACGAACGGGAGTCCGAATGAAATACATTTTCCTCGTGTGATCCTTCGATGCAGAAACTTTCTCGCATTCCGTGAAAATTCTTCGCTGTATAGAATGGCAGTGTTTTTCTAAAGGAATTTATTGTACTGTCTGTATTATGCAAAGATCACAGCAGAAAAATATGGTAAACCGATGTTACATTTATCAATTAATAATTTTCTTTAGCCCAATGCGTTTCTATCGAATGTATATTTCAGTATTTCGAAATACCAAATTTCCGGTCAATAGTGTATATCTTCAGGATTAAATAATGCTTATTTATTACGACCGTTATTATAATAAAAAACAAAGAAGCATGGTACTTCTGTAACACTTGAAAAGCTGCCTGTGATACTTAAAAATTCCAGGCAATCGTATACAAAACTTGTCCGAATCTGTGAATCCTTGACGTCATTTTCACTACAAATATATTTACCGCATTTTATAATTTCCAATCTATTTCTCAAACGTCCTCTGAACTTCCCAATCAACTCGTAATCGTAATCGTACAATGGAAAAAGTTTCAGACATTTCTTTGCCGATAATACGATCTAACATTCATAAAAACCGATCGCACATATTTTTCACGATTTCATAGTGGTCCGAAGATCAAACGAACGGTATGGAAGTACAGGTGACGAATGGAAGGAGATGACGTCGAGCCGTGAAGTAATGAAAAGGTTGAAGTGCGGCCAACAATTATAGCTGAGCATTCTCGATGAGCAGCATCGGGTGCTTTCAATGCGCCATGAATCAACGCCAGTCAACGGCATTTACCAGCGGCTGCATTCCTCCGCGTTAAGCACATCCCCATCCACTTTTATCATTCATTTCTCGTTGCAACTATTTACGCTCTTCCTTTTATCGTTTTACTTATCTTTTACCGTATCGCTTTTTACTTCGCGCGAATTTATAACCATCCTTTCCTCTCTCCTCTTTCCCTTTTATTTTATAAAAACATGATTTTAACGAGTCGAAGCTGAAAAAGGATGAAATATTTCTGACAAACTCGATTTCACAGTGGAGATTGACGGACGCTAATGAGAGAAAAGCCTTTCGAAAAAGGTGGCGCTAGTGGGAAGTTTTATTTTACGGATGTTATTGCGGACGTAACAGTAGGAGGTTTTACTTTACAAATGTTCTTTCGGATTACTCTGGACACCATATTTTAATAATTGTAATGAACGTAATTAATTTCATACAGCGTAGAATTTGAGAAACTTTTTGAATAATTTTTATATTTCCTGTAGTTATAATTATTAATGTACCTGCATTAGTAATTGAACGAAGGAAATATTCCGAAATTAGATGTAAATTTTTGTTCATTAATATTTTGGTATTTTATTTCAGTGGCGAGTTGATCGAACCTACTACCTATAATCTTGATAATTAAAAATATAAACCACTGCTAACCTATAAATTAAACTGATGGAAATAATAACGAGTAGCTGTTGCGATAGATAATAGTAATGAGTTACTATTCGAAATGTTCGGTCTACGATGCAGCTTAATTTTCCTCAAATGATCACTGATTTCCATAATTGGATCCAGGTTTAATTCGATATCAAAGCCACGGATCGTCCACGCTCTGATTTTACGATGACTCGAAGGAAATTAATTTCACGATATTAGACGCGAACGAAACGCGCGGTTACGGAAACCGAATTTCGTTCGAACGCGTTATACACGACGTCGTCCAATTTAACGATCGTATTCTTTTACGAGATCGCTTCGTCGCAAACCGTATAGCTCGCGGTATGTAAATAACGTTTACGGTGAACGAGTATCCGCCACGTTTCCGGATATTACGTCGGGAGGAACGACTTTGAATTGCGATTCGACGTGACCACGCTTCGTCACTCCAGACAACGGTTTATTTTACTGGGACATTTTGCTCGTATCAAGAGTTATAAAAGTTTATCTCTACTGATTATCTATATAAAAAGAAGACACGTTTACATGATGATTTATCAAAAGATAATATTAGCGAATAATAATTAGAAAATAATTTAGATCACATAGTGGAAAAGTTCATTTATTAAACGTGCCAACATTTTGCAAGTAATTTAATATTTTAATATAGCAATGGAAAACTTGATCTTTCATCATGCGAATGAAAAATAAGAAATAGTGGAGAAAACGAGCGAACTCTAATTGTACAAATTGTTTGTCTCTCGACAAGTTCGGATAACTGGGGTTCCACTGTCAATCTTTGTTTTGCTATTTTACCATATCGCGTCGAGTGAAGCAATCGGATTGTTAACTCTGACTCGGATTATAATTATTCTTTATCAGTTATATTTTAGGTAGATACAGGTTGATAAATAAACGAACGTTTTATACTTGATTATACTTAGTCATAATTTGGTTCATTCTAGTTTAACATTAGTTGTTAAAAGCTGTAATTAATATTACAACTTCTTTCTGTCATAAGCTACAGAGAATTAAAATGCGAGAATTAAATCAGCTGCGAGTAGAAACATAGATACGATGGCTATTATTTCCATGCAAATTTTTGATCGAAAAGTTGCTCTTTGAATAAGTTTCGCTAGATTGATTGATAATGTTCCGAAATGTTATATAGTAGGCATCGATGTCGATGAATTTCGAAGATCGACAATCCCAGGATATTTACATGCGGATATATATCATATTATAACCGTGCATGTCAATACCAGTATATCGTAAAAAGAACTGAAGTTCGTTCACAGACGGATTTCGAAATTCTATGTGTATATAACGGATTCATAAATCTTTAAAAAGTCTAAACGGATATAGTTTATGAATACGGTGCATTTACAACAAAATACACACGCATTTTGCAATCGTTTTCAAACTAAAGAGCCAAATGCATTAAACGAATGAAAATTATTCCATCTACTTTATATATAACCTGTACGTTTGAAAAGACGAACTTAGAGAAACGAATGGAAATGAGAAATAAGCCGATGAAAACGTTTCGTCCAATGAAATATTCGTTTTACAAGAAAATATTTATTTAAGTTTTCTTTATTTCCGTTAAAATGCCAACGAAAACAAATGTAGACACGAACTACCGTCGCGAAAAATGCGAACACATTACGAGAGCCTGCAAAAAGCGAGGTGTTCTGCATACGTGGATTCTGTACGTACCGTCGAACGTTATCGAATGTTGCGAAAACGCTCGAAATGTTTGCAGAGGCACGAATGTACAGGATGATATTCACCCGTGCAAAATACACGATTCGATATCAACCATGCATTCGATCTTTCGTCGTTGCTGCTACGATAAATTGTGTCACTTACTTTTTGATAATCCGACGAGATTTGCCGTATTTTCTCCGTCTTGTTACAACGAGCATTATCTCATAGAAGAATAAATTCCAAAGGAACAATTTACCGAGTGGTATAAATTTGTATTGTATTCTGCGAACTAGTGTCAGAAAGGATCTTTGTTCTTGAATTTATTTCTCAGCCAATTTTATTGAAAGGAAGAAAGCACGTGTATCTCTGCAGAGCTTCTACGGATAGAAAAAGTTCTGTGGTCTGACAATTTTTTAAAATTTGCATAATCGCCTTAACAACAATTCTAACAATTTTAGAAATTCCGCAACACCCCTATAGCACTAATCTAACGCTAAAAATGAAAACAGTGCAAACTCTGGTAAAGAATTTGCCAACTTTGATAACATCGAAATTGTTAAATTCCCGAATTCTCCAAAAATCCACCAATTCCTCTAACTTCGCAATTCGAGTAATCTGAAAGTTTCTCTAGCTGCGCAACTTCGCTTCGAACAGTTCCCAGAACTATTTCCCCCCGATACAGAAGTAGTAGAGAGATTTCAAAAATTCCTTCGCGCTGCCAGCATAGTGGATCAATTTTTCCAAAGCTTAGAGAAGGAACGAGTCTCGTCGTGTTTTTCTACTGCGCGATGGAAACAAAAAGATAACGGCTGCATGGTGCAGCGTTTGTGCAATGATAATGAAAGAACGATTAGGATGATCCCTGGCGCGCGTTTTTCCTTTTTTTTTTTCAATTCCAATCGGCGAGCTTTTGATCGAACCGTTCGCGATTTAAAGCAAACAGAGACGGTAATCGGTCTAACCGATACAAACGGGACACGTCTGTATGGGCATCAACCGCAGCTACGGCCAATTTGTACGAGACTGTAAACAAGAACGGCACAAAGCAAATTCCGTGCACCGGATACTACGAATCCCGGGAAATGATACAGCACCGATCAGGCTGATAACTTAAGCGAAAATTACCGCCTCACCAGATACATCGTTTGATAAGAACGTACAGACGTGTAGCAGGTATTTTTCTTAGATACTGTTAACATATTTTATATACGAATCGAAATAGGAAAAGGAATGTTGTATCGTTATCCTGATTCTTCAAAAATGTTAACCGTACGATACTACAGAGAGTACGGTAACTGATAGCAAAACTGAGAGATGGGCTATTCTTCAGGAAACTGTACGTCGAAAATGTGGAACAATGTTTTCGCACACGAGGCTGCAGCCTTGGGAAGACGACTTTGAAAATTTGCTCGGTATACGTATGCTAACCCGAAGTTTCAACTTCATTGAACTGTACATTAACCTAAGTACGTTATGAATTACTTAGGTCTTGCGGAACTTCTCACAAACACCTAACGTAGATCCTGTAAATCGAAAGATTCCTCAAAATCTCCCCTCTAGGAATTTTTCAAGCGATCAAATATTATTTCATAATCGCCAATTAAAATAAATAATTTATGGTAATTCAAATAATTCAATTTAATCCAAGTATATTTTTTAATAATTTCTAATAGGTATTACCCTTCGTTATGGAACGTCATTGTATATGTAGAGTGTATCCACAAAGTGGTCAAAAGTAAAGAACAGATTACGAGATAAAATGTAATGGATCGAGGGTCAAAGAGCGAGTTGGAGATAACGGAACGGGTTAACCGGGTTTATTGGGACGCTATGGAGACGTAGAGGTGGGTTCGCTTTGCGCTATGAGAACCGGAACCAGGTTAGAGCTCAAGTTATAATCTCAGAATTTCGTAATAGAGTATATAGTCCGTCCGCCTGCGGCGAGAATGTCTGTTAACGTATTTACGAAATCCGTCTTCGCTGATTTAATCGTCAAACGGCCATTTACTTTCGTCCCCTGATGCGGCAAATGAAAGTAGTTTCAATTTCAATTTAAATCGCTTTATCATTAAAATCTTCTCCAAACAACTGTAACTACGATTTAATTCACGATATTACGGAAATATCCAGCTTAACATTCTTTCCCTCCGTGCAGTACGAAATTTTAAATCGTCAATTTTTATTTAAAATCGAAAAACCAATTTACGACTGTATATTAAAGATGCGAGTGCCTCCTACGTAGAATTAGGGACAACGAATTTGAATATCTCGTTAAGACGAATCTCTAATTCGCGAATAAGAATTTTTCAATCGAAAAGAGAATTTCTCTGCCTATAAAATTACCGCCTTTGTTAGGTATCAACGTCGTTAGGTTTCGCTAACAATGGTCTGCTTACACAAAAATGTCATTTCAATTATTTACTAAATAATCTATGTACAACGAGGACATATAATAAATAAGTATATATCCTAATATTAGTTCGACTAAACTTCACTTCTACCTACTTTTTGCTACTATCTGTCCACTTATTTTCGTCCCCGACTGTATACGAGACCGACCGTGCGGTACAAAAATATCGAAGCAAATCCGTGCGAGACATCGTCGTGTCGTCTTGTCCGTCGAAAAACGGAAATAGGAGGATAGAACGCAAGCAACGGAGACAGCGAGAAGAAGTACGGGTCACGAAGAGGGGCAAAGGGTCTGCTTGAAAGGGCTGGCAGGAGGACAAGGGGATTCCCAGAGCCACGGCACTCGAGCGAGTCTGAACCATTACCGGCATGTTTGAGCGACGAGCCGCTTTGATGCCGAAAGCCTACTCGAGAAGGAGCTGATGGAGTGGCTCGAGTGGCTCCTCGAATGGTCCCTCCTTGTCTCAGCACCTGAACCGGATGTCCACACAGGCCTTCCCGGTTTGAGAGTCACGAATTTATGGCCGGCGTGCTAGACTGAATTAGCCTGGCGCATCGTATTGTCGATTAATTATTGATGCGACTCGTTAGATAGATGGATGGTTTAGACACGATGATGGTAGCTAGCGAGTTAAAGAATTTCGAGACTCGTTGATTTCGATAAGTTTCGAACCTTCTTTACAGAGTGCTTTTTGGCGAATGTTTAATACGATCTGTGATATTTGGCACTGCTCTGGAAATATCCAAAAGTGGCTACCAAAAGTATTTGTGGTATTTTCAGGTACAATTATTGTCCAAGGAAAGAACGTTTTATCAGATTCTACGTTTCATTTTCGTTTTTGTAATTGTATGAAAGTGTTTCGATTGAGTCAAACGAAGTTTAATGTTCTTGGGCCTAATTAACTAGTTTGTAGATACTAACGGGAATGATCTATTATATAATAAGGAAGAAGCAATACGCCAAATTGAAATTTTCTTAATCGGATCCAGCCTTTCGAAAACGTCAGCTTTCTATCTCTATCAGAACGTCAACGAGTCAGGACGTCGAAAGATAGACGCATCGTTCGTTCCTTTTTTCTCGGTCGTTTACGAATTCGAACGGCAATCGATTTGCGTGCAGATATGCACGGAGAGTCCCGGTCGAATAAAAATGGAAATCGCGGAGGCAGTTTACGCCGGGAATCAATGCAATCCCTTTCCAGATTAAAATTTTATTTGCAATTAAACGACGATGGACCAGCTGTGTTTGCCGTCGCAATGATCTACCTTTGTGACAAAACGAGAAACAACAAACGTAAAATGAAATAAAAAGACAGAAAGGAAAAAGAAAAACACGTACGACTGGAACAGGTCATGAAGCATGTAGTGGTCGTCGATTCATTCGACTTTGTTTCTCGTGATTATTAAAAACAATCAGTGATTCGTCGAGACTGAAGAATCGCGTGTAACTGAATAAATAATTGGAACATGAAGAATCGGAGGGCTCTTAATAGAACTGTAAAATCGGCCTGTCCTTGTTCCCATTGCTAAATGGATCCACGTGAATATTTTTGAGAGCACGCACGTCGAACAGTTACGAATAATTGCTAATGTAAAAGGTAGCTCGGGAACAAGAGTAATTTTTAATCATAATTGCCTTGCGGCTAGCATGATCTTCCGCCATTATTATTGAGCGCAATTACCACTACTTTTCAATATATTAGTTCCAGCCATTAGTGTTTCAAGGCCTTTTCTATTTCCTTAATAAATGCTTTCGTGAGCTTGTTCTTCGTTCGAAGTTGTTTTACGATTTCTTCAACTCTTTTAGATACGGAGAAAAAACATTTAACATTACGGAAATAAATTTTTATTTTACCTTCGACATTATATTATTCTATCACATTAGATAGCCTATTTATAATATTTATGTTAATCATTATCGTACAGTTGTTTGCTTGCCGTGTCACGATAATTATTGTAAAACAAAAGTTATACAAAAAAACACTATTATAATCGAAAGAGTTAATTAAAATACGTAGAAAAAATAAAGAAGCGCGAAAGTACATATATAGATCAATGTTTGCAGATGGTAGCTTTGGAATTATTATGCCAGACCACGCATCCAGTTATGATATGTACTCTCACTGATAGTTAATGATTCAAGGCTGGCTCTTGCCACTGGAATTGTTAATGATTCAATATTTATTGACTCGCACTGCCGGTGATTCATTGATATATGCTAAGCTGCATCGTTGTAAAATTGATCGTGGAACGTTTATTTATGTCAACGGAAGCAGTCTGGCCGCTTATGATTGATTTGTGCTACTGAGCGCGCTGTTGACTTATGCTACTGGGAGTAAAAGAACCGTTCGTATAATATGTATGCGATACAGGAATACGATTATATTGAAGAATCTTGGGATTCGAAATATACAATTGGAGAATTAATTGATTCGAATATGCAGCTTTCAAGATTAGTATCAATTTCTCAACGTCAAAAGTAACAAAACTCATAATGTTACGTGAAATTAGTTTCAGGTAATTTCCGCGGAATTTCAATTACAGCTAACGTTTATACGTTTAAGAGCGTGGTATATCGACACCGAGATTGATAACTTTAATTCGAAATTATTACGAGTTATCCTGTATTTCGAAAATCATGTTTAAAACGAGGATATACGAGGATTTTATTTAGAATTTCGATGAATTTCCTCCTTTTGTACCAAAGTTAATATTCTTTCTCACATTTCTTCCCCTAAAGAACGTATTACACTTTCCTTACATATTTAAAGCACTTATGAATACGAAATTACATCATGCTTTTAAGAAATCTTAATTAAGTATTCCTTACTCTCCTTAGTTAATCTACATGTTCATAACCTTTTCACAGGACGAGGAAATTATTTCTCCCAGCAATTAAAGTCACGTGTATGCACAATATGAAAATACGTTTCCATTTCTGAAGTTCTATATAGACAACAATGGGAAACATAATATTCAATGCTATTAAACCTTAATTTCATACAATATGTACGACAGTGCTACGAGAAATAAATTGATCAATTAATTGTGTCCATTGCACGATTACAATAATAATGATATCGAATTTTTACAAGATACAACTTATCGACACTCTAATAATTTTCTTGCGTAATAGAAACAAGTTTAACATCGAAACAAATAAGAGTTCTCTAGAAAATTTTGCGAATTACAAATCGTTCAAATTTTAAAATTATAAAATACAAATTCACAACCTACAACATTTCACTTGGCAAATTCATTAAGATTATTAATAGATAAATTATTAGAGAATCCTGCCGAGGATTAAACGTTTTCACAATTCCCTAATAATTTCTCAGGTTAACTCGAGTTTCCCCAAGTGTCTTAATACTTATGAATGGGAATGTACATAACCGTACATACGCGTACACAGATCCGGAAACGCGACGAGTTGAGAATTTATCATTCAGCGCAGTGGTAGTTCGCCAGTTCATTCGTCAGCGAGAGTTACACGGTCGGCGCGACGGAAAACGGGTCGGAAAAAGCGCGAAAGAAGGACGCGGTGAAAATGGATGCGGCTGCGGGCCACAAGCACGGCCGCTGATTGCGCCGCGTCCCGCTCGCACCTGCTCGCGTGTGGATTTCGGATTTGCTGCGTGCAAACACGCAGCGTTGCCGCTGAATTATGTGCTCGATTAACCTCGAATCGATTTCAACCGCGTCGCCGCCGCGTTGATTCGAAAATAATTGTTTTCCGGCTTATGACCCATTCGGGGAACTTCTTTCTGTGTGGTTTGACGTCGTTTGATTCGGTTTGTTCACGTCGAGTGTGGCAATTGTAAGATGTAATTTGAGTTACATCGATAGCGGAACAGTTAGTTGTAAGTTCGAATTATGTTTGAAGTGGTATGGATGAGTGTAAGATGGTTTGAAGAGCTGTTGAAGTGCAAAGTGGTTTGCTTCTACTTCTTTTTATTTTTTTTTTTTTTTTTGGTGATTCAGGAAGATAGCGTTGTAACATCGGCATTGACATTTCCTTGATTTTCATATGTGTTTTTATATTTAATAGTTGAAAGGTTAGTTGGATTATTTGAACCCATTAATAAAACTGATCGTTTTTACCAATGAGTATACTCATTCGCAAACTTTTAGCTCGTGAGGGAAGATAAATATTTTTCTGCGTCTCATGTAAAATAGTAATAGATTATTTGTGTAAGATGCAACAGAAGTATGCACAAGAGGAATAAAGGAAAAAGAAAGAAGAAATTTCCATTGACCATTTATGTTAGACGCATGACGTTTCGTATGGTATGAGTTCGCTAGTGAATCCAATGAACGACGGAGATAAAGTGTCATCAAATTTTTGGATATTTGCATGCAGCCATTTAATCACGCGGCGCTGTATTTACTTTCGTTGGAATTTTATCGAGAATCCGATATTAATTTCATGGAAATAGGTAGTGAGATGCGAAATATCAAGCGGCAGAATACTATGTGCGCATATTAATACTGATCCGTATTTATATCACTTCTATAAATACAGTTTTGGGATAGTATCGAGTGAGATAATTACTGGTTTTAAAGATATCCAGCGCATGAGATTATAAGTGCTACAAGTTGCTTTCTCAGAAGCCAATGAAGTTATTCAATTATTTCTTTCGTTAATTAAATGGTTCTGAGAGCGAAACAATATTTCCTTCCTCATTTTTTAAAATGGATCTTTGTCATTCAAATAATGTTCTTTCTACTTTCGTTCCTTTATTATTGAAAGCAAAATAAACCAACGTCTGTCACCTTATCATTGCCCGCTCGTTACTTTGTTTCACTTCTTAAAAATTACACTTGACAGTTTAAGAAAATAATATGTGCGTAATTCGCGTTTTGTCGTGTAAAATAACGTACGTGGTGGAATAATGTACAACGTGTTGCCTTATTGGAAATTTCTCAATAAAAAAAAAAAAAGATTATCATCGTCTACGAGCAAGATATCAAATACATTAACTCCTCTAACAGCATAGCCTAATTTAGAAGAAGTCCAAGGTGACTCCCAGGAAAAGTAACTTTTATATTTTTCCGCCACGAAGAACAAAATCGTGGAAACGAGCGTGTTGCTTTCGACACTAATTAAAATCGAGAAGTCGTGGAGGGCAGGCAACGTAGCTTGACGATATTCTTTCGCGGTTCGCCGACCGTCCAGGAGAAGAGAATTGGGTCGCACGTGGAGAGGGTCTGCTTGCCGGCAGGATGAGCAGGTCGCAGTTAATTGGGTCATCGTCACGTCGCGTTTAACGAATGTTTAATTTGTCTCGTTACGAAGCCGGCCCCGTGATTAATTTCGATTAACTACGCTGTCAAGTTCCTGCGTCCTGGTTACACCCTTAACCTTGTCCATGATTCGTTCATGACTCTCGTTACGAATTTCA
Organism: Bombus confusus; assembly: GCA_014737475.1. NCBI lineage: Eukaryota > Metazoa > Arthropoda > Insecta > Hymenoptera > Apidae > Bombus > Bombus confusus. The sequence continues at coordinate 3,566,070 of JACXIV010000072.1, read as the reverse complement.
AAGATCTATCGAATATTTTTCACGCTGTCTTGCACTTTCAACCCGGTGTAGCTAGCATTTTGTTTATTTTAATATTGGGAAGACGAAAATTAATAATTGCCACAAAACATGATAGTTCAATTTTAATATAATGGCGTATTGATTAAATATGATAATACAGCATGGACGAACAGATAGAATAACATTCGACAAAATTAGTTTATGGAATTTATCGTACATCGTTTCAATTATTTTGAATAATTGGAAGAACTCTCGGTGTCTATGTACCCTGCGCTCTTTTTTAATTACACTTTCTCGAATTCTAAAGTGGTCCGACCATATGTAATTCGATCATTTACTACCTCGTGTCTTCCTTCATCCCTTCATATCCGACGCGCTCTGTGATTTTGAATTTCGTCAGAATGCAATTTTTAGGCAATAAGCTAGAACGACCGTGGGACCAGCAACGCGTAAAAAAAAAGTGGACAGACAAAAATTGCCTACCATTTGTTCTGTTGGAGCGGCACAGTAAAAAAAAAAGATGAAAACAGGAAACAACTGAATTTACTTTTTCAACGTTAAACTAAAAATGGAAAGAGAAACACGAGGGCGCCATTCGTTTCGAAGATTTGAATTTCGACATTGAAACGAGGGCTCATGATAATATATAATTAAAGGGCAGAGGCAGTGGCAGATTTTCAACGAGAACCATCAAAAATGTCAATATGGTGGAGAATGGTCAATAGGGTCAATGTCGGTGAAAAATTCAGCGACTTAAAAATTTGTCGCTCAACGAACAATTTCCCATCGTACGTTAAATATGTTATTCCTGATTCGTATTTTATTTTCGTTCGAACGAATTTCCTCTATTTTTTTGTCCCATAGTTTTGTTTTGTACAGAATCAAACAGTGATATTGTTTGAAATTAGATTCGTTTCGTAGCTTAAGTGATATGAAATCGTTTCTTTCTCTGTTCTGTTTTTTTTTCTGTTTCTTCTCCCAATTTCATGGCCGGATTTTATCAAGTTTCACCGGACTGCAGATATTAAATTCCGCGTACGACCAAAGTCTCTGGAATTTCGACTTTTCAACCGGCGGCTATAAAATTGTTAACGAATTTCGCTACGCTTTGCGCGACATTCTTTCCCGGTTTGTCAAGTGATCGTTTTTGATTTTTATCATTTCAATCGTTTTTATAAAATAGAAATCGATTCAAACGCTTTTTCTGCAGCAAGAATATGTGTTTGCCGATTCAATATCTAGCTACGCTTTAGAAATGTAATATTCTCTCTCGATAATTTCGCACCTTGCATATTTTAATAAATTCTTATAATCACTCTTTCATGGACAATCGTTTAATTCTTCTCGTCTAGTAAGCTTTCAGCTAAATTTCACTTGTAAAAAATATTCTTCTAATGGCGATCGTTTCCGCGAAATGGAACGCGCTCGCGTTTTAACGTTCAATTTCTTAAACCTTTTACTCACCTCTGCAGGAAAAGCGTAGTTGTTAATGCGATGCTCCGATCCGTAATCGTTATCCATCCCATAGTGTATGTAGATCTCCTCGAATTGATAATGATAGGCGAGTGGGCCACCTGTTATATTGACTCGCACCTTCGCTTCCCGATCCGCTCTGAATACCAGGAACTGACCGGTGTTGTATAAATGCCCGGAAACCTAAAACCAAATCAATTGGGAATCTTACTCGTTTGGGTAATCGATCTACCGTTCTATCATTAGCCAACTTGTTGTTAAAGTTGTATTTCAAACTGGAAACTATATTTTCCGATTTCGATATACAGGGTGGTTGGTAACTGCTGGTACAAGCGGAAAGGGGGTGATTCTAGGGGAAAAAAGAAGTCGAAAATATGGAATAAAAATTTTTCGTTCGAGGCTTTGTTTTCGAGAATATCGACTTTGAATTTTCGCTCTGTACGCGTGCACTTTATCGCGTCTCGTTAGAACGGATCTCACTGTAGATCATTGTCTCGATTGACGTTACGTTGATAAACACTCGCAATGTGACCGAAGTTTTCCTACCTATTAACTTACTATCCGACTTTTTTATTCTATTTTTTTATTCTTATTTTTTTTATTCTATATTTTCGACTTCTTTTTTCGCATAGAATCACCCCCTTTCCGCTTGTACCACCAGTTACCAACCACCCTGTGTATATATATATATATATATATATATATATATATATATATATATATATATATTAATGTGAAAAAGTCTTGTCTCGAGTAGAATGGTTGTATAATGGTAATTCATACATTTTCGATAAATATTTTAATATTCCATTTCTGAAATTCCAAATTCCAACTTCGATTCAAACGGAATTAAAATAATTACAATCGAACAAAAATTGAAATAACTCCAGCCACTGTAACCGAATAAATTATCATCGTGTATTATTTATACTATGAATTTATTAAAATGCACTAGACAGGAAATTATTCACTGTTGTGTAGAGATAAAGTAACATTAATGTACGCAGTTATATCCGCAACGTAAAATGAACGTAACATTCTTGTAATCTAGTTGCATGTATAACGTAAAATTAACGCAAAACGACGGATTTTATCAAACAAGAAGAGCAAACACGGTTCCTGGCAAATCAAAATATACTAAAACCGTTGGAAATGATACTCGCGTTTGCCATCGATCGGAATGCCGAGAAGGAACGTTTCTTCCATCACTTTCATAACTTTACTGGCTGATAAATTTCTTGTAACTTCGATTTCCTGCCTCTCGTTTCCATATTGTCGACTGGAAACTTTCTCACTCCGCAGCTACAGTTTTCTCGCTCCGTTCCATTCGCTTTTCAACCTAAATATTTTCTACAGTTTGAAATTCGATAAATCCATCTCCACAAGGATACGGTAATTTACGTAAATTTCCATGAAAAATTCCCTGACGATATTTTAACGGGAAATATAAGCATAAACGTGAAACGAGCACGTTTCCTCTTTCTTCCTGGTTTCGCGTTATAAACCGTAATTACGAATGGCGTTTTCCTTTCATCGAAACTGAATAAAAGTCGCGATGGTAACACGATGAAAAACCGGGGGCCCGAAGAATACGCCACAGAGGAAAACACGATCCGACGCGAGATGTATAATTAAAATGGCGTAACTCCATTAAGTCCCGCACGAAACGCAATTATCCCATATTACGCGTGCCGCGCAAATCATTTTCATTTAAATCACCGCTACTCCGGGGGAAATTTTCAATCCAGCCGGCGTCCATTGAATTACTAATCGGCGAGCTGCGTAAAATTTCGACCAGCTTGTAGCGGATGTGTTCTACAATTCAACCAAGAATTAACGACCGATTAAACTGTCTTCAATAAACCTTCTTCGATCGGTTTTGTCCAGCACGCTTTAACGCTTCAAACCGTTCATCATGACTCTACTAATTGTTGCATCGATAACTGCTGCTCTCTCGTCATTTGTTTATTGATATCCGGTCATTGTGTTTCCGTGTTACTGACACGCCATATAGAATTATTTTCGCCTGTTCGCGTATTGCTTTGTTTCGTGTACTCTTTATTTGGGAGACAATGATTCTTTCATATTAGGATAGCATCGAATATATGTCAAGTTTATTCATTTTGCTTTTATGTTAACAATGTACGCCAAACAAGTGCATTTCCTCTTCCTGGTTTCGTGTTACAGAACCGTAATTACGATTTGCGTTTTCCTTTCATCGAAATTGAATGAAAGTTATCGAATAATTATTCGAATATAATTAAATAATTATCTTTCTTACGATCGTGTATTGAATTGGTTACAATAGTTTTTGTGAAATGACTTTTTTCAGAATGATGCAGGCAATGCAAGTTGTCATATCGCGATATGAGATATACATATGTCAAATATTATTTGAGCACGCTTTGAACGGAAAGTAAAGAAACAGAAAGCTTTGTATCTGTTTCAATAAAATCTTCTCTTTTATCAAGATAACTTGTAGATAGCGTATTCGCCTTTTTCTTCCCCATTATATAGAAACAAAAATGTCTTTTATTTCAAAAACATAATGCAACATTGTATAAATCTCTCTAGATTTCTACGAAGCGTGATAATTAATTTTCGTGCAAGGATATTAAAGATTTATGGAGAAAAATTAAAGAATGACTGCACGCAATATAAACGAAGAATACATATGTGATACGGAGCGAAGCAGTGGAAGTAGTAACGAACCGTCTTTGGTCAGACATATTACTGTGAATTCATTATGCATGAACGTTTCATTCCGAAAATCATTTCAATAGTCCTTTTTATTTCTTATGCGCGCATGCATCTTACAATTTATTACGAATAAATAACGTTGTGAAATTAATGTAATTTTCCATTATAATCTTACAAAACAATCAAAGTACCGTAAATATAATCGCCCTACATAAGCTATGTACGTATATGCTTGTTATTTTATTGAACGATTTAATTTATAATGATAGATTTTAATATTAATTTATAATTTATAATTTATATTAAACACACGATAAAATATTCATTACGAAATATTAATAAAATAGCAAATATAAAGTATTAATTTACATTAAAGATTGTAATGTTCAACGTAGAAGCGTTCCACAACAAGGCTCCATAAATTTTCATTTACAAATTTAATGTCGCTCCCCTTACAAATTATTTACCATATAAATTCGTTTTACAGTATTCATTAAAATTCTCAATAAATGATCTTCTCTTATTTATGTACCGTTTCCCTTAAAACTTCTCAATCTATTCACTCACCAGAAACGTATTGTCCTTTCCTTTTCAAATTATTTACTACACTGCGTACAATTCATACTACAGTTTCATGAAAAATTCTCCAATTATTTTCCTACATGAATTCCCCGCAATTTTCCCTGAAAATTCTCAAGCTATTTTCCCAAAAAACATATTGTCACTTCTTCCCAATGATTCTCCCGCGATTCCTAACGATGATCGTTCTTCGTCGGACGACCTTCTTTTGTCAGAACGACGTTCGAAAGAAAAATTGCAGAAGTTACAGCTTTTACCAAGTTAGATGGCCAAGATGCTAGCTGATACGACGAACACGTATGCGGAATAGAGGCGAGAGGAGAAAGGGAAGAGTTCTCTGTAACGAAGTTAATGAAGCGGCCTTTTATACAGCGGCGTTACTTCGCGGTGTTTCGCAGTTTCGAAGCCGCGTACAAAGCGTTAATTTCGCGTCGGGCTCGTAAGACCGGCAGATGAGCCCTGTGCACGGTCAAGGCTTTACTAAATTTTCTCCCTCCCAAATTCCTAAATTACCTCCCACGCGACTCTATCTTGAACTCTGTGGCTCTCATCTTCGGTCTTTTCCACCACGGCAACGTTTCCCTTGCCGGGCACCTTCTAATTAGTACGCCATCAGCAAAACGAAACGTTGGTCGAATTTGTCAGATCTGTGAAATCGCGTGTAATTCTCATCTCGTTCTTGTTAACAGTCGTGTTGCGAATATACATACGCGAGCCGTGAAGGTGGAAAATAACACAGTGGAGACATTTCGTTTCGATTTCATTATTCATTGAGCATAATACCATGCAGATTAAGTATAGATTAAATATTCGGTTTCTCTATTCATTCGATATTACCGATTAAAGTACAGATTATTTGATACAGTAGTTTCTTTTCTTTTTCTTCTTTCAAAGAAATTTGAGACAAAAGTAGAAAAGTATCAACGCGGACTACGTTTAGGTACAAGACAGTCCTCGATCGTGCTTACGCTCATAATTAGACTGCGGATTTTTAAATACCCTATCGTACCTTTCCGACGTTACAGAATATACCAAGCTCGAGAAAAATACGAGAAAATCCTCATTGGCACGCGTGACTTCTCTCAATCTTACGTTAAACGTCCTCTTCAAAGATTACAGGGCGTTTTCCTTTGTCAGAACGAAAGGTCGAGGTTACATCGAAACATAAAAATTCGAAGCTTACAGTAGCTTCAAATATAGAGAAGTAAGTAAATCGTGGAAAACGATTTATTCAAGTCAGAGAATTGTCATATCTTTCTCTAAAATCCTCATCTCGATTAACCGCGACACCGCTACGTTATACCAGTTCCACGAATCAAACTTAATCGAGCGAAACGTTCTGGAAATCACGACGCGACAATTAAACACCACCGAACATAGATATTTCACAAAATACTCATCACGAAATCCCAAAGCAGGCTGCGCAGCCCGAACGACGAACAATGTTGTTTGACAGGTTCGCGACACGAATCCAGGCTTGCACGAATTCCGGCAAGTTGGGTAGGCCAATTATCGAGGCGGCAGGAACACGGGGGTGGTCAGGGGTGATCCCCTTGATACCTTGGTAATTTCTTCGCGGCAGGGCGGCTGACGGGACAAGGAGAACGTGTTTCGGGAGCTACGAGCAAGAAAGGGCGTGAACTCGTCCCTCCACTGGCGGATAATTGATTAGGCATTTAATTGGACGGAATAGCAAGGCCAGACACTGTGCGCCGTTGTCGCCGCTCTCTCTCTCTCTCTCTCTCTCTCTCTCTCTCTCTCTCTCTCTCTCTCTCTTATACACACTTACTGGTTGAGCGAAGAACCAAGGGAAGAGACGAGAGTTAGAGGTTCCGACGAAGTGCAAGACGAGGCCGGGAAGTCCATTTTCTTGTACGTCGCGAGAAGCTGAATTATAGCGTCATCAGTTAGAAATAATGAGGTAACCTCGGGGAGAAAGCAGCCGCGGACGACACGTCGGCAAAAGTCGCCGGCAGATAACTTATTATTTTGCAATAGATTTCCACGCCTGGTCCTGGCCGAGCTCTATTCCGGCCAACTTCATACGCTGTGCCCTGACTCTTTTCCACTCTCTTCCATTAAACATGTCGTAGTTTCCGCTTCGTCGCGTCCCTTTTTCCTTCGCTTCGTTCCCTCCTTTAACCGGTTTATTAAGTTTCCTTCGATTGCCGATGTTTCCTCTAGTAAATTCTATTTAATATGTGCGTTACGGTTTCTTTGCTATTTTCTCTGCCTACTCTGTCCTTATTTCCCTTATTTCCTGGACTTCATCCCTTTGTCTATCTTCATCCCATTCTGACTTTCAAGAACTCGCTATTTAAAACTTTTGTCGATAAATGTACCAGCTTCTGAAAATTCTATCTCGTTGCCACGTATCGATCTAATTTTCTCTTCAATAAACAAAGACTGCAAGTCTTGCAAGAAAAATTTTCGCACCAAATACGAGCAAGATATAGCGCATACTAATGACGATTCTTCCATGTCTGTTTTCAGAACGAAGGAGCTCTATAACGATAGGAAAGCATGGAAAATGATGGAAAACCATCGGCAGAATATTAGAATAAAAATTCCGAATGAGAGCCGGAATAAATCTCAGCTCTTGGTCGAGTCTTTTCGACTTGAGCGAATATAAATCCAACGGCGCCAAGAAGTAGCATAACTCAGCCAAAAGAACATAACTCATTATCCCTCCGATGGATCTCCACCTTTTCGATTCTAATTCGCGGATAATCCTCCCCCTTTCTTCCTCTTCTTTTTCATCCCCCTTTCCATTCTCGGCAACTTCGAACTCGGATCAATGAGGCCGCCGCCGGAAGAAGACTCGCGAGAAGCAGTTCTACGAGGCCGAATCTGCACAAAGGCCGTCCCCTTGGTTCTTTCCACAAGACGTCGAAGTTCAAACCCGTCTTCACGACCCTTTTCCACGCGTTCCACCCTTTTCCTCCACGAAGGCAACGAACGCTAGAAGCAGGAAGTCGTTCAGCCGCTGAACGAACAATCGTCATCGCGAATTCTCCTGAATCGCCGTGTGGCCTCGTGGTTTTGTTCGCCGTGGCGGTGGCTGGAAAATTCACGAGACGAAGAACCGCCACCATTGCGGTATAATCTTCTTCGTTTCCTTTCGTTCGTTCGCCGGTGAACGAACTTCATCGGCGCATCGGTGATTAATGCGGCTGGCGAGTTTCTTTTAGCTGAGTTTCCAAGATCAAAGGAAAGTTTCGCGCTTTCCATCGATCGAAAGGGTTGTTCGGGGGTGCATGGAGAAAGGATTCTTCGCTCCGACGGATCCGGAATTGTCTCGAGTGTCTCGCGGGATCTTGATAGGGCGATGGCTGGTTCTAATGTTACCTTTCCTTCTGATATCGTGAATTTTACTGGCTCGAATTTTGACCTTTTGCTGGGTTCGCGAGAAAGTTATTCGTTGAATCATTGGCTCGGAGAAGCGTGCGTTTATTCTTGTCACAACGTTTGTACATACTTTTAGCCACTTGGATAATATTTCACTTCCATGTATCGTAGCTTGTGACGAATTCTATTTTACATTGTATTCATTTGCATTCAAATGTAATACATTTGTAACACGTACAAGGAAGAAACGAGTTACACATAAAATATCAATCAATTCTTAAGAAAGTGTCAAATTACAATCCAAAAAGTTTTTCATACATTACGATGCGTAGATATCGCTTGCAATACTTTCTTCTGCTCGTAAAAGCAATATCATCATTTCATCTCGTAAATCTACGTCCCCCGCTCGATTAAATGAAACCATCCGATCAACAGAGATCCATTGTACGTAAAATCAAGTCAACAGAATTTGAAAAGCTCCGCGATTATCCTCGAAAATCTGCTTAAAGCGTCGCGAAATGCAAATGTTATTTAACGATTCGCTATTTTATCGGTATACCTGAGCATCGACAACCAAGATGGTATCTCGCCGAGTGAAAAGGAGCCAACGCGGCGCCAGGAATCCCAATTCTTATGGAACAATGGTCTGATCGCGAGTTAATTAACAACCAGCCGCTGTTTATACGATAGTCACGACGATTTATATACCGGCCAAGTTTCTGGTTTCTCTTGCTAAACTAGAAAGGCAAGAGCTCCGATTATTCTCGATGGGTGAAGAACGGCCGCAAGGAATTTCCTTCGACTCGAACAACCCTGACACGCGTATTGCCCTCGCCTGTTATGACAATCGCTAGCTTTTTCAGGACGATATTATATTATATACGAAAGCGATTTGCAGACTATATACCACAGTATTTTCACTCGTATTTGCAAAAATAATTGGTTTGGATATTGTTGGGATCGGAGAATGTATACAATTTACAAAAATCTAAAAGTATCAGGATTCATAATGTATTAATTGGAACACTGATTGTCAAACTGCAGATCTCTACATGCAAACTCATAGTTTTCGTACGGCTGGAATGTCAACGAATCGAGCTCTTTTCATGGAAATTCCGAGCGTTGGAAACAAGAAATAACAGAATGAAATCGAGTCTAAAACGCTACCGATTATCGACAGGAGATACTCGCACAAAGTCGCGGGAACGATAATTAACCCTATTAACCGTGTCTCACCTCTGTGCACGGTTGATTTCGAGGAGAAGATGAAGAAGCAAGCAGCGAGACTGACGGACAAGGTCGAGTATTTGCTTGGTCGCGGATAGTTGGCGGTTTATTCGCGAACAATGGCCGTGTCGAAGGGAATTCTCTTTCGCGAGGAAAAAGTAACAATGGCGCCCCTTTATTCGGAAACCCGTTGCCCTGAGTAAACGAGGTGCAGTTTGCGAACGAACGTTTACAGAGTCACCGTATTATCTCGGCGAATACATTCAAATATTCGCCGCTATTCCGCGATTTCGCTTATCTGTCTGCTTACAAATGAATATCGAACGAAACGAAAGGGGTGTCGTGTTTCTTTCTATTTCTATTGCGCCGGGGTGGTGTCTTCTTCGTATTTGGTATGGATTTGTCGTGGCTGCTATTGATAAAGTTAGAGGCCAAGAGGCGGAGGAAGTGGAGCGGGTCTGCGTAAGTTCAAACGGATGCCCAGTAGAACAGCACCGCATATGGTCAGACATAAGGGGAATAGGATGGGTCGTGTATTTCCACGCGAGCGAGTAGAATGGATCCGTGCACGGTCGGATGGGGACTGAAATAGAATAGGACAGGGCATAACCCGACGAGGATACAAAAGGATATGGATGGAGCTTTCAAATAAATTGTAAGTAACAATTCCTCCCCTCTGCCGCCAAGCAGCCCGTGTTCCGGCAAATATTACGCTGTCGTGTTATCGATCATACGACTATCTTTCTGTGAAAATAGCTAAAATTGCATGCTTCCAGTGATCACGCGAGTAACGCGAGTTACAGAAATTAAGCACGGCGTAGATTTCTTGCGGATTCTATTTCTGACTCGTCACTTTCATTCGTTAAATCTCTATCGGTAGAATTTTGCTCGTTTACGAGGGTGAACATTGTGGTTAGTTTGGAAATTTGTATCAATCGTTTCGATTTCGGTATCGAAGATCGATAACTGAAAGATTCACCATCGAAATGATTCTTCTTTTTCCCTCGAGTTTCTACATAATAACGCATTCCAGTCATTGAGACAGTCTGACGTTATAGCGGAATCGATATCATAAAAATAATCTATATCTTGATTTATTGTTCAATGAAAATTAATGGATTCTATAAAAGCAATCTTCACCGCGAGCTGCGCAATTTCACGATTCAATTGGATACCGCTCAAGATTTTTAATACTCATTCGTTTCATGGCTACGTAACTGGTTCAAATAAAAATAAATTGTCAGCTCGTATTCGAGATGATTTCCCTGTTACAAACAGAAAGTAGCAGGTTATTCAATTATCGCAAAAGACGTTACTCGGCTCAGAAAAGATTGAAATATACTGCTGCACACGGCGAAGCCAGTTAAAACAGCAAAAACATTTCAGCGAAATATCTTGAACGTATCTTTACCCCATCCAATCTCCCCAACCAATAAACTCGCCAATAACACCGGAACTGAAAAATACAGGCAGGAGAATCCCTATAAAACGTTCCTCTGGCCGGTTCACAAATTCCATCTCTCGAACGCGTTCCTGCCGTCACTTCGGTTCATCGAATTTTTGTCAGGGTCGGGAAAGAGTCGAGGGTGGAAAAGTCAATAAACTCTGAATTCCGTTTCTCCAACCGAACAGAAATATTTCAAAACGTTCCCTGCTAACACAACCATACTGCGTCACATACGAAACGAGTCACGATGATCGCAAGTCCAGACGTTCGTGGATCGTGTTCCAATCCGCGGAGAATTAGGATTCCCTTCGAAACGGTCCGGTTTCGATCGCGAAATTACGCTGTCTGACAATTTCGGGATCGCGTAGCGAACGACGAATCCGGTTGAAACTGGCGGAAACGTGCACGTGGGCGAACATCAGAACTAGGACTGCATGTAGGGTGGTTGAAGAGGGGTGAAAAAGGGCAGAGGGGATGGAATGGAGAGAAAAGGACGGAGGAATCTCAGTGGAAGACGTACGTTCGACTCGGCAAGTCGGTGGTTCGCCCTATTGTTTAATTTAAGTGCCAAAGTTTAAACCAGGTTAAACGCCGTATAAATTCACGAGGTACATGAAACCACCCTTCGACTGTTCCTTTTGCCCTTCGCGTATACCTTTCCTGTCCTAGGAACGGTGGGTGTTGCAAGGGGGATGGCGAGGATACGAAATGGACCGAGGGATGTATTTAAATAGCGCTGAAACTGGATGTGACGTCACTGCGGCTTCCGGCTCGGGTAGTTAAGGCCGACGATAGTTAAGGCTTTTACCCGCTTTTTCACTTTGCTATTCGCTATTGGATTATCCTCTGCCGACTACGGACATTTTAAATCGTTGCTGAATCGGGACAGGGTTTAGGTTTCCTCGGGATAAACTTTTGAGTTTCTCAGGTGCAGCGAATTGTTTCGGGAAGCTACCGTGATTATGTAACCGATTATGTTTCGTATACCGTGCGGGCAACAGGAGATGGGATATAGTTAAATAGAAAAGATGCCTTATAATTTATAATTGTTGATACCGTAACACAGCCGCTACTAGAAATCAAATCTATTCAAATACCAGGTTTCACCAGGATTTTGTTCTGGCGATTTCATAAATATAGTATTATGAAAGTACTAATGAATTAATTAATACGTAAATATAATCAACGCAACGGTACGGCAATAACTTTTGTAGCAACCGCGTCTACGTATATAAAGTATAACAGTTTATGTTGAAGTTTTCCAAACGTTGCGTTGGTATACAGTATTCGGTATTCGCGGGAGATGGCAAATTATCCTTGGATTATTAATGCGACAAGTCTCGCGTGTCCGCGGAATTAATGGGCTGTTTAGAATATTAATTTCTAAGGAAGTACCGCGAAACAGGCCCAAATGGATCTGGCCTGACGCATCCCTGTAATGTAACTATTAATCTTCCGGCTAGAAACGTGCATGTGCAGCCGGGAACCGCGTGACAAAGGGCAAAACCTTGATACCCATAACTTGTCTCGGTGTATTTCGTCCTGTTCTGTTCCCACTCTGAATTACGGTTACACCAACCAAGAGATAATCGTATCGAACTGTATACGAGAGTACATTGCTCGACAAAAATATCGATTCGAGACTTTATTTAAAGGCAGACAAATTTACTCTAGTCTGCGTAAAATATTTCATTGATATAATTTTCATTCATATAGCTTGCTAAGACATCTAATGATTTTATGATTTTTCGATAGACTCGATCTTTCTGATATGTACGTATATTAATAATATACGATAGCATATATATACGTACACAGTGGCGAACGAAGATATCGTCGCACACCAATAATGCAAATTTTTCTATAAAATCTTTTCCCCTATAAATCTATGAAACATACGAGATCAAGCGTCTTCCCCTTAAAGGCACGACGCGTATTATAATTGAGAATGGTATGACATAGATTACCCTTTAACTACTATTACGAGGTGTTACAATATCGCAAACGTCATAAACACTGCCATAATTTCCCCTTTAAGTAGCATGTGACACTAAATGTCTCAGTTACCTCGAATAACATCGAGCCTTGTAATGATACGATATGGCAGTTCGTGCGAATTTCGATTGCAATTGTCCTATTCGAATATTTCAAAGTTTCAGCAAGAATTAGCTTTACAGTAAGTAGGCTGGCTGTTCCTGCAAGTTACAAGTCGAATAAAATTCTAACACAGCTGCTAAAGTTCTCAAAGACCTCCCAGGCTAATGTTTATACATTCCGGAATTACTTAGCGTCCTACACTGGCGATTAATAATTCGCTGATGACGATAAGAACATTTGCAAGAGCATGTTGCTCAAAGAAAAACAATAACACGATACGATGTCAAACGCGACTTGAAATCCGCAGTACCGTGGAAAGAGTAGTTTCAGAAAAATCCACGCAATATTTAGAAGTTGTTGGCTGCGACTTCGTTGTCGAAGGGTCGAACGAAATTTCCCGTGGAATTTCCGCGAGCAACGTTTCATCTTTATGCAGAGTGTTTCGGTGGGTCGAAGAGTCTGAGGGGGATGGGTGGTTTGCGAGGGGTTGGCACGAAAAGAAACGCGCATAGTTCGAATTTGTCGGGCAGGACACAAAGTGCCTTCCACGGAAATGCCCGTGAAAAGGTTTAAACGCGCACCCGAGGGATCGTTTGCTCTTCCTCTCTCTTCCCATCTTCTTTCCAACCCCTCGAATCCAACCCAACCCCCCGATGCCAACTTCCCGGAGCCGGAGTCAATCTTCCCAGGCGCAAGTAGCCGCGTTCTCACGAGGCAAGCTCATCGGATGCATTCTACGCTTTGAAACGAACCATGGTTTGGGTTCTGTTCATTGTTTGGTCCACCCTCGAATCATCCCCTCCAACGTCCAATCGCTATCCTCCGAAGGCACAAAAGCGCCGAAAGGGAACAGGTCTCGAGCGTTCTTCCTCACCTACCGACTCGCATCGGTTAGCCGGCGTCACACGCGTTGTTTAAGCCAAACAATCGACTATTCGCGAAAAAGGAATACCTTTCGTTTCGTTATTATCAGGAACTCGCGCTCCTTCATTGATTTCTTTCTTCTTTTGCTTGCTTCTTTTTTCTTGTTTGAGGATGAAGATAATTGACAAGGTGTTTCTATTGTGTTTGAAGAATGATTTTGTTAGTTTTTTTTTTTTTTTTAATTTCAAATCGACGAGTAATTTTCAGAGGCGTTGCTGTTAGGGGAATGAGTCGGTTGATTTTAAAGAGGGGTTTGTAAATTTACGTGTTTTACAAATTATGTCCGATTTGTGGTTACAATTACGCGTTATTCGTAAGAACGTTAAAGAACGAGTCTCTATCGTTAACAAGTAACAAAATCAAACTTTTGCCACGGTTCAACAAAATTTAGTCCCGACAGAATGAAATTTTTAAGATACGATCGGTATGTCTATCAATGCTCGAGCAGAAGGCAACTTTTACGAAGGAAATTAAAACCAGAACCGGAAACATTGTGTTAACCAGGAACATTCATAATTGTAGAATTCGAAGTCGCTATAGACAAATTAATTCATGTAATTCAATTCGTTCAATATAATTCATCTTCAACGCATACGATACGACTCGTTAAATACGCAGAAGCTGTATAAGTAAACGGACGATTTTATGGAAAAAATTAGGAAGCCGAGTGGCGAGTTACGTAACTCGTTTTTCCATTTTAACAACGTTACAAATTTTCTCCACGATCTAAGATTCTTCCATCGAAAGTCAAGGCTTGAAGCAGCGAAACGTACCACGGAACTGTTCGGTGCGCGATTCGAAGTCCTACGAAGAAACGCTTCAATTATTTCATTAACGGATGGGTGACCCGCTAAGAAACAAAAGTCTCGAACGTTTCGCAGTTCTCGGGAAGAAGTATCGCAACACCGTGGATGATGGAGTGGTAGGCGGAAGCGAAACTCAACCGCGGCCAGAAAGGAAAAGAAACGAAGGGAAAAAGAAAAGGGAGGAAATACAAACGACTCTCGGCTAGGGCTTTAAGGCTGGCGAGGAGTGTTTGCGCGAAAGCTACTTCGCCAAGAGTGTTATTGTTTGATAAACTCAAAAATGACGCGCCTCTGCTTCGTTTGAAGTCCCGCGGTTCGCGAACTGCCCGGAACAATGAAGTCCCTCAGAAGAGGAAACCAACGAAGTCGTTTAATCATCGAGCCACCAAGTACCTTGGCTTTGCGTTATTTTTATTGGCCGCTGTTCGCTGTTTATGTAAGAAACTTTTTTGTGCCCTTTCATTTCTCTGTTTCCTTTAGATGCATTACTCCGCGAACTGCAGTTCAGTTTGTTACATTTTGCGCGATTTTAATCACAAAACTTCGATTCTGTTCTCTCTGTTTCGTCCTTGTTTGATGCATTCGTACGTACGTTTATGGATATAATCGAGAAAAATGAAATGCAGGTAGAAAACTGGTTTGCGAGTGTATATTTACAGCAATCGTAAAAGTATTTGTACGATCGATTATCCACTAAATTGATAAACCTCGATATTTCATGACATATTCAACGCTAATTATATATGTTAATTTTTTACTAAATGTCTATTTGTAGCAAAAGTCCTGTAACTTTATATACATTTTCCGGTTGGTGTTAAATTTTACCAGTATAATCATGATGCTCGTGTTTCGTTACAGTACCAATGAAATATCAAGAAGTTTTAATATAATACATTCATAAAAATTGTCCACTTTATCAATAGTATCTACACCAAACTAAATTGCTATTCATCTACGTGTATATCCAAAATTATCAAAATGTCCAACTAATCGTCATCATTACACGCAAATGCGGTAAATCAACGTATTGTCATAACGTAACCATTTCCAAGAAATTATAAAATCTGGAAAAAGGAGAAGCAATACGAGGTAGGTTCACGAACCAACCAGCCATTTCTCGCCGAGAAATAGACAGTGTAAAGGAAGTTCCGGTCATGTTCGGGCTGAGCTTCGAATCGGAACTTCTGCTCACGTGCCGGCAATCACCGTGTCAGCTGAGGCGGCCACGTGATTCGTTTCTATCGTATCCGCGGTGCGATTAGAGTTGGCACGTTTCGCGTAACAAACGAAAGGTTTCGCCTTTGAGACCGTGCCCGGCACAGCTTTTGCGAAAATCGGACAAAGCGCGCGTGGTCAGTGTTTCGCGCTTTACACACGGTGGAACCATCGCCACGGCGCTCAAACGGCCATGGAACTTTCTTTGAATGGCAGCGAACTCCGGTGAAAAATGGAAAGTCTTTTATTCCGATTGCTTATTTTATAAAAAACCGTACTTTTTTAACGTAGAGCCGGAGCGATCAAAATCAGCAATTTGTAATTTTCCATGGAAGTTTTATAGATCTATAAGGGTGCAATATTTGGAGATTCCAACTATTTTTTGTTATCATATTTCGCATACTTTTACAGTCTAGTTGTTGAATATTTTGTATATTACAAATATATAGATACTAGACGATTTTAATTTGTAGCGTTTTAAACGCACGTTTTATTGCGACATATCGCAATTTCCTATTGAATGGGAATAATTTATTAAATCGATCAACGTTCAGCTATCTATGTGTATAATTCGTTACTTTTTCAGGAAAATTTTCGAAAAAATAATTACACAGTTAGCAGTAATTATTTCCCAATTACAATAAAATTTTCGATATTTTGTCACGAAGATGCGCGTAACAACGACCAAGCGAACTACGATTAATTTTAGAAAGGTTTCGGTCAAATCGAATTATCTCCGCAAATTGCTCGTTCCAGTTCTGTTTCGAATTATCGGTCTTCGCTTCGATTCGCTAGATTTATACACCGTCAAAGTTTCTAACCTACTTTTTAATTTAGTTCTTCGCTCGATTCAGTTTTACGACTCTCAATCGAAATTACGTATTAATTACTTCGGCAACTTTCGCATGCTCTTCCAACGTCATTGTAATCAACAAGAAATTCGATATTTTTCCAGCAAATCGCTGTCCATTGTTACGCGAACAACGATGCATTTGCATGTTAATACGAATTCGGCGATTTTATTTCGGCGTCGTTCAGGCGAAATTGACGATCGTAATTCAAAAATACGAAATATATTAATACGTTCTATGTTAATTGCGCCCGTTGCAATGGGAAATGAGCGTATTAACACAATCGCGAACGATACCGAAGCTGGCTATCGATGAGCATCGAGTATTGAAAAGTTGGATGAAATAAAAAATTCACATTGGACGTGGACAAATTTATCAGCACGTTTATATCTCTAACATTGATTCCTTTAACGACCAACGTAATCGTCCAGTCGTTTAATCCAAGACGAGAACACTTCCAAACTTTTTCATATGAAATTGTTTATACCATAAATAACGACTTATAGTAAACGAAAAAGTCAATTTCGAAAATCCTTCGGAAATTTATTGCAAAATTTTTAGCCTAAACATAAGACGACAGCACTAACGAGCTTCCTTTTTTTACATAAAATTATTAATACTACAAGCAGAATAATAAGTTACAGAGAATAAAACAATCGCGTAACTTGAAAAATGATAATTATATTTAAATCATCTGGTTCGAACAATTTCCATGAAACCACTACGAACTTGTTAACGAAGGAGTGAAATTCCTTTCGATTATGGTAAATATTATAGCGCTACATCGGCCAGTAAATTTTCTCCAATTTAACCAAACTCCTTTCGTGGAAATCAGTAATAGAACGCGTCAGTCTTCCCTAAATATTCTTTGGCTCGTGTCGAAGTGTATCGACGTTTATTCCACGGTGGATACAAGCAGCCTTCGCCAAGCGATTTCCATAAAACAATTTCCGCAACTGCACTTTCGCGTCCTAGACGAGTAGACGTGGAATTCTCGTGTCGCGTTACGTCACGCGAATACGCGATAAAGCCATGCATCCAAGAGGGAAACTACATGAAATAACGTTGTTCGACGAAAAGAACGTTAATCGATCGATCCTGCGAATAAAAGATCTTCGAAAGATCTCCTGTTCTATGAATACTTTATTTGATAAAGAATTATATTCGAAGTTTGATAAATTCGAGAAATGATAGTGAATTACGGTCCCTCGGGGATCAACCGGAAATTTATCGCGACGACGTGGCCTTCTTGCGAAAAATTATAGCAAACGTCACTTGGTGGAATTCTACATGTAAATACGAGCGCCTTACACCGTTTTATTATAGTGGATAGGTTATACGAAATTAACGATTTACATAAAGAGTTTGCCATTTTCGTAATTATCGGGACGTTCGTTAGTAAGTCAATTTAATGGCTCGCTAATTAAATTGAATGGCTGTTGAGAGATTTTGGAGCTGAGATCTGCAGATAGAGGTGTCGAGGCTAACAGCGTCAATAACGATAGCGAGTTAATATTATTACAAGGCGATCCTGGATTTGGCTGTTTTCTATGAAAGCTTCGATCGCAATAGCCATTCATAGCTTACGTTCGCAGTATGTTTCATCTGTTAGCGTAGTATCTTGGGATAATGACACATAGATATATTTCGATACTATTAACGATATACTAGATCGTTACACGCGTGTATTTCTTTTTTATTACATATTAACATGGGAAAAGTATATTGCACAGCAAGTAGAATAAACAATCGCTATGGTCAGACACAGTATGTGTAATGTACAATGAATCGAACGAACGAAATAATTATGATAAATATGTACACCGCGGTATAAATATTTCACATCAAGTAGAATAGTCATTTTCTGGTCAGACAAGCCATTCCTTACTGTCTATAAAATTTAGCAAAAGAATTTTACGCTAATACAGCCTTATCTTCGATATATTTATTACACTGCCTTGGAAATATTTTATTAATAAACTGAAATCTCTGTTTCTATAAACCACACACGTTCTTTCTGAAAGCTTTTATTACTCGGATCTCATTATCCATTATATTAATCTCACGAGTGAAACCCTTTTCCCTCTAGAAAACCAATATCTATTCGATCTTTCCGAGCGTATCGACAGCGTCTACGGCATACAATCGCACAACAGTGTGTTGTCGCACCGTTAAACAAATTGCTTCGCCATCTGAAGGGAGACGAGATACATCAGCTCGACCGTTCCAAGGATTCTTGCAAATTCCAGCTCGCGTTTGAAAAGTGGAACTCCAATCTTTTCCTCGATGAATATTCACCCGGCAAAGCAAACATTTCCCTCTCTCTTTCTCTCTCTTACGTTTTCTTCTTGATCCTGCCGCGTTCTTCCGATCATTTGAAAAAGTTCCGTGCAACGCGCGTAATACATTCATAAAAATGTTCTATGACAAACGTTCGAATATTTTCCAAAGCCATTGAAAGCCGATGAATAGGAAAATATTTCGAGAACAAAATTCCACCCTCACCGTCCTCCGCGCCTGTGTCCTCTCATTAATTATGGTTCGACGATTAATCAAGCAGTGGCTCGTCGTTGTTCGCAAGTCGCATCGGCGAGATTTACAATATTTACGTGACTCGTCACGGCGCCGCAGCGCGCATCAATTTCACAGCGGAAAATGGGCCCCGCGTAAATCGGCCGCCGCGTTAATTTCCACACATGCAATCCACGCGGCGGCTGCTCGATAAAACCAGCCCGACGTAGCGAACAAAAAGCGGAAGGGAAACGAATGACGGTGAAGCCGAGCCCCCATAGCCCCGCGCACCGTTGTTATCCTCGCATTTGCGAAATCAACGACCGCTTTTTTTCCATTTACCTCGCGGTTGCCACCGCTAATGGTTCATATGGGTGGATGAAGTTTGCTTCGAAGAAATTCGTCGAAGCGGATCTTTAGGATAAAATTAAGTCGCGATTGCGGTGTAAATTGTAACGGCGAAAAATGACACCTGCTAGTGACATTTTGTAAGCCGCAATTTTCAAGTCGTTCGGACTAATAAATTCTTTTGTATACGGTATTAGCACTAAACCTACCACGGCGGTCAAATTGACCGCTTTCAAATTTCTACACAAATTTCACCATATTTAAACGTTAGCCAATCGCTTGCTAATCTATGACTTTTCATAACATATGCATGCAATATATGCTTCGTTATTTATTTCTAGTTTGCTTTTTTTTTCTAAGAAAAGTTTGCAGTCTGTCCTGTCAATAAGAATACAAGAAGTGTCGGTAGGTTTATTGTTGACGGATTCGGTAATGAAAGAAATTAAATTTCATAAATGAATTTGACAAGTTACCACTTAGACTATTTGATATTAGATAAATTAAAAAAAAAATTAAATTAATAAAAAAACGGTGAAAAATGACACCTTGCAAAATAGAATTAACGTTTATTAGTGACATTCTGTAAGTCGCAATTTTCAAGTCATTGGAACTAATAAATTCTCTTGTGTACGGTATTAACAGATTCGGTAATTCGGAAATTAAATTTCATGAATGAATTTGATAAGTTACAGACTATTTGATCATTGTATTTAACGTAAAATTATACGATTACGAAGCAGAAGACCACGATCTACGAATTGTGGCGCTGGGAAAAAATGGGGAATTTTCGAATCTCTAAAGATATTTCCGCGGCCTCGAGAAAATAGTGGCACGCTGTAATATGCGATCGTTGTATTGATCAAGCGAAGTTGAGATTCGGATGAACATCCTACGGCTGAATCTTAGCTTGGATTGCGGTTAGATAAATCGAGTAATGAGGGATTTGAGAGAAGTTCCATCTGGAATTCGAAGCCAGAATTTTCTTGCTACTGTTTCTCGATGTTCCCGAAAATTAAAGACTGTATTACGTTTTTGTTTCAATTGTTATTAAAATCAATGACTATTTTCAGAGCAAAGAGATTCAAGTTAGACTGTCGAATGACGATTATTTCCATTTAAGCTCATACTGTCCACGATATTTAATCAAGAAAAAAGAGTCTCAAACAAGTCTAACGCTGCATTAAACTCACACTTCAATCATTATTAAAATCAGTGATTATTTTTAGGGAAAAAGAGAGTTAGCATGATTTCGCACGAAGCGAAGCTGAAGAGCGTATAAACGTTTAATTAATTGAAGATTGTTATTTTCGTGGTTTTAAGGTATCACGAACCAATAAGACGAACGTTAAACAGCCAGATTGGTAATTAATGGATATATTATCGAACTAACGAACTCTCTGGCGCGGTGAAAAATGGATAGAGAGAAAGTGGAGAACGGTCCGGAGTGAATTCAAAATCCATTACTAGCCGGCGACAGCTCTGGGAATAGCCGCGGCGTAGCTACTCACGTTCAACTGAATGCGTCTCCTCGTGATACCGGTCTACCCAGTCAAATAAATCATCCGAAAAATGTTAATTTTCGCTTGAATCTACTTCACGTATCTGCGACGCGTCGAACCAATCGCTGTCTGGCGCGTTTTATTTTTGAACCTTAGGTGGTACTTGTGAGTTTCGATTAAGAGGAGCGCCATTCTTTTTTAGAAATTTTCCTACGTTTCTCTTTATTCGTATTTATTCCGTCCCTATATTTTTCTTTACTCGTTATTATTTCCAATTTCATTAGTCTTTCGCGTTTTATCTTCTTTAAGATAGTATCGTCTATTTTCGGATAAATTTATTTTATAATTTAAACTTAAATCCATTTATGATTTAGCGCTTAATCGCTTTTTTGTTGGATCAAACTAGGATATTTTTAAAGTTTGAAATATTTAAGAAGAATCCCCCGCTGTGGATACCAGTCGATACTATGAAATTTATAACTTATTTAATATACGAGATCCCCAAATGGGGATTGTGAAAGCTAATATTATTTTCTTGCTATACGTGTCATTATTATTGATTTTATTATTATTCTGTGGTATTTTAATTATACTGTTCCTCTTTGAAATGCTGTTATAATTAATGTATTCTTTCCCAAATTAATACGTCCATACTGTATTTCATTTTTCTATCGATGTTCTCGTTCTCTTTATTCCTTTCTAAATCTCAGATTAAAATTACTTCTACGATATTAAAAGGTAAAACTAGAGATCTTGCGAGCGTTAATAAAATTTAAAACGTTTGATTCGATGAAACATTTCAATTGGCTTTTTCACGTACATACAAGTAGCAGAAATAAAATATCTGAGATCACGAAATAACTAATAATACATCTTAAGTTCGAAATTATTAAATATCATTAATATATAAATATAATGTAAGAAATTATATAATATATAAATAATACTATTTTAATAATATTATCAATAGAGATCCCAATTTTTACATTGAATATAAATCATATCAGAACGTACTAAATAAAGTAAATACCACGAAGAGAGCATCATCTTCATTGAAACAAAGACGCGTGACAATAGAAATTTCTGTCATCAATCGACTCGGTATACAATCTTTCTTTACTTTTGAATACACCAGCTTACTCAAAAGTCGAAGTACCGCCAACGAGGAATAAAAAGAGAAGAAATAAAGGGACATTGAAGAACACTGGATAAATTACCTTGTGTTTGTCGACCGACACTGGTCTCAAGTGGCGGTCGAAGAGAAGCTTGTCAGGCTCGATGTTTATAGGACTCTGTCGTCTTCCTTTGCTGCACAAATACCACTGGGGGTTTATCAGACCCCAAAACGAAGGTCCTGCAAACAAAGTGAAAACATGCATACATAAACGACTTTCCCTGATTTTCTCTAACAAGCAATTTTTTACTTGCACCGTGCCGTATAAATTAAATCGTTCTTCTCCAATCGTAAAATTACTTTCAGAATTACTACGGCCGCTAGTTTTCAGAAATAACGAGCATGTTATTTTATCAAATATACCACTGTTATTTGAGGAATGTTACAACTGACTCTCTTACAAAGTTCCACAAAGGTATAATGTAAATTCACCTTTCATTTACGTACCGACGTTTAAAATTTCAGAAATTTTCTATTAAAATTAATTAATCGTTCCGCCCAAGAAAATAGAGACCGAAATGATTTACGATCATCGAATTATTACGATCAGCGAAAGACAAGTGTCTTACTTCCCTAAGTTTATTGATCGCAAGCAAATGATACGAGAAGTCATAAATTCTAAAGTAAATTTGAGAAAGTATTGTTCATAGATCGTTTTCCTCTACTTTTCCATTTGTAGATTAATACTGACTTCCGACTGACCGTAAACAAGGAGATTATAATATCCAAGAGATTGGTAATCCAATTAATCGGTTAATCCCCATCACTGACAAGTTGGACGTAAGATATTTTCCAAACGAAGATTATCATTCGTACGAAACGTTCCCTCCTGAATCTTCCTCCTGAAAAGAAAAAACCGCGATGTCTTTTGAAAGAGCCGCAACTGCAGCTATCAGCGCGTTGCCAGGTGATGTTGAAATTGGGAAAGCGTTTCGATAACGCCGCCTGGGCATCGACGAAACAATTTTTTTTCGGCGGTTTCCAATTTTCCCCGGTTCGAAGTTTGGCGAAGTTCACGGGTCGAAAAACCGCGACAGTGGCTATCCCAGGCGGCCGTGAATCGTCGTCTTGTCGTCTGTCAGCCGTTTGGAAATTTGAAATTTTTATAATTTCAACTTTTCCGTGTGGCCTGCGCCGGCGTAGCCCGCCTTCGCAACCTTGCCAGTTCGCGTCAACTTTTATTCGGTAAAAGGGCTTTCCAACTCGTTTCGTAGGGCGACACGAACCAACAGGGAGCTCTCCCTCTTCCTTCTCTTCATCTTCAGCCCGTTTCCGCTCGCATTTCCCGCCGTCTCCTCTGAGAAATTTAACTTTCTTTTCGCGTGGATCGCGGGAATCGATATACCAAGAACGTTCGAACTAACGAATCCTTCCTTCGCGAATTTATGGGTTAACCAAGAGCACTGATTTCGTTTCTCATCTGGATCAAGTTCTTTTGCTGAACCACCGAACAGGAAGTAGCGAGAACCGTTTATTGTTATAGGGTTTTCCTTATCAGATGATGTAAATTATTTAATTCATATTATCAAGTCATTTTGTGTCAAAGGTCAGTAACAATTACACGATAGCAAAGGTTCACGAGATTGTACGTTATGCGATAAGCGAGAAACAGATTCTTTTCTTTTTCCAATTTAAGCATACCTTCTCGTATCCCAAGATACGATGCTAATTTAGTTGCACGGTATCAATAGCTTTTTCCATACCGATTAGTAAACATCAGTTTCAGCAACTGTTACGCGAGAATCTCCTCTTCGATCAGAATAAGCGTAGAAACTTCAAAGAGCTAAGTATCCCTTTTAGATTATAGCTAAACATTTTGAACTTTTGCCTTCAAAAGTACGACGTTCAGGGACGAGTACATAAACGATCTAAGCGATATAAGCTTTCAAGTCAGAGAAATTGCTTCGCTACGAAAATGTCCTTTCATGGAAAAACCAAACTCTGCTACGGACTTTTCTCTGTGGCACTACAAGGTGTTAAATTATTTACGCATTGACTACCAATTGGAACAGCCACGGACAATTTGTCATTTATGACACAGCAAGTGTCATAATTAGAAAAGTTAAATTTCTACACGCGATCGTAATTGAACGAGTGCTATAAAACTGCAAAATAACTATAAAAGTTGGAAGCAATAGGCAACAAAGATACGGAATCGTAATACACGCAAGATTGATACGAACGACGCCGAATCTCTCGTTAGTAGTCGTTAACATCGGAAACTAAAACGACCATAGTCGCTGTTGAAGTATCGCGCGTCTTTTCGTTTAAAGCACGATACAATTCCGCCGCGTTCTCCATCTTCCATAGTTCTGACGTCTATGATATTAACGATCCGACGCGTCGTAAGGGTAAGTAATAAATTATTGCTCGTATAAACAACTCGTATAACCGACGCCCCAGGCACGTCAGCACGGGAATTTGCCACCGTGACGGCACGCGACGTTGCACACAAAGAGAATCTTATACAACGATCCATACACGCCGCGCGGTTTTCCAGCAAAGTGTTCCGTGATACTTTCTCATCTTCATTTAATGCATAATAATTCAGAATATTCGCAGCGACAATGTTGGCCGATCCACACTGAAAATTTCGTCCCTAACCAAAGATCTCTCGTGCATTCGGATGGCACACAATAGCAATTAATAATAAAGCTTTGGCAAAAGATAGTTTTAAGTCGGGTTTACGGCACGGACGTGATTTCCCCGCTGCTTTTCAGTTTCAGATTTTCCATTACGTATTCCCTTCTAGTTTTTTATTTATAGTCGGTAGAACATTTAATTCTGGAGAATTCCGCCTTATTGCACCTCGATAGCAATTGCCACTTTGGATTTCATTCTAAGCTAGCTGACGCTTCGATATTCATTTTAATTGAAGTTAAATTTTCTCAAAAATCCAATTTCGAGTTCAAATCGAGTCCTCTTCCTTCTGATCTGATTTCCTTCTGAATTTAAACTCGATTCTTCGACAATCATCCTTATGCAAACACAACTACGTAGTTCATTTTCCCATTGATTAACCTCCATCTGCCACGTTCACCCCTCTAAATCCTGGAAAACCTCTTAACAGCAACCCTATCATACGCTGCTCGTAAAAAGAAACATTTCCGAAAACCATTCACCAACGATCGTTGTGCAACGTTTCACGGACGATTCTTTTCACCGTGTTAATGAGAGGGGTGCGGTAACGATAGCGAGACACGCGAGTGCAATTAAAAATTACGGGGTCAATGCCGATGCACACAGCGGCGTTTTCACCGCGTCGCGATTGTTAGCCGTGTGTTCTCGCCTTTATCATCGACATATCGACGCAATTAACCCCTTTCGTTCCACAATTCTCACCCTCGAATGGCCCGTTACAACCCCTCTTCTTCGACGATCGGATTTCTCTTCGTCCCTCTTTCACAGGGCGAAAACAGAAAAAAATCACTGGTATTTTTTTTCTAGTTTATCTGGACCCGTTGGAAATATTTTTCGGGCAAGAACATAGCCGTAAATTTGGCGAATGATAACAAACGACTCGTTGAACGCGTCGCTGTGTGTTATAGTTTGTTGGATGGGAAATGCGCATTTAACGATTTTGTTGGTAGAGTGCTTGTAAATGTTCCCGTTTCAGCAATCTCGCGCACTTTTTTCTTTTAAAGGTTTCTCGTCGAAACAGGATTTTCAGTTAATTTAGTAGCGGTGCTTTTCGAGTTGTTAACATTTTCAAAGCTGAACCGGGTTTTTATACGCTCGTATCAAGCATCATCATCGTTAAATCGGTGGAAAAGTTCGTTTCTTTCGCCTTCGAAGTTAAACCCGGGAATTAAAAGCGAGCAACTGGCGAAACGATAAAATAAATACTTAAACCCGCGTATTATGAATGAAAATTACGTAAATTAGTTGTATATTATCTTTTCGGCATTTTTCTTATTTCAATCTATCAATACATTTAGATACGTATCACAGTGTATAGATACGCTGGGATAAATCGATGCTTATGATTTTTTTTTTATTTTATTTAGAGGAAATTACAATCAATTCTATAAAAGATAATAATGCTTATGATGAACGAAGATCTAGAACTAATTACACAGTTGTTGGTTCTAACATATCCTGTTGTATAAAAGAGGTGTATTGTCAAGCACGTTTATTTTTGTGTTAATACAAATGCAAGTAACTCGGCTATCGGATAATGTTTAATTTATTAGAAACGTAGGTCCATATGGAAAATACGTAAAGCGAAATATTAATTCGTCTCGTGCTCCAATTCTTCGTTCGTACGTGTCGACCATTAAAATGTAAAATTATTATGAGCCAGAGGGACGAAATAGCGGGTCGGTGAGTAGAGAGGAGAGATCTCTCCACAATGTACATATTCATAGGTAAGTAAACAGATATACGAAACGAAACGCATCGTGCGATACAACAGTCAAGTAATTTGCAATAGCGATGTTGATCCTGTTTTGCGGGCCAGTTTCAAATTCCCAGCATTTGCCACAGTTCGCCGTTTATTCTGTCTTGTGTAAATCAGAACTTTGATCGGGAAAATTTTTACATTCGCGTGGAAAGTAATTAGTTTCCTTGGAAATTGTGCTTTATCGCGAGATGAAAACGAAGCAAACGATACGATATTCTACAGTTCTATAGTTATACAGAATATATTATAGCTTTTGCGAAGTAAAATTTTCAACATTCGATATCGGATAGTTAAGTACCGTTCTATCCTTATTTACTATTTCTTTGATCAATTTTTATGTTCATACAACCTTTTCTGTCGTATCTATACGTATAGAATATCGTAATAAAATTTGGCCTTAAAAACTGGAACAATCTGTATATAATGTAAAATCTGCATACGTAATATATATATATATTTCGATATGACAGGATATTGAACGTTTTATCGGCAGAAATATGAAAACTGAACGTAATAATGAAAAAAATATCAGATAACGTATCGATGCTTGCATTGGATGAACTTGCTTCGGAGAAAACTAGTTTACACAGCCGATTTTCACGCGTATTTCGTAATACCAGACATTAAACGCTTCGCTGTAATGCATGCATTTTCGATACTCTGTTGCTTCCGCAGCACAGTTTTTACATGTTAAATATTGAAATTCCCTTTTAAATACCTAACGCTACGTTATCGACGAGAACCTATGTTTCCGCTATTACTCTTCGGTATTATTTGGAAAGTGAAAGAGATTTTACGATCAGCTAGGATTTTATTCGGTAATTTTGTCTAAATGTTTATTCCAATTATTAAATTGGTGAGAATACAGCAATTAATTTTGTCAGGCTTCGAAATATTTCTACACTATCTCAATCCTTCAATAAAATATATATATGTGTACAATGTGTTTTTTAATTTCATACGACTTAAAATGTTAATTTCAGAAAATTCGCAGAATATTTGATGCGAAGCGAATATTTTGTGTAACAGCAACTAAATTTGATAATATAATATTAAAAAGCTAATGCGAAAACAATTTACTGATTATGTTATATTCTCATTTATTAAGGTAAAATGGAAACCGATGGAAACCACGAACAACAATACGAGCCCTTGACTATCGCTACATCGCGAGCCCTTGACTATCGCTATATCGCGAGCCCTTGACTATCGCTATATCGCGAGCCCTCGACTATTGTTACAACGCGAATCTATTCACAGACACCTGGCAAAACTTACCAAAGCCCTATTGTGAAAAAACACACGCCGCCTATTACAGAACTTCGATCCTCTTCGATTAAAAAATTCCCTTTCCTTTAAAAATCGTAATAATTATCTTCGATCAAAAGCCAATGCATAAGCCACGTAGCTGACACGCAGCTCCTGAAACGCTGAAAACACCAGCTTGGTACCCGGTCCACACGTCCCACCAGCACCGCCAGGATTTATAGTATCTCGCTTGAGCGTATCGCGTCCAGGCGTCGGCTATTTGTCAAGCGACGCAACATTAACCCGATATTTATAACATCGCCTAGCCCACTCGCCGAGGAATTTCATTTTCGAACAGCGAGCGACCGAGCCTCGCCCCCTAACCAACGATATAATTGCATAATTAGCAGCCTGACGGATCCAGCCAGTCTCTCCATCGTCCTTTTCGCGGAAACTCCGATCCAGATGGGGTTTGGCCAGTGGTCGGGGTGAACCTTCGAGTTAATGGAATAACGGTGGCCAGATGGAATGATTACTTTCTTATCACCCGAAGGCAGGTAGACTATTATGGCATTCATCAGCTACCTGGAAGAAGCAGCCATTGGAGAGGGGTTGCAAAACGGGGTTGCTCCTGGAGGAAAGGGAAACGTGGCCTCGGAACGAGGTAAGGTAAGAGGCGGTAGATAACAGGAGAAAGGGTGATAACTGGAGAGCCTTACTCCAGTGTACAACCAGTTACGGGACTGCTCTCTCTTTCTCTCTCTCTCTCTCTCCCTCCCTCTCTCTCTCTCTCTCTCTCTCTCTCTCGAAGGGAGGTGTAACAACCCCATTATTGAAACTTCAAGCGCGGAGCAATCATTCTGCAATTAGCAAAAGTGATTAAGTGTAGAAGCTAACGCAGCCTCGTTGGAGTCCTCTGCCTCGCGTTTGCCCTCCTCCAACCTTTCTTCCATCCCCTGTACCCTTTGCTTCATCTTCCTTGCTCACCCTTACCTGTTCAGCAAACCTCTCCCCGCCCTATCCCCTCCTTCTACACACCTACAGCTTTCACTACAGCACGAGAAGCAACACAACTCGTAGTTACGTCGCGGTCCTTGTTGATCCCCTTTGCGGTCTGGATTCCACCCTTATTCTATTCCAACTTCCCCTTCCCGGTGCCAGCTGCTTCAGTGACACCTGTTTTAATTATCCACCTGTCCTTCCCGCGGGGAAGAAAGGAGGGTCGTCTAATAATTCGTAATGAGCGGACAAGGACAAGCGGATACACACCGCCTCCAGGATGAGACCTGTTAACTGACGTAATTACAGGCTAGCCACCACTGCGGATAATTGTTGGAGATTTTTTTCCCCTCAGCCCGTACTGAGAAAGAAGGGCGAAATCATCCTTTCTGGATTCCTGTCTTAAACTGTCCGTCAGTGAGCTTAAATACAGAGGTAACGAAGAGGTTCGTCAGATTCCACTCGATAAGGAGGACCGACTTGGCTAGATGGAATTAATCAAGGGCGGATTAGCCCCGCCGGGATTTCTCGATAAAAACAATTAATCGGTGGATGGAACGGCTTGAAAATTGCCACGGGGGCTGTTCTTACTTCGATCGATGGGTGAAAGAAGGATCGTAAGGTTTTCGAGGATTCTGAGGTTTCTGTAGTTGAAAGATTGATTTATTTCATGGTCGAGGATTTCTTTGTGAATTTCTTTGCACAGTAAGAATTATAGGGGTTCAATTGGTTTTTAGATCATCTTTAGTTTCGTTGACACGATCACATTTGTGACGTGCCGACGTATGTCACGGGGATTTTCTATTCTAAGTCTAACGACGTATTTGTTCGAGCCAACGACCTGTTTTCGAAGAAATTTTCAACCAAAAGAAGGATTTCTTTGTTAAAAGGTTTTGGATTTGAGAAAAACGTGTCTTTTTTCTTTGTTTAAAATGTTCTGGTACATAAAAATATGTTTTAAATGCTTTTAATCTAATTTAGAATATCTTATTCTTTACTCAAGTGCAACAGTGTTAGTAACATTTTCCATTTTTCTATAATACGAGATAAGCTATATGATGGAATTTGTTGCAATATCCAGACGGTGCCAATTGGAAGAGGTCAATGGAATAGTTTGGAAACCAGACACATGTCATTCGAGATTGTCACCAGCCGGAGAATTCCAACAATATATCTATTTCGAAGATTTCCTAACCATCTCTGTAGGCATTTCCCGATCATAAATCCTTGCCACCTCCGACGCTTAAAGCATTGTCCGGCTACAATGAAACGTCAATTCTTGGCTAATACTGGCGTTCCTGACCAACCACTGAAATTCTTCAGTTAGCTAATCGCGCGATGTCCAAAGTCCAAACAGAAATCAAGCTTCGAGGCAAGAGTAACTCAAAATATTTATGCTGCTCACCTATAGAAAAAGATAATTGTGGAAAAATGTGACAGGAACATTTTTGTATTTCTGAATAGTTGCCGCGTGACCATTTTATATGCTGAATGTAATATAGGAAGATATTAAGATATAATATCCAGCTAAAAAAAAAAGTAAAAATTAACGGCACTCTTTTAATTCAGTTGTTTATTATATAACCACTTGATGCAAAGAGATCTAATGCACGAAAAGTCAGGTTCTTATCGCATCGTTTTGATCAAATGAATCCCTTGCTAAAAGAATTTTAATCTTCTCGAGTAGCGATGAATAATGAAACGAAAGCACGGATGTATCGGGACGCTATGGCCGTAACTCAAGGTTTCTATTCCCCCTCTCAGGTTCATATCGTGCATTCAGAAAATCACGCGCAAATTGCATACAATTATCAGGCCTATCAGCTATCAAACGTAGCCGTAATTTAGAAAATAAACGAAAGACCAAAAGAATTCCGAGAAAACGCTAATCACCGACCGTTCAAGGTGGCGAAGAAACTTTTCAACCTCGTGCAATTACCACCACGATCTTCCCCAGTCAGGCATCGATTCCACGAAACTGTCTCCACAATTTCACGGTTGGAAAAATACCTCGAAACCTCTGTCGGCATCGATAGACGACCCTGAAGAACATTGCTCTATCGTCATTTCTAAATTCCTCTTACTAATTTGAAGAATCAGCCGAGTATAAACAGGCTTGGAATGACGAACCGGAAACGACGAACAGATTGCTTTCAACTTTACTTATTCATATTCTGCTCTGTGTACCGTCCTACCGAATTGCGTTTAAAAATTCTGCGACTACCGTTGACGGCCTGCGTTTAAAAATTCTGCCACCAGCGTCGACAAGCGTCGCCGCGCAGTTGGCAGAAACGTAAAATCCTATTTCTCAAGAACAGTAAGCTCGAACAATATCGAATCAACCATCCCAATGAATATTTTCATCTCTCAACCAGCATCTCCATTTTTACCACCCAATTCGACCAACGTGACCCGGATCGGCCTATAAACACCCCCATCCATCAATCTTGTCGCTCTTGGAACTCGGAAAGCCGACGATGAGTCGCGATATCTCGGCTCAAGTTCCAAGAGGGCTCGTAAAAAAGCAGCGAGATCCATCGTAGAAAAAGCTTAATTACGAAACGGCGGATTACAGGTGGAGCAGCGGGGGTAGCCTTCATTAGCGTGTGGATTTTCTGCCATCTAAAAACCGTCAGCCACCCCCATACGCGTCCGTGGGGGCGCGTTCGCGACGGCAGCCTCGGAAAAGGATAGTTGATTGGGCGAAATGTATTCATGTATGCATATGAATTCAGAGGCCAGGCGGAGGCCGAGGCGTCGCGACGCCTCGATGTCTGCTGCGGGCTAAAAGCTGGCTGCTTGAAAAACATCTTAATTGGACTTGGCGCGCTGTCGCGATGCCAATGGACCCCTATTTCTCCCATCCCTTAAGGGGTGAACAGCCTGCCTTCGATGCTGCCTCTTGCCTCTGCGTCAGCCCCTCCCTTTTATATCTCGCCTTCTTCGGCATTTTGCAATCGAGATTGCCCGATAGAGCCAGACGACTGGAGACGCTTTCTTCCACGTCGGGATCGACGCGAATGTAAAATGAGAGAACCTCTTTTCGCGGCGTAAGAGGATCTTGTTACGAGTGAGGACATTTTGAAGGGTTCTCTTCCTTCTGCTTTTTGCTTTCTTTCTTTCCTCCTTCGTTTTTAGGCGGTTCTCGCAGAAAGAATGGGGCGGCTCGAATTGCGCTTGGACTACGAGGTGCGATAATCGACGGGTCGAGGGTCCAGCGATGGGAAATCGTTCGGTGTTTCAGTGTTCAGCGCGTCTTTTGACTTTTAAACGCATCGTCCGGGTATACTCAAAAACAGTAATCCACCAGCTAATGATCTTAACGAATCGACAAACAACAGGCTACGGGCTGTAAACTTCTACTTGGCAAATTCGCAATTTTATTGCCAACTTGTTGCTGCTACGTAAGAGTATCTGTCGATATAGGTGTCTAAAAGCTTTTAACTCGCAGTTTGTTACATTTCACTGATAATATTAGCTCGATCGTGTAAATATACATATCGCAGACGCAATTGCGTTGTCGATTTGAGTTGAAGATGGAAAACCTTCGATACGATCATTTTGTGAACGTTGCGTAAAACAGTGAAGGGAAGCGGTTGATTATAGGTCAATAGGAGTTAAGGTTAATATTTTCTTTCATGGACAAAGAAAGTGCTTTAGGAATCAAATGACAAAGTCGTCGGTCCACGCGCGAAGCCTGTTCTACGTGTAAAGAATCTTTTTGAGGAATCAGGTGTTAAAGTTAACATTCCGCGTGTGAAATCTGATTTATGGGTAAGAGGAAGTTTTCGAAGAAGAATGGAAAGGTAGATAACATCTATATTTAAGTAGAGCTATATATAAATACAGTCCCCGTAACACAATGTTCCATGACTTTTCAATTTGATTCTAAAATAAAGCTCCATCGATAGCCAGACAGCGGCCAATATCTCTCCATGGATGAGATGGCCACGAATATCTTGAGAAAGAAAATACTTTTCTTAAAGCAGATAAAACCAGTGAAGTTCCTTTTTCGATATCGACACTGGGGGAAATTCTTACGATCTGTCTATTGTGATAACAAACATCAAAATTGCCTCAACGCGAAAGATCAATAATATACGTGACATCGTATGAAAGCAAACGTGACAGTACCGTATATTAAATCCAATGGAAACAAAATTTCCTTTTTCGCCATAAAGGAAAGTCCTGTGATAATAAATAAAACATACGATTGATTAAATCTACCATTTCTCCAGAGAAAAAGTTACGCAAACAGAGAACGCGTTTGCGTTTGGAATAACGTTTAAATATACAAGATAAACAACGTACCGAAAAATCAGCATGAGCATCGAATCGATACACGAAATGAATAATTTGCTACGAGAGAAAGTCATTCTGAATTCCCTGGAATGACACTACCAGATAAATCGTCAGATTAAATGGTTAATAAATCTCTCGTAGCGATTAAGATATTAACGGATTCGTTAAAAGGTTTCGTTATAAGAAAGGAATTTATTAAAAGATTGATATAATAAAATTGAAGATGGAGAAATTATATTATACGTCAAATTGCGATAAAATGCAAACGCTGCTTACTAAATATCTAAGACATAAAGAAGATTACATCATTATTCCCTAATAAAAGAAATACCTGCGTGCTACAAAGTTTATACCTCTTATCTATATAATTCCCCTTTTTACATCTGCAGATAGAGCCTTATAAAGGATGGAAGAGAGGAAGGAAAAAGGGAAAGGTCGGAAACGCGTGGCAGCATTCCGGATACGCAGAGGGAATGTATGCAAATACGACGGCGGAAGGATTACTTACGTTAAAGCACGGCGGAGCGACAGGAAGAAAAGGGGGTTGGAGAAAGTTTGGAAGGGGCAGAAAGGGGAAAGAAAGAAGAGCTATTTCCATAAAAATTCCCGATCCCTACCGGATCAATCTCGATATGCATGAAATATTCAAAAACAAAATGATTACAGCCTTAAAAGCGGCGCGATGCACTCGGAAATACCGGACGAAAGCGCGGAAGAAAAATAACGAGCGTTGTAGGAAGTAGATGCGAAACAAAAGCATGAATATAAAATGGTTAAAAGGTCCATGGCGGAGAGAAAATATTTTCTCGCATAATATTTTACGATGGGATCATCGACGACGATGATGGCACCGATTTCGCTTCGTGACCGTTCCACCTCACTTTAGCATCGTAATTAGCGTTTGTTGCTTTCCCCTTCATCGATATCGTAAGGGTGAAATCCTCCAATGGTACTCGTTTTTATCGTAATTCCTATCGGGTAGAAAGAAGTACAGTGGCTGCCAAAAAAGTTTAGATTCGAATGTAATTTTACACTCGTCCATAAAATTAAAGAACCGCTAAATTTTGATCGAGAAATTGCCGCTTTTTGAACTGCTCTAACTTCGTGAGAAAATATCGTACGAGAGTCTATTTTAAAGGCTTATTTTAAAGAGGAAATCTTTACTTTTCCATCTGTCGATTTTCAGGAGGACTTTCTGGTCTTAAAGGATAATTTAGAACCTGATCGATTATTTCCGAATTATAAAAAGTACAAAAGTAATAAAATTATTGAAACGCTTCGAACTGAAGGAATAAACAGTAATGACGAAACATCGAACGAGGAAAATACTCGACCTATAGACCGGGTTTATCGTGTCAAAAAATATCACCGTAAGGAAACAAAGTCCAAGCCAAAGGAAAATAAGAGAACCGCAGAAAGGCAAAGACACGACACATTCGATATTCCCGATTATGGCGTTCAATTTCAGGAAAGCTTCTTAATTGTTTTAACGATAAATAAACGCCCGTTAAATCAACCTTCGCGTGACCGGTCGCGAACCTTAATTAAATTGTTCCGTCTGTTAATAAATTCCACCCTCTCCATCTCTTTGCATCGCTCCAGCTTTCCTCATTAATATCCCCGATTAATTTGTTTTGACAGGCAAGCTCGCTGCAAACAGCAATCTTAAGAGGGGTCTGGTCGCGAAAAAAGAGATAACCTGGTTCGACGATCGATGAGTTCAGAAAAAAAAGTCCTTCGACCCTTTCACACCCGCACCACCCGCCTACTTACCCCTGATTCAGCCAGGTTGAACCAGAAGCTCGTTGGCTGGCTGCGACACTTTTCGTGTTCTCACGGAGCCGATAAATCTCTTTCTCTCGTCCCGTGAAAACGAGAGTTTCCCGTGGAAATCGAAGGACGACCAATGAAAGCCGCGAATGTACGCTCGGTGTCTAGAATTTTTCTTTCTATCGTTTTTGCTTCCCTTTCTGCCCTTTCTCTTTTGTTCCATGAGGTTTGTTTCGTTTCTCTTCTGTTTAAATATTTTTCGTTCCTTCTCGAAAGGTTCTAGGTACACTGACGGTGGAAATGATTCAAGAGGATGGATAGCGGGATTTTTTTAGCGGATAAATGGATTTTCCGAAAAGATACAAATGTAAATGGGATTCAGTGTTTTACTGATAGGCTGCTCGAATATTTTTTCTATTAATCTTCTGAGAGTGTAGTAACGTGTCGAAAAACTCACAATGGACCATTCAGAAGCTACTTATTTTAGTTAGTCTCTCTCTCTCTCTCTCTCTCTCTCTCTCTCTTATTGGCTTGAAACTCACAGTTTCCAAATTTCAGTCGCGAGCTCCTAAATTACGTCAGCAAAGACCAGTTATAAAAGTGGTAAGGTAAAGAACGACTGGAAACGATTACACGTTCCTTAATTCCTTTTCTTGAGCGATTCGAGGACAGGCGGAAAGTTTTAAAATCATCTGGATTTGTGAAATTTTTGAGAACGTCAGAAGCCACGAAAGTTTCGGTAACACATTCAAAGCTTTCAAGATTTGCAGCACTCCGGAGACTTTCCAGCTTCCTTGCCCATCACGGTTCGGATAACATTCGAAATAATTTTAAACTTCACGCTACTCCGATCTGGACGAAACTTTCCGCGAAACTCGTCATGGACCTCTTAGAATGTGTCCGCGGGACAAAACTCCATTCTAAGGAAAAAATGATTCGACCGGGCTAGCTCTACCGTCGCGATTCCTTCATTTCTCCGTTTAAAAGTTCTTGATCGCGCTAATATAGCGTTTCAAGAATAATATCGTTCGTTGCTAGCAATTTTTAATACTTTCACTGCCATTAACGTATACGATGCGTCGCTTTGATTATCCAATTATGAAAACAAAGAAAGAAATGGATAGCGCGTTTGGAACATACGGGGTGGTTGGTAACTGGTGGTACAAGCGGAAAGGGGGTGAAAATATAGAATAAAAAAATAGAATAAAAAGATATAAAATAAAAAAGTCGGATAGTAAGTTAATAGGTAGGAAAACACTATGGTCACATTGGAAGCGTTTATGAACATAACGTCAATCGAGACAATGATCTACAATGATCTATTCTATCCAGGGATGAAGTCGTACAATGAATATCAATTTTTATAGAATTTGTCGAACTCTGTTTAGTAACAAGTAGAGACAAGACTGTTATTTTAGTCGAATTAAAAACGAAATAAAATTCATCGCAATTCTCAAACAAGATCCGCGATCCCTAACTCTGAAGCGGCACTCTGAAATGACACTACCATTCTTAAAATAATGCCAGCGATCCGGGCCGATTTTTATCGCTCGATAAAACGTTCGATTCGTCTCTGAAGCGAAAGCAACGCACCGTGAAAGTTCCGACGACATTCGTAAGTAACAAGTAACGAGCGACAAGTCAAACGATCGACGATCGCCCCCCGCCCTGTCTGCTCCTGCTCGGTTACAGAGCAGAGGCCGGCTGGAAAGGATAAAGAAAAAGTTTGGCAACAAGAAGGAAAATCCCATTCGTCTCGGGCTTCTAGTTCGAGTTGGGAAAAATTCCGGGGTTTCTAATAAAACTTTCACGGCTGCTCGAACTAAAGATAGAGTCTTCGGGTTCCGATAGTTAAATTCCAGATTATCAGCGACAGATAACGGGGCGAAATGAAATATACTTGGAGGGAATGGCGCGTGCGCAGCTGGATTACGTGCAAAGTCTTCGTGGCACCTTAGTCTGTCGAGCTTCGAATTAATTACCGTGGTCCAATTAATCAACGTCGTTTCATCGGCTGCGTTCGAATCTAGATGTAACCCCGCATCCGCCATCCCTAAACGGCGATATCATTGAATGGCTGATTTTCCACGCGGTCAGGATCCCCTAGCGAGTATTCGCTTTGTTCGTTAAAGGAAATCGATCGAGGTAATTGGTTCTGTTTTACGAGCAAGCGATACGAAGTCTTGTGCTCGTATATAATACTCCTTAAAATTATCCAACCGGTTGCTTATTTTTCGTACGATGTGTATATCGAGTTGTTCGAAAAGTTATGGAAGATGTAGGCGAGATTTCAGAAAAATTTTGGGCCAATGTGTTTGCGTAGATTCATCTTTGATCGTATTGTGATATATGATTCCTCGGTAATTTATGATTTTCTCCGACGACTTCTGTCGCGTAATTTTACTTCCTGTTCTGTGATTTTTATGATGCGAAGCTTTCTTGGTAATATACAGGGTGGGGCATTTTAAACAGGTCATCTAACCCCAACCTAACGCCTCCACCTACAGAAAATTATTCAGGTGACCTGTTTAAAATGCCCCACCCTGTATAGTATTCTCTTTCAGCAATATGTTCGTTCATGAACGAATTCACGAATATGAGAGTTACAGGTTTCTTGTATCGGTACGACTATTGAATTTCTACAATTTGGTAAAGTTTAAATATCGTTACTAGAAATTGATTAAAGTGGACTTATCCGCGTATATTGGATATGTTTTAGATGATACTTTCAAGCTTGAAATGGCTGTTAAGATGAGATTAAGTTTTGCGGGTTTTATGGAAACTACGCGACATCTTCTGTTGTGGTCGGATATATGTGCCTTATCGAATGGCTATTGTTGGATTAGATCGGTTGAACATTATACCTGGGATTTTCTTTGGCGAAGAAAAGAAATTATGTTTTATTGCAGTTTTTTCTTCTAACAGAAGAACTGACATTTCGTCTGAACCACTAGGAACGTATTAATCTTCCATAGAAATTCGAGAAACGTTTTCCACTTGCCTCAGAAACATCCAAGCAATCAAACCCAAGCTATTCGAATCTAATACTCAGAATACGTAGATAGTACAGTAGTTCCAAAATGATGCATCATCGGTCATCAAAAACACGACACTGTCAGACACGGCCACACCTGTTCGTGTTATTCGCAGAAGATGGAAATTTCTGACACAGGATACGCGGTAGGTCTCGTATCTTCAACCGAA
Source organism: Bombus confusus (assembly GCA_014737475.1). NCBI lineage: Eukaryota > Metazoa > Arthropoda > Insecta > Hymenoptera > Apidae > Bombus > Bombus confusus. Next base: position 3,527,946 of record JACXIV010000072.1, on the reverse strand, counting down.
TCATCATTCGAAAGCTGAAACGCGATCGCAGCTTTTCACTCGGAGAACAGCATCGGCGCAACGATCTATACACGTAACTTTTCAAATTGAAATTTCCATGTAAAAGCAAGCTCGGGATGCGCGAGTCGCTTCTACAGCGGGAAAAAAACTCGCTTCAAAAATTAGATACGAGTTGCAAGCCCGTGACGAAAACAGAAAAAAAAAACAGAACAGGTAGAAAATAAAATGAAAAAAAGATAGGAGGATAAAAAATAAAATTGTAGGGAGGGATGGGCGGGGGACAAAAGCGCGAAAAGGGATAAAACGCCGCAGAGAGGCAATTACGAGTAACGGCCGGAATTACGAGCAATTCGAAAAGCTGTATACAAACAACGGGAACGAGCTTTCGAAGCTTACACGCATCGCGACCGATAACGATATCGGCCGGTTCGCAATTCGCGGCGCCGCGCCGTACAACAGACCGATTTACACACCGTCGCTGTCGCTGTTGTAAATTCGTTAATTAACTAAGGTAATTGCACCTGTAGCCCGGTAATGCATTCACCCAGCAACCCCTGAATACGCTCGAACACGTATCATACGGAGCCAGAAACAGCCGGTCCGACGAGTTCAATTTGAATATAAGCAGTTCACTCGTCGTCGGCTGTTTCGCTAGTAGCTTCTCTTCCCGCTCCATAAGAATTTCGTTTTCCAACTGCTATCCAGAGGTGACAGTGTTCAGAAGTAAGCGCTGAGTTAGGCATTTTGTAATTAGCGCGCAAGCGTATGGCGTAACGCGTAGCGTATTTTTGGAGAAATTTTTAACCTTCTGGTGATGTTCGAATCTGGTCAAAAAATAGTCGTATCAACGATAAGCGATTAGAAAGGAAGACAGCGTCGCAAATGTACGAAGCGGGACGATGCACTGCACGTCGGAGCATCTCCTTCGTAAAGTTTCACTTTCGTAAGTGGTTAATGGATTAGCGCGTTATAAGCGCCCATAATATGATCAAACTGGTTTATACGTTAGAGTTCTGTAACTTTATAAGCACGCGCGATTCGTACAGAGGACGTGACGTAGAAAATGTCCTTTTTACTAGAATTCGAAAATTTTCGGAGCGTGTTTGAATTTCATTCGGAAAAAGGTGCGCGTGAACGAACGATAAGGTGGAGATTATACAGAGGTAAAAGTTTGCTGCAAAGAGATTTTCCTCTGCTTAAGCAGGGTCCTAATTACTTCTACTTTGGTCCTTAAAAGAACGGAATTCCATCCTCAACAGGGAATTAAATAGAATTTACCTCTTCTTCCCCGTGGACCGACAGCGCAAAGCGTTGCTCCGCTTATCAAGCGTTCCACTAAACACGAAAACAGTACAAAAGCTGCAACAACTTGGCGGCTGTCGAAGGAATCAACGGAGCCCACGTCCCCGTGAATTAAATTACTTCACTCGAAGGGATCTCTTCGACAATTTTCGCGTCCAATTAAACGCAAAAACTCGCAAAGGGGAGACAGATGTTTCTAACTAAATTCTACTTCTTTGCCTTGACGGCGAACTCGCGCGATCGCGCTCGCTGTGTTTTTTTCCATTTTCTCGATCGAACGAACGAACGAACGAAAAGGAAACCGAGTCGGTGGAAACCGCGGCAGCCATAAAAGAAAATTTACAGCGGCAGCGTACGAAGTTGAAGAAGGAAATATCGATCGTAAAGTTAGAGATGGGAGGGGAAAGCCGGTCAAAATGGGTCGTGAATTATTAATTAATAGAGCGATGCTAAGAAACGTGCCGCGAACTTCCGCCGAAGAAAGGGAAGCGAACAGCAGGGAATTCAGTTCTTCCAAGTTTCGATGAAAAATAGACTCGCCAGGCGATTAATCCTCGGATTGATCGCGCCAACTACCCAACCTTCGCCCCTGTATTGAATTCTTCGGCCTCGAATTTCCCGCTCAACTTTTATCGACGTCCAAATGGTGTCGGATCACGAACCGAACGAAAATCGGCCAAGAATCGTTTCGTTTCGCCTTTGTTAGGCAGTGTTCCAGCGTTTAATGCCTCGATCGTTCCAACAATTGTTAAATGGATGGAAAAAGAACAGGGTTAGATCTACGTTAGGAAATGGCACCGTTCGAGGTAAGTTGGCGTTGCGTGCGAGGAAATGAAAATTAGCGGGTTGAATGTAACAAAAATGAAAGAATCCAAGTTGGAATCGATTGGTATAGATACGTGACGTATATTACTGTGGCGCTGCGGAAAAAGAAAAAAAAAAGAAGGACAGAAGAAAAGAGAAAAGAGAGAAGGTTTTGTTCGGAGCCTGCTAGTGGACTCATTGCTGAAACAGCTTAACAGACCAGTGTCTTAGATATTGAAATAGTTGTGGGATAAAAATTGTATAAGCAGGAAAATAAAAATAGTCGGACAAGAATTTTCAAGAATTGTTTTCGGTGGAAACTCTTCTAATTTAGCGAATGTATTATGCAGAGACGAGGAAATGGTTAGACGAAGGAACGCGTGTCTGATTGGTTATTTCTGACAGAGCCGATACAATCATACAAAAAATTTCATACAATCAAAAAAATTTACTCTAAATTTTCTTCGCGAAATAAAATACCTCGAACTATTGTCTGATAAATGTTCGCTAAAAATCCTCACTATTTCATCATCTATCGCGTCAGACATTTTTTCCTTCCTGTTTTCACCGCAGGCTCGTTAATTTTCACGCGAGAGAAAACGGAAAGCGGGCGTAATATACGCGTATAAATTTTGGGCAAGCTCGCCAGGCAAGGCAGATGGCGCCCAAGTTTCGAAAAAGGAAAGAAAAAAACTAGCGAATCGGCGAAGAAAAGAGAGGCTGGTGAAACAGACCTTTCCTTTTCTCTTGTTCCTCGCTACGTATTTTCCGGATGGAAACGGCGCTAGTCGACTCGCGTCCACAGGCTAGCTGGAATTAAAGAAGCGGAATAAACATGCAAATGCCCGGCCACTTTCCATCTTTATCACTGGTCGGAGAATGCGGTCGCGCTGACTTAAGGCCCGACAAAGTTCTCGCCAGTGGAGGAAAGTAGAACGAAGCCGACCGTGGCCGGATCAACGGAGATTTTTAAATGTACTCGATCCGCGCCGCTGTTTTCCAGTGACGCGAGACAGAATAGAGATAACGATACTTCGAAGGGGAAGATTAAGAGAGAATTATTCAGCTCGGAGAGATCAGCTGTGCGATGATGGGACGAAAGATGCGAATTGAAGAAATTGGATTTTTAAATAGACATTCTTCGTTTCTTAGACGTTTACTGTTGACTTTGGACGATTGGTTCGTTCAGGTTTCATTAATCTCTCATAACTGAGATTTTGTTTTCTCGCGCGGGAAGAAATTGTAATTACGTACTTCGCGTCTCGCTTTATACGTTAATCATATATACTAAATATACAAAAATATCATATAACAATAATAATATAATAACTGCGAAGTCTATTTCAAGTTTCTTGTACCTTCTAGTGGAAAAGAGAGTTTAGCGTATGCAATACACAAGGAATAATTCTTTTAAAGACACAATAAATTATTTGCTACATCGATGCTATACCGTTTCTGCAACTTTCATTGCACAATATATATCAATTATTCGCTATCTTAAGAAATATAGCATCTTAAAGATTCAATAAGTAAATAACTCTAAATATACGAGAACTTTTACCTACACAAATATTCCAAATAATCCATAGACATGGCCTGAGATAAAAATATATTCAATTACCTTAAAGTTTCCAAAATTTCCTCAATTCCGTCGACGACCGCCGAGATAATCTACGAACGTAAAACGATCCGAGAACGATATCAATGTTTCGTGGGTTTTGGCTGTTCGTCGCGAGGGAAAATCGTTTCACCGAGCTCTGATCCCTGTGAAACGAAACAGCGTGTAACGAGAATGTGGAAGGCGTTTCCGGTGGCCGGTCGGTGGCCGTGCCAGTTCCCGCGGTTATTTCGGCGGTCCGCGAAATTACACGGGAAAATATTTCGGCCGTCGAACCGGGAATCGCAAGGACGTGGTGCGCGGAAAGGCCGCAGGGGAGCGAGAGCCCGGTCCGTGCGCGAAGATTAAATGAAATTATTTAAATGCCGTAATTTAACATCCTGCCTGGCCGGACCGGGCTTCGCAGGTGTTGAACATGCATGTATGCATAGAATACGTTTCCGGAAAACCGACTCTCCTGGTGCCGGTTCATCCAGCAGCCGGCTGGATTGCACGCATACATTACCAGCGCTCGAGAGGGCAAATATGCACCCGCGCAGATTTCGAACCGGTCGGGAAACGACTTTTCTAAGTTGGTCTCGTCCCTCGCATTGTTTTCTGTCTCTGTTTCCGTATTTCTGATGAATTAATACGAGCAAGTGATCGAGAGGAAGAGCTAAGGAAGTAAGTTTGACGCGGTTGATTCTTGTTTGATGCGGTTTGATAAGTTTAGTCGACACTGGTGAGAAGGAAGAAACAATTCTTCATGTGTTTCAGGATTTTTCTTTGTGTTTCCTTAGATGCATAAACAATTGAGCATACTACGAAATACGATTGACGTGGTTTGAAATCTTTTATATAATGTGGATAACGTGGGGAGTATAATTCACTGTATGTTTAAGTAATTTTTCATATGTTCACATCTAAGTCGATCGTCTGTATTTACGGGTCTGTACGTTCTATTTGGACGAGTAGTATTTGACGCGATTTTTGTGTTCAGCGGTTGAACAAATCGAGAACATGATACGGCTGGTAGAGTGGAGTAACCCAGTACGTGGTCAGAATAGTCCAAGTATGTCCAGAAAAATGGTACAGGATTATCTGAAATGATCTTAAATACATAGCGTTTGTTGGTTAAGTGGAATAAGCCAATGCACGATCAGGCTATTAAATAGAAGTATCATTCGTTGCTGGAGTCGTTGTTTTTTCTTTTTTGATTACTGACTTTTTCCTTTCATTCCGCTATCTAATGTAAACAAGCGTATTTTAATGAACAAACTTTTCGGTTTTCTAATTTCGAACGAGGAAAATAATAATTTATCGTGTTCGAGTTTTATACCACTGACGATGTTAATTTTTTGTACTCAAAACGCAGCTTTGAATGTTAATGAAACATGAATAGATATACAGACGCGCAACACACGTCGAAGTAATGTGAACGGAACTGAAATTTACGCATCTCTCTGTCGCAGAGGTATTCCATTTTCCTAAAGCACTTACACGAATTCCATGGAACCTTCTTCCACAGAAAACACATAATTCTTACGTTGAAAAAATAATGTCGCTCCCTAAAATAATATTCCGCTGCAGCAATCTGACCGAATGAACCGAGCATCCCAGTTTCCGAATCGAATTAGAAAATGCGTTCCGTTCAGATTCGCGAGATTATTCGAAAGCGTTCACCTTATTTCATACATTCTGGCTACGAATATTCCCGGTTGCTCGAATATTCATTCGTTTCTATTATTCATAAACTCGTCCTACTTTCTCGTTTTTCGCAACTCTTGATGCATCTGGCTGTGGGGAAATACTACGAGGCCGCCTCGAAAGGAACTGCGATTCGTTCTCTTCATTTTCGAACGGGATGTCTATCGGATGCTGGAGAAGTACGTAAGCATCATGCCCTTTCAATAAAAACAACGGATAAAATGTTTCGTTTGTTCAATGACGAATTAACATTTAACGATCGACAAGGATCAAATTTTTCTCCAGAGTACGAAAACGCTGCCATCTCGAAAGATTAAGTAATTCGTGTACATTCTCTTACGGCAATTTACACAGATGCGAATTCCCTTTCTAAAGTAATACTTTTACTTTCGACGATTCACGGAAACAAGAACGCTCTATGTCAGTTCATAATGCAACTATAATCCGCGGATTAAAGTACGCTTAATTGAGCAAGTTCGCGATCCGCGTTAAAGACACGATAATAAATTCGATTATTTATCGGCGGAACGTCGGCAAAACTAAGCGGAACTGCGGTCAGTCCTCATTGTGTTCGTTGAATTACAGAAATTCTGCACATTCTGCCGCGAAACGACGTTTTGGTGTGCATATTTCGCATAATATTGTCATGGTCGCTAGTATTCGTAACGTCACGGGATAAATCTTGCTGAAAGGGATATGTATCTTTCGTGGTTACGGACGACCATAATGTCGATTATTACGAATTACAAACAAAACAAAAAAACAAAAAAACAAAAAAAAAAAAATGGACAGATAGAAATCACAGAAAGCAAACTTATCAAAGCCATTTGCCTTGGCAGGTTCATTTTTGAAGAATTAATTAAGGAAAAAAAAGTTAATCATACGTATTCTGATATAAGTATAATGATAAGCGCAAGTATAATTTAACTTCCCTGATGCATAAAATCACACGACAGCGATATAAATATCGCGCCAACCTAATTGTTTTCCAGATCGTTAAGAATACGCCATAGGCGATATATTTCAGAATTCACTTGAGAAACAAATTATTTATTTATTTGTAACGTTCTTGATTTCCAAAGGAAATTATCCTGCAACTACGCGGACGAAAGGCCTAATGTCACCGCAGCGGTGGAATACGCGGCATAAAATGTTCATAATGCCGCGATCGTAGGAGAAAAGGATAGATGCTGCACAACCGCTGTCAAATGTCATTGAAATGTTAACCTCATCTCGCGATTCTCGCTATTTCCTTGAAGATATTGATACATTCTTACAGAAGCCACATGAGATTCCTAACGTACAGTCGTTTTTTATATTTTTGTTAAAACTCTCTCGCGGATACTAAAATACTCGTCAATAATTCAAAAACGATATAAACGTCATTTTCACGGAGAACTTTAAACCAGGACGAGCTCTAATTCGTAGAAATGTTCGTTTCATAATTCTTGCAATTTTTAAAATCGATATTTCAGTTTATTAATTTTCAAAGCTTTGTTCCAGTCACTTCCCTCCAAACAAACGCGATTCGTTCAAAGATGCAATCGGCCGAAAATTCCCACGCGCCTCCGAGCTTTATTGTCAGAATAGAATAGAAATTAACGCGACACCGCGATTAAAATTTATTAATCCGCGAACAGCGAGACGACGACTGGCAGGCAGGCAGCTTTTTCGTGCCATCGCTTGGGCAATCTTGTCATCGAAACCAGGCCAACGCACATTTATCTGTTTCGTTGGATAACAGAGATGCGATTGTTGCCTTTCATTCGAATTTATAGAATAAACCACGGCCGCTACCACTTTCAATGCGGACCCGGTTTTCACCTTAACGAAGCCCGTTTCATAAACAGCTCGCTTAATAAGTTCCAAAAGGCCGCCTGCGAGCTTAGATGTTCGTGGTTCGCCGCTTTGGAATAACTTGAAATCGGGGAAAAAGCACAGAAGGAAGATAAAAGGGAAAAAGAAAAAATTCATTTTCTATGAATAAGGGTAGTGACACGAATCAAACGATCTCCCATTCTGATGGTAAAATTTCATTTTGTTCCAGGCACCTGTTCTTCTTCGTTTTCTTCTTGTTTTGAAAGGGAAAAGAGATATTGTAGCGCGAAGTAACGATCGGTCGACTGAAAATCTTTCAGGCAAACCACGCAAATCTTCGAATAAACTAACAAGCGACAAAGCCGGGACGAATATTTTGATCGATCGATCGAGTGTAAAAATTTGATTAATCGTTGCGATATACTAAAATATATATTCGGAATAATATACACAATTACTGATTCAATTCTAGATTGTTATTTAATTATTTAATTACGAATTTTAGATTATTGATTATTTAAAATTATTAACTTTAGTTAATTAGATCTAGATTGTTACATCGTGCAAATCGATTTCGGTAAATGAATTCTAAAGCGTTCTGAGTGATGTTTGTTTGAATTTTACGAGATTTTTCATGTGGTTTATTAATGTTTTTTTTATCAACGCTGATACAACATTATTATTATTGGAATAATGCTTTCGTGCAAGTTGCATCGTATTGTCTAATTCATCGTTTCACAGTATTTTACGAGTATATTATTTGGCTCGTTTTATAGACAGAAGAGGAATGTATCGTTTGTTATCTGCAACTTCATCTTTGCGACGGTCGATACAATTTTATGACGATAATCTTTTGCGATAACGATATACGATCCAGCGTCGAAACTGTAAGCCGATCTGTAGCGGCGACCACGTGTAATTATAAAAATCTGTTAGAAATAAATATTTAAGATCTGAGGAAATATCAATTACGTTCATCACGTTAATTCGACGCGGTAGAAAGGAAAAAACCGATGAAATCGAAGAGAACGTATAACGCGTGGCGTCGTAGTAAATCACCAAGCGACGATATTGGAATAGGTGGAAGAGAGAAAATTACGAGCTATTACGACGTTATTTATGTGCAATTATCTTTATTTACTTCACGCTCTTCGTATAATGTTCGTTTGATTCAATAAAGAGATTGCAGATTCCTATCTTTTTCCCTTGTTTTGATTATTTATCGTCAATTTTCACCCTGATAGACATTTATTAGACACTTAATACGTTAGAATCTACAACCAAGTTATTACTACATTATTTTATTTTAATATCAAACACCTGAATATTAATCGAAAACCTGCTCGAGGCCCAACATTCCTAGTACCGCTTCGAAATATCCTATAAAGCCTTGTAGGATTTTCACTTTGATATTTCAACGTTTCGCTTGAAAGTGGCCGTTTCGTGTGGACATTCATTTACAAACGGAAGGACTGTTCTATCGAGGTTCCTCAAGGTCAACCGTACTCTCCACGTCAAGTAGCTAGCGAAAATTCGATGGAAGGAATCCGTCCCTGCAACGACCCTTTGTTTCGGATTGCCTTGCCCAGTGCATTGTCGAACGCACGACTTCAAGTCTGGGTCAAAGGGCGGCCCTGTTAGCCTTGTACGACCCTGCGGTGAACACAGAACTGATTTCGACACGACAGCGAATTCAGACACAATGGCAGATACCTCGCTTTCTTTTCGTGAAACACGTCAATGAAACAAACGAGGAGGATAGATATATCCGTTTCTGTTTTACGCCGTTTTTTACAGTCCTCGACCTACTATCCCATCGACCTCTTTCATCAATGAATGTAAAGAGTGTGATGAAATACGTACTACCTTGAAATCACTCGAAATTACAGACATTTTTCACTGTGAAATTTTTATCGCGCTTTTCCCCCCCGAATATATCTGTGTGCATCGATGCTAGCTACGAGGAAAATTGATTGTATCGATATTCACTTTAGAAATTGCGACTTTTCAATTTTTGTTTCACAGCTTTGAATTTCATTAGTTTCCATGCAATTCTTTTCCGCGGATATAGTACGCTTTTTCACAGATTCGTTGAAAATTTGATTCTTCGCTCGAATTTTTATTTCAAATGAATGGGATAAAATTCGGCTGATAAGAGTGATCGAGCAACGAATATTTACGAAACTTTGTGTAAAAGTACCGTGTGTGAAGTATCGGTTCAAACAATGCATTTATTGCGAGTTTAATTTATGAGTTTACTCTGCTCGACGCAAACATACTGAATATCAAAGTGGTGCGAGTCAAGATTTTCAAGATTTGAATCTATCCACGTTCGTTTCAACTTGAACAAGATCATCCTTCGTATTCGTAGTAAATTGAATTACACCTTTACAACGATGTAAGCGACACGTTCTCGCGACTTAAACAAATATAGTGGCTATTCTATAATAATAAATGTAGAAGTCTTTATTTTATGAAAACTAGACTGACGCACTATACATCGCCATAATTCTCGACCTCTCAAATGCAAAGTCAAACGCTAACAACAATGTTGCAAGATAAACGCGTGCCTGGTTCACAAAGCCATTGGCGTTTAGATTCTTAATTAACTCGCTTATGCTCGCGGATTAAGCAAGATATGCCCTCTCTGGTGCGCCGTCTGAGCATTTTAACAAGTGTATCATTAAGTCCCTCACTGGCATGCGTCACAGTGTAAACGAAGGCGGTCTCGTCTCGCGGCAGAAATTTCATTTTCACTTGGAAATAGTACTTCCAAGGGCCGGAAAAGTGCTCTTCAAATGTTGCACAAGGCTTGCCAACGGTTACCAGTTGCGTACCAACGCGAAACACGCGACCACGATGGGGGCCGACTTAATCCCAAGCCACCTGGAGGAGTTTCGTAGCATTGAAAATTTTTCATTCCCCAGCGCATTCCGCGTCGAATATCTGTCCGGGCAGTTCGTTCGTCATTCTCCTTTTTCGCGCTTATTCAAAAAATTCGTCTGTATCTGCACGCTCTCTTACATATTCTGATATTTGAAAGATCGTTTTATTTGGTATTAAAAAATCTCGATATTTGGCGGGTCCATTTCGAACTTCCTTCTTGTTATGTTTCATTATGTAAAGTTGCATCAGGCTTACTTGTCTTCTACCATATTCTTTTATTGTACTTTCAACTCATCTGGTATTATACTTGTATCTCGTCACAGTGATATTGCAAAATGTTTTATACAACGCGTACAATATACATACACGTATATGAAAGTTTTCTATGATGAGTGTTGGAATAGGTTTCGTGGGCCATTTTACATCCGACGTTGTATCACTGAGTACACGCAGCGAAGAGAAACGACAAAGTAGAGTCTACATATGGCGATATTTTTCTCCACGGTCGGGATGAAATCAAGGATACGTTGAACGTATGGATGGACGAGCGTAAGATGGTACAGGTATATACGTATCTACGGAGGGAGTCCGTTATTGGTTGTAAAAACGGCCGAGCCATCTGTCCTCGATATGAGACCTCGGTGCACCCTAAAAATCCACTCCTGAGCCCCATCGATGACGGTAATAAGTCACACACAGAGTCCCCTGCTCTGATCCTGTAGCGCTGTGATCGTGCCTGCCAGAGAAATTCAACGACGAGATCCAGCGGTATGGATTCTTTGTTTCTCGGAACAAGCATCGTAGACGACAGTTGTCTGGGCTCAAGCAAGACGATAGATAGAACTTTCTGAGCATGGAAAATTTAATAGCCGAGGACCTACTACGGGTAGAGGGAGTAGTCGGGTAAGTTGGGCCCCTAGCGAACACAATCGCCAACGTCTTGGAACAGCTAGTCCAAAGAATCACCCTATCGACAACATCTTTTGAAACAAATTAAATCCACCCATCCAAGAACTGCTTCTCAGTCGAACTTGAGAATTACGAAACGATTTTTCCATGCTTGCAAGATATTGAATTTCTTCTTAACGACTTCGCGCTTACTATTCGAACGATATATTGACCTTTATCGAACCAAGGAAACGGAGTTCTGGGAAGTTTGATCGAAGAGCGTAAAACTTCGCCGCAAGTAAAATGAACGCTCGCTGCAAGCACAAAAAATATAATATTCCAAAACCGGGAGAAAGAGCAGCAAATAAGTAGAAGCGTAAATCAGGTTGCATTTGTGCCAGAATTCTCGCTTTAGCCATGCTTTGAAGTATCAGAGCGCGAATGAAATCTCTAAACATATATACACAGAGCGGGACGAAGGTCGAACGTGGGAAAGTTCACGCGATAAAAAGAAATTCGACCGAGAAGCGAAGCGAAAATTTTGCGGAAAGGGGCAGGTCGAGACTTTATAGGAACCGTGTCTTAACCCAGGTTATACGGCACTGTATCTCTTGTGGCAGCTGGCTCACATGGCGGAACAACACTAAACTCGAGGCTCTCGCGCCTCGCACGACCCTATCGGGTGGCCGTCTTATTTTTAATAAAAACTCGGCGGCGTGGCGAGATTAAAAAATTCGTGCCGGCGCCACGAGCCACTCGATGGCGTCGTAACTTAAAATTAAGAAAATTAGGAGACCTCCGCGTCGCCACCAGCCCCGTGCATCATGGAAACTGATCAATTTTTCTCGTCTCCGGCAACTTAAATCCCGAAAGCATCTTGTTACCTCGAGAATTATCGGAATTACGTGTGGATTAATTGGACGATGAATTTTAACAACGCGCGAGTGGACTATTACCCGTATGGTACGTTAATGAAAAAGCGATTTCAATAATTTATCTGTATGCAGTAGAATTTTAAAAATAATTTGAAAACACATAAAAAGACAAAGCGTGATATTTAGCTTATAGCGAAGAAGATGCGACCAGTTCACGCGCAATCTTCGAATCGCCAATATAATAATCGAATTACTAGGAAGATCATTGCGTCTTAATACATCATAAAAATAAGAGAGAAAGGCGAACTTCCGTACGAAGAGAAACTGAAATAAAGAAAATAAGTATGTAAGCTTGTGCACAGAAATAAAATCCCGATTTATCGTAACATAGCTTCTTAATATAGTCTCGCAGGTATCAGCTCGTCAGAGAACTTTTTCAATATTAGCCTTACCGTAGACAACCGGAGAAAGAGTGATTTTTAACGCGGAATCTTTCCGATATCTCATTATTCCGTCGAGTTCTCGAAAGACCGGAACGTTGCTCGACGAACTTGACGCAATCGATTGTGAAATCCTCGAATATTAATGGAAATTAATTCGTGCCGATTAATTTCTCTTTCTGAGCAGCCCGGTATCGGTATCGATTCGCAATTACACAGGCGATTACTTTATCCGGCAACTCGGAAAATTGATGGAAATTCCTTTGGAAATCAGATTTTCCAAAATCAAGAGAGTCAGCGATGTGATATTAGTTAGGTGGGGGAGGGGCTCTCATCCAAGAGATGCTACATTTCCTTTTTTACATTCATTTTACTCGTTACTTATGAAAATTAACTATACCGTGATATTTGTTTAACGCGAAGATTAAAAGCAAGGATATATTTATATCGCTTAAATATTTGGTCTTAATATTTTGAGATCTTATGAGTTTGCACTCTGCAAGTCTTTCCCTGTTAGTTGAATTACCGGCGGATTTAGGTGGATTAAAGACTTACCTGAAATTCCGTCGTAGGTCCACCATTCGTCCCAACTGGCCTCGGATTCTGTAAAGCAATGAAACAAACTATTATCGAAGTGTTTGGAACTCGGCAACACGCTATGTATTGCTTAACTGTTATATACGATCCATTTATTTGCGACAAATAATAGAATACTGGAATAATATGTTTGCGTTCTAGTTGGAAAATAATAAATCTGATTTGTTATTCGTTAAACTTGTTATTAGAATAACGACGATTTTGAAGTGAAAAATATAAATCGATAGATTTGTAGATCCGAAGCGTGAAAGGGGATATATTTTACGTTGCACAGTGAATTAATGCACGGTATTTGCCAGTTTCTTAACCCGTATATCTTTAGAAACTTCCGCTGCACCGGCGAGAACTTTAAAGTTCCATCAAGCAACGAAGAGCATCGATCAATTGAACTTCTTAGCGTCGAGAAATGATCGATCAATCGATTCAGAATTGAAACTGAAGCATGCGATCAACAGTAAGACCGTAACTCTTGAAACGAGATATTTTCTTTCAGAAGTTCCTTTCGAGAAATTACAGAACTATGTGATAATTCCACATTACTTCGTTGCAAGCTAATATCGACCTGCTACGTTTCACAGTTTACAATATTTTTCGATTAATTTACATATACAATTAGATTCTTAGTTCTTCAAAACTGTGCTTATAGAAAGGAATTCCAAGGATGTGGTCGTCAATTTGTCAATACTTTGTGAAATTTGAAGAAGTTTGATGCGTTTGTGGTGCTGTGATAACAATATATTTGTCGAATCATGAGAAATTTTTTAATGTCTCCACGTTTACGCAAAATTTAAATACAAGGAAAGGAAGCCAGGCCACAGTTTCAAAAACCCGTAAAACGTTTAATCCTCGCGCTCGATACTCACAGAAAAAGCACCATAAAAACCGGACTAACCAGCGCCCGTTTTCGAAGCCTATGAAATTTCAAACACCTTCTGAGAAAGCAAGATAGGATTCCTAAACATAACAGCACGAGATCGTTGATTCCACCGTAAAAACCTTCGTCAAATTTCCATTCAAAGAACAGAAAAAAGTGCTCGATGCTCTCCCCATCCAGCCATATACACCCCATACAGACACAAGAAAAAGAAAGAAAGAAAAAAGAAAAAAAAAAATAAAGAAATGCTGGAAATCTGCAAACGCGATGAGAGATCGGATCGGAAACGGTAATCGTTAAATCGCTTAAAATTCAGCGAGCGAGAGTGTCTCGTCTCGGAGCACTCAACGTCCTCATAATTGAATTCTCATTCCACGAGGAACACTTTATCTTCCGCATTACCGCGTCCCTTTCCATATTCATTACTTTTTCCGCCTCGAAACAGCCGGCCGGTGCTGTCGAGAGCCAGGGCTCGTCGTTTTTTCTATATGCAAATCATCCGGCGTTCCATCCGTGGCGAACGTTTTAATGCCCTAAGCGTATCGAATAGTTCGAGATTCTCCCTCGAACAATTATTGCTTGGAGCCCCGGTTTTCTAGTCGACCCTCGTCCACGTGCGCACGTCAAACCTTCTCTCCTCTCCTGCATCGCTTCTCTTCGCTCTATTACTCTGTGTCCTCCAACATTCTCTCTATCTAGCTTTCCGCTCTTGCCGCCACAGTAGTCAGACTCTCGGTCTGACCAAAGCGCGACTCATTCCACTTCCGACGGTGACCCATATTCGATTATCTGGATGCATGCCATCCAACCCCGCACGGGCAAACTAATTGCCTCAAATTGGAAAACTTTCTCGGCCTGTCCTGATCTCCGTCCTCTCCTCTCGCCATTGTCAATCTCCCATGCTCCTCTGTACCGTGTCCTATCTCGATGCGAGCCACGATCGTTTCACATCCTTGTTCTCTTAATTCGCGATACAATTCTTCGGGTTTGTTACGGATAGAACGCGGATATTTACGCAGATTTATATTTTCGCGAATGTAATTGAAAAAACTGAACGCGGACACAAATTTGTTTTACCTACTGATTATCGTAACAAATGCACTCTGTGTATTTTCGAACGAACGCTACGAAGGCGTGCGCATCAACAAATTTTCTGCTTCAGAAAGTGCTCGAAGCGAAGAAAATTAATCCGTAATTCGTGGATAAATATATAACCCGTTAATAAATCTGAAAAATAAATTATTTTCACCAATGAGAACAGAAGCGCGCTTGAATAATTTTCCATTCGGTTCTGTTTTTTCAATTAGTTCCTGAAACAAAATAAAGGAAACGTCGTGTCGTTCCTTTAAACGATCGAATGGTCAAAGGTTGGAAAAATAAGAGTTGGTACAGTGCGCCGGGACAAAAAGAAAAGTTATTTAATTGCGTCGAATTGCGTCGAATTGCGCAACGAGGGACGAACCGTTTTTGTCGTCGTTTACGTAGCAACGTAACGAGCGCTGTTAAACATCGAAGGAGAAATGAAGCGTGGTCGGTTTGGCGGAAGGCAAGAAGGAACCGCTTGTCGATGAAACGTTTCTACCGAATGCACAGACCAGACGGTTGGCGCGTGTACGACGACGCGAGGAACCAAAGGGAGAAGAAGGGGCAGAATAGAAGTAAAACGAAAGGACGAAGAATTTAAACGAAACAGCGGAACGAAAATGTCTTCTTTTCTATTTCTCTCGCGGTAATTTCACTCTAATTATGCTTTTTACATCTTCGCAAAACCTGTTCGCAATTTCCTCCTCGGCCAGCGTTTCAGAATATTTCTCGTATACGTTGCAAAGATCGAATTTCAAACTTTCCTTTTTTCAGTTTTTCATTTTCTCTTTTATTATTCAGCTCAACTCTGACTTTATAGTAACTGTTAACATGTTCAGCCTGTCATCCTTTAAATAGGAAACTCTATGACTACGAAGTTGAGAGTTAATAAAGGACAAATCAATTGCGAATAGGACGTTTTTGGATTCTCCAAATATAAATATTACATAATTTATCTTTTTTAAGAATGAAAGGACGAAGCGACTTATGAAAAAATAAAAGGACCATGAGTAAAGACACCGTTATGACAGCGAAATTGATAGCCATAGTAACTTCGACGTCTCCGATTAATAGGTCGATATTAATAGATTATTGAACAGATGGGTGGATTTTCAATCTGACTTCGTTACAGTTGCAATACGCTAAATGGAAATTTAGAATAGTCTAATTTAACTTAATATAGTCTAATTATACTATAATTTCTTCAATTTTTTCCCCGCTATTTCTTATAACACAGAACGTCTCGTGAAATGGATATTTTAGGAAATAGCGAAACTTGTTTCAAATTATCGATACGATGTTCGACATTTCTGAAATACGTTCGATAGATACCCGTGTGTCTATTAATTGGCTTTGAAACATGAAAGTGAAAGAATGTTGGAAGTAATATATTGTCGATTTACTGAAATTTCATAATCACTCATTTAATAACATTTTAACAGTTTGTAATCTCAGATATTCCAGTTGCGATTTTATATTAGCCCTTGCACGACTTACTCGAGGGCAGAATTAATTTTAGATTGAAGCAAGATCGAATTAATTTCTTACTAACTATCGCAAAGGCTTAGTTCATGCAATATTGCACTACTGTGAACTTCTATCGCAAGTGGCCTGGGACAGCGCTTCGGGGAATTCGAAGTGTATTATCCCATAGAAATAAGTTTAGTATCCAGTTTCTACCGGGTCTAAGTATTATCTCTTCCCTATCCCTCACGTCAACTACTTTATTTCAAAAACCACTTTCTCAAAAATTGCACTACCAAGTTACTCCATCGATACTACATATTAGCAGTAAATTTGTTAAAAACCACGTTGAAATTGCACGCATTAAGAGAAACGAATATACTAAGGAAACTAAAGAGAAAACTAAAAGTGCTATGATATTCGAAATTTCGAACAAAGCCACTCTCTTTCGCGTTCGTCATAAATTTCTTCGCGCCGTGTACATTTTATAACAGTACTTATTCCTTAATAAGAGGAAATAATTCAGAACCCTATAAAAAGGCAATTACTGTCAGAAACGCAAACTCGGAAAGATAAAAACTGTGCAAGATTTCAAAGAGTATCGTACAACGCACGCAATATATATTCATAAACATTTCCGATAGTAAGTGTTGGAATATTTTCCCGGGTAGCTGTACGTTCAGGACTAAAATCCTGCACATCAAACATTCAAAAACCTAAATTGTACCGTGCTCGATAAACAGCCATCCCAACTATTGCACGATTCGTTTTCCACTTTCCATACACCTCCTGCTCCCCCATCATGTCACTGCTTCCTCAAGCAATTGTAACAGCAACCGTGTCGTCGTGCAATTTTCAGCGAGCGAATCCCGGGCTCCATCGGCTCCATCGAAAGGAAACGTAAATACGCTTAAAAGTCACTCGAACGAACCGAGGATGGAAAGCCTGGAAAGCAGGTTAATCGCGTGGCCTCGGGCCTTCACGGGACTTTCCACGTCGTTCGTGTATCTCTTGCTGCATTCGGTCCGCGTAGCAAATCTCGACGAAAATAAGCGCCTACGGAAGGACGAGCGAGGGCTGCAGAGCGAGGGAATTAATAATTTCCGCGCGGCGGAGGATCGTCAGCGCCACCCCAACTCTCCAGTCGCGCCGTTATAATTATGGTTAACCGAAATTTCTATATTCAACGACGGCCAACCGAGTGGAGGAGCCGCGTAACTGCCTGGGACCTGGAGACGTAGTTAACTTTAATGGTGAAATTATGGTCGGATTAAACGGGGCTCCTCCCGGCCCAGATAGCTGCTGCCGTGACCTACGTTTTCGCACTTTCTCACCAACAATCAACGTTCCTCCGCGAATAACACTTTTTGTCATCCCGCGAACCTTACGGCGAGTAGCTCGGTATTTACGACTTTCAAAGAAGCAAAGTAATGGCAATACTTCTTCGTATCTCTCGGCGCTTCAGATTCGCAACAAATATAAGACCTTCGACGGAACTGCGAGGCAATGAGAATTGGAAGAATATAAGTTCGCATAAGTAGAATAGTTACTTACTGGCCAGACACGTTTTTCTCAACTGTCTATTCGCAGCAAATGTAACTACCCTAAGATTCTTAGTCAAAGATGTAAGCCAATAACAAGATTTAAGACGCTATAACGATATAAGACACGTTACTCTTGTATTCGTATATTTTACGTATATTTTACGTATCGAAATATGTTAAGAGCGTCGATAAAAGCTCTAGAACTTAAAAGTGGCAGAGAAATCACATCCGTATCACAGGCTCGGCTCAAAAGTGACTATTTCTAAGGCCCTAACGCACTTTTTATTAAAACCAATTCCACGACAGGACGCGAGATAAAGTTTCTCCTCGTCGCGCACCTTTCCTCGTCCTTCCTTACCAGCAGTAAAGAGGTTTATTAGCCGCGTGGCACTGGCTTCTTCCCGTAACTTCCGTGCCCGGTTTTAGCGCTTGCCGCTGCCTGTTTTTAACGCCGCGAGTGCTCTCGCTCAGCGGCATTGTAATTCCGGTATTATTCGTTCAGCCGCGATAAGAAAGGTAATTGCGAAATTGCCACACCTGTTGTCGCGTTCTAGCTTTGTGTGTTCAAGGATTGGTTAAAGGGAACAGGAAGACACTTTGCCGACTGCGTGAACGACGCCGTTCACTCCCATTTGACGGATATTTTCCGACATATCACGAGAAGAGAAGTTTCTATTGGAAGTTCGTTCGTTGGTGTTTGAGAGATAAATTGTCCAAGTCGTTGAAATCGTTGAGATTTCAATATTAAACAATATTCAATTTAGATTGCAATATTTTAAGTTTGAAATTATTCTTTTGAAGACTGTTGAATATTTTTCGAGAATTGTTAGGTTGCTGTTTAATAGATATCGTTTTTCAGAAAAACGGTTTCGATAATTACGATTTGTTTCAGGTTTCGGTATAACAGGTGTTGTCGGTTTTGAGATAAATGCTTTCAATAATCACATTGTAATTTGTTCCAAGAATGCAAATTTCTTATCAAAGCAACAATCGTCTTGACCCTTCTTTTTTTTTGTTGAGAACGATATTATAAAATTGTTGCTTCGATCACAATTTTGACGGGATTGTCGAGTTGGTAAAGAAAAATTGTTCGAGAGTCGCGTTTTGTATATCAAAAGAAGTGAAATACGTAAAGAACACGAGAGGCTAAAACTCACGGCGTGTATTCCTTAGAAAAGTCCTGCCTTTTCCACAAAATCGTGAACATCGGCTAATTATTTCGGTGCTCGAAATTCGAGAATCTAGCCGCAACTTCGAGAAGCGGAAACACGCAACTGGCCAAACTAACGCATCGAACCTGTTAACTAGAGGTTTCGTTTCAACTCGGCCCGTTCGTGCGTTCGATCGCGTGACTTTTCCACGTTTTAAGCGCGGAATCGTTGAAGTAGCTCCGCCGCTACCGCTGTTTCATCAATACTACCAATGATAATAACGTATCTACCAGCAATAATTACGGCCAGAACAGAACATTCTCCGCAACGTATCGAACAGATACCGTGATTTCGCTGTCGATGAAACTGTCGTTGAAATATCAAGGGAACAACTGCCTCCTTTGCCTTCTTTCTATTTTTTTATCGGCGTTGTATCGCTGTCATAAAACGGAGATTTCTACGCATGAATCGTGCAAGAAATTGCCTGCGTAACTCGGAGTTATCGTACCCTCGGGGTTTCCTTGATTTCAGAAAACTTTACCTAGCGGATGTAGGTCAGTATGTATGTACTACCTTCGCCAACAAATATTACGACGGTAATGAATAAACGAACGAGGCACGGACTTTGGACATTTTCAAACAAAAAGCGACTGATCGAGTAATTTATGAAGGATAAACGTAAATTATAAACATACGTATACCTACATTGATTAACTTTGACCGATCGACTTGATCGAGACCAATGTAACCGCGATAGTCTCGTAACAACGCTGATCGCGTTACAAAATTTTTCGTAAAACAGCACAAAATATTTAAAAAGCACGAATACTTTTGTGCGCCTGTATATATACACCGCTGGTAACCATTAAAATATCTACTTGTTACGATTATTGAAAAATTATAACAGACTGTACTGCATTCAGTATCTTACACTATAAAGCGAGTCATCGCAAAGTGCATCAAGCAAGATATCTAGAAATCAAAACCAGACAAGAGCGTTCAATTTATACCGAATATCGATACTTATCCCAATATTTATGACGAATAGTGTAAATACCTCGTAGCTCCCCCTTAGAACGTCAGCTCGTTACTTTCATCCCCAGATCAGGTCTACATCTTTTTACCAACACATATCAAGTCCCGTTCGCGCACGCATTTAAATATTTCCCGCAATATTTCTCCTTTGCACGAGCCTCTTGCGGCGCACGGCTATTCATTCCCCCGTCCGCTTGGACGAACTGTCGGTTGTTTAATTATGATAGCCGGGCCGTATCAACCACACGAGTCGAAAGAAAAGTTCGCTGCAACGAGGAAATGAAACGGGACGGGTAAAGAGGGTGAAAGAGATGGCGTGATCCGTGGTTCCGTCTCGCCTTCCGCACCCACCGTAATATGATTTCCCCTTCCGAGCTCGCGTTTTTCGCATTTCGCTTAAACGAACGCCTCTGAATGGCGATGCTGACCCTCCGCCACCACTTAATGTGCCCGTTGCCTCTTTAGCGGCCGACGACGTGGAAACGTAATCAACAGGAAGCTCGTGCACGTTGCCTTCTGGATATTTCGCCTGAAATTTTCCAGACGTTCGCCTGCACCGTTTCTGTCTCAGATCGCCTCCATTCGATCACTTTCCTGGTTACGAAGCTTCGTTCGCCTTTCTCGTTTTGTTTGTGCGTGCGCGTTTTCTTTGAATTTTATTCCGCGTTATTGTAATGACGAGGAAAGAGAATTGTAACGAGGAAAAAGGAAAACGCGTTTCGAGATCAGCTAATAGGTTCGTCAGAAAGGCTTTCTAGAAGGAATACTTTCTTTTACGTCCTATAAGGGACGCGGAAAACCTTTGAGTTAGCCTGGTATTTACTCGAAGCTTTGTACATTGATAGATTTCTTCGTTGCGCTTATGAATATGAGTTAACACGAGGTAAGTTACTTAAAAATTATTTCTCTACCACTTTGGCATACGTAAATTGGCAATCTTAGAGTGTTCTGTCATTCTTACAAAAATTATGTATTTGAGAATTGTATCTGAACTAATTTAAATATAGCAATGCTTTGCAGTAAAAACGCTGCGTTGAGAAAATATCTGAATAGTTAATTAAATCCTGTCGTAGTATAACAAAACATCCCTACCGTTTCATTACTATCGATTCCAGGAAAGAACTAAAGGATACGAAAATCGTGTACGAAGATTCATTCGTGGGCAATGATAATTTAAAAAAAAACGGCGCGGAAAAAACGACGGCTGAAGAACGTAGCTGAGTCGTGGCGGGAAAAATGAATATAATTTCAGGACGAGCAACTCGCATATTACCCTTGCAATATCCGGAGAGTTTTCTTAATCTGGACTTCGCCACGATGCGAATACGAATTAAACTCCGCCACTGTCCACGGCTTTTGAGCCCCTTATAAGCTTTGGCTCCTCCCTATGCACCGTCCTTACAAGAAAAAGAGGATTTACAGAAAGATCACGACATGTAATATGATTTTTCTCCCTTTTTTCTTCCATCTTAAGCCTTCAAGGAAAGACGATACGCAGTACTAGAAAGGATAACGCTCGGTTTACACACGGAAGAGGCGTAAGCAACGCTGTATAAAAGTGAACTCTTCTTTCTACCTTCCTCGATCCGTATACTTCCGCCAGCCGAAACAGGATTAATCCAAGAAGCGCGAGCGTATAATATATTACGCTTTTAATTGCCGTCTTAGCTCGGCAACTTACATTTCGCGCTGTTCCTTGTACGTTTTAATATTTTCTATCTTCCCTTCTTCATCATCCCCTTTTCACCTCGTGTATCGTTCTTTTCTATTTTACGGCTTTATTGCCCTCTTCCGTTAGCAGGTCCTTAAATACACCGGCTCTAGCTAGGAGCTCTAATTTTATAAGAAGCACGAAACTTAATGTTTTCAGGTGAAATTATATTTTTCGTTTAATCCTTTTGTCTCATAGGTATAAACGTTCGTATGACCACTACGTGACAAGTATAAATTATTCACGCGATCATCTCAGGATTTAAAGACGTTATGCTCATCGTCTACGAGTTCAACAGCTACGAATATCTGTCTGTTAACTTTTCTGTCAACTACTTCTTCCACGTTACCAGGAGCCAAGTCAGTCCTAATTCACAATTTGGTTTCGTCATGCGTACAATTTTTGTGAAATATAATATAATTTAAAGATTGAAGATTGTAGAAGACTGTTCCTGCTCCACGTAACGACATCTTCAAACATTACGCTAATCCGAAATTCCATGCCGCAAAAAACACACGAAAAGATCTATCAAAATCAGCCCACGAACACTCGCAGAAATAACTCAAACCAGTCTCGCACGCTGTTCGAATGCGTATCCTCAAAGACTGCAATCCACGAGCAACCGTTCGAGAAATCGAAAGTGTACACAGTCGATGAATGCAGTCGCGTAATCACCGGATCTACACCTTTCTCGATCGGCAAATTGTCGGGCTTGTTACACGAGCAATTGGTGGAAACCGTTTCGCCTTCGTCGCCCATTATCCCGCTTTTCTCCAACGCTTTTTCCCTAAGGGGGAGCCTCTTCTCGCGCACTCGCCCTTTCACGACTCGCGTACTCCAACACGCGCGATCGTAAATTGCCCTTAGGTCGGCAGGAATAATTTTCCAGCGAGTTTTCAATAATTCATGGTAAGCGCGGACCCCGAGGTGTCGGATTATTGGGGCAGAAGAGAATCGCAGGATATGGGGGAACGTTCGCTTGATGGTTTACCGCTTAATAATTCGACGGATGGCGAGTTCTGCCGAGGGTGATCGGAGGGTAGCTTCAAACGGAGGGCTTGCGATACATGGAAGAAAGAATTAAGAGCCTATGGGTCGATGGCGAGGACGTTGTTTTGCAAAATTTAATAAAATATTAGAATTCCGTTGCCGATTCCTTTACAATTACATGGAAGTAACGTTTGTGCAGGTGGAAGATTCGTTTGTGAATTGGGAATTTTTGTATCTTTTGGATTATCTTCGGTTGGTCGTTGTGTAATTACGGCGATTGATTTGGAGTATTTAATCGAATATTTTAAGACAGCTTGTTAATTTATTTATGAGCACGTTGTTTTGTAAAGTTTAATAAAATATTAGAATACCGTTGCCGATTTCTTTACAATTGGATGGAAGTAACGTTTGTGTACATGGAAGATTCGTTTGTGAATTGGAAATTTTTGTATCCTCCGGATTATGTTCCGTTGGTCGTTGATTTGGAGTATTTAATCGAATATTTTAGGGCAACTTGTTAATTTACTTATGACCGGATAGAAATAATATTTAAAAATGACACTTACAAAAAATGACGCTTACTTATGACATTACATTTTCTAGAGCATATTTCTCAAACTACACAACTCAAGTTTTTGATACGAAGGGATAACATATTTGAAATGTTACAGAAATCTTTATACACTAAACGCATAAATATATACGTCGAGGATACGATAACTCGTCTAGGAATCGATACTTTAAATCCCGAAACGAGATAAATTGCAATAAAGAGGGCAAAGAACCTGAGGAACTTGACTGATGAAATTCGAATCGAGGCTGCCACTGTACGAGAATTAATTCGACGCGAGGGAAAGTGAACACGTGATGCCTACTTTGAACAGTAGAGAAGGATCGAATGGAAAGTCGAGGATTAAGGAAAAACGTAGCAACTGTCCACCCACCGGACGTCGGATGCCAGACGAATTAAAAGCCGTGGTCCTTCGATAATTTAAGTAAATATCACGTGATACAAATGAAAAGCACGTGAGCCTGATACCGATTAAACACGATATCGATCGTCGAGGCCGTACCGAAATTACAGTCCACCGGACCTGGCTGGTTTCTCTCTTCCTCTGTGTTTCGGCCAGATAAGACTGGGCAAATAACGGTGTAGATACTATCGGTTCTGCCTTTCTTTTATCAACGGGCATATCAAATAAGTCTATAACTAACCGTGCAGACCGTATCTCTGCGCCGGGATGCCTGTAACCACGCTCAGACTTACGGTGCACGAAACATTTTCGTGTTATTAATTGGAGCCTGGTAGACGACTGATCCCGAGCAGAAAATTACCAACATTGTTCCCAGCGTTTCGATAGTACGGACGGTCGTTTGCCTACGCGACGATAAACAGGTCTGCGATTTATGAAAATGTTCTTTCTTCGATACGAAAGTCGAGTTTCTACGATTAAGGGGAATCGAGTCGAACGGAAACTTTTGAAGAAATTAGATTCTTGGAAAAAGGAATCTTCCGAAGATAGTCTGCTTCTGTTCCGAATTAAGCGCACTTTTCACAAATTTCTCAATTTTGCTGAGAGAATACACGATTAGCGGCGAAATTGCTGAAATTCAAATGATTTATCTTGATGGTGCTGATTCCACTTCTGCGTGGTTCAATTGTGATCGATTAAGGTGTAATTAGGGTTTGGAGAATCTCGTGAGCTGCCTGATGTTGTTGAAGAGTAAATTCGGAAGAAGGGGTAGAAGTTAAATGCCAATCGTTTCACGGTTCTACTGACGATCATAGCTTCGAAACGAAGTGACTGCTGGAATTTCGGGCAGAAAACTCAGAAAACGAAATATCGTAGATAAATAGCGAATTTTCATACAGATTTATATTTCTATGGATATAGCGAAGAAACAGGGACCTGGATAAATATCTATTTCAGTTTCTAAATATTGCGTGCTCTGTATATTATATATATAATAACAATCCAATGGAAAAAACAAGAGTCATATCTTTAAACTAATTTAATACACTATAATTATATATAATTTTAATACATCTCAGAAACAATTGTTGAGGAGTAACCTGTTATCGTTCTATAAAAAAAAACACGAGAAACCACCAATTTTGCTTTAAAAGACAAAATATATTGCTGGCGGGAATAAGAATATTTCACAATTGAAAACTACTTCGCTGGTCTTTCCGGTATTAATCATCCATTTCTGCAGCCCTATTTTCACCGAAAGTAATCCTAATTCCAGGAGAGAAATAAAATACGAAACTGAAACTGCCACGGGAAGGTACCACCAAACAAATTCTCTTCGTGGGCGTAAAATGAAAGAGCTGCACGTCCAAGAAAGAAACAGAGAAGGAAAGAACAAACGACCGTACGGAAGAGGAGAGAGAGAAGGAGAACAAAGAGGGTGCCCAAACGAGTGGTCAAATGTAATTTAAAGAAGGAAGCCTCTCCCACTCGGCCCTCCATCCCATCCTCGGGCAACGACCAGAAAAGAAGGCAGAAAGTTCAGGCTAGTTTACAATTCAGCCCGCATAGAGCAACTCTTCCGTACCCATTCTGCCTAACCCTCTATCACCTTGCCTCCGCAACACTACGTCACAACCCCTCCTGTTTGGCTTCGTGAACTTAGGCGTGGTACGCGTTCTATCAGCCTGACGAACGCGCACGTACACGTGGCCACGCTTTAGAATTTTCATAACGACGCATCGATCTACGAATATTACACCTACGCGCTGTTTTTCCGCGGAAGAAACATTTTCAGATACTGTGACGATAAAAAGTATTCGTATCATCGTATTTATTATAGCGTTTGTATAAGAATTAATTAAGTTCAGATTTTTATTATATTACACGTTGATATCACTTCGTAGTACTTCAATACGACTATGTGGATTTGATACTACGAAACCGAAATGTGGAATTCGATGACCTGACGTTCCACTGGAAAGTAAGATTACGTACAGATGTTTCTTATAGCCACCGTGCAAGTATTTTAAATTTCTAATAGGTAATTTTTATTAATTTTTATTATATTACACGTTGATATCAATTCGTAGTACTTTAATATATGACTATGTGGATTTGATACTATGAAATAGAAATGTGGAATCCGATGACCTGACGTTCCACTGGAAAGTAAGATTACGTACAGATGTTTCTTATAGCCACCGTGCAAGTATCTTAAATTTGTAATAGGTAATAAAAAAAATTTGTAAATCTGTTTAAAGAATGATCTTAAGATCGTTAAAGTGTCACCACTATCAGAATGGATATACGTTATTATACATGAGATTATGTATTATTTGAAAGTATTTTAATTTTCATTAACGAAATCTCTTTCTGTCTTCTATTGTTTCAGAGCTACGGCTTGTCCTGGTTATCGTTGACAACGGGGAAAATTTCACTTGGGACGGCACAGAGACAACGGGGATCCGTCTTCGTTCGCGCGATCGGATTAATTTGTGTGACCGTCTCGGCAAATAGTATGCTGCCGTGGAAAAATACGTGTGACATGGGGCGTGCTCCTTCCTGTCAGATCACTTAGATCCGCATTCCTTCCAAATGAAATCTTTTCAGCTCCCTATATATATAATTATACACATGTATATAATTTTCATGTATATCTCAAATAAAAACAGACGAATGAAAACAATTTCGAAAGTTTTTACTTAAACTACCGGGCACTAAAATAAAATAACGATGCACAAGTAAAAACAAGTAAAACTTGTCAAAAAGCAGCTGTCTCTTAAAAACAGTGAACTCGGCAGAAAAAAAACAACAAGAAAAAGAAAGCAGAGCAGTTCTTCGACCACTTATAACGCAAGATTAATAGAGGCGTCTTGCACGGTGTTTCGCATCGTAACTCGAACAAGAACGGCTGAATGTCTCCTCGCGTGAAAACTTTCGCAGCGAACATTTTTCTCGCCCTGAGCCGTATGTGGGAAAAAGAAGCAGCGCCAACGAGAGTACTTCAAAAGGAAAAAAAGAGGAAGAGACGGCGAGAGTAGCGCAGCTGACCTCGCGATTATGGTACGTAGTATAATCATGCGGACGTGTTTCATCTTGCGACGTGGAATACAATTGTCTCAAATACGAGGCGCGCGTCATGAATTAAACGATATTCATTACGCGGATAATCGTGCCAGCTAACTATTCAGACCGGGTGCCACGGTTCCGCTGCTAAAAGTTAGCCGAACCGCTTCCGGCGCACCGTCATTTTACCCCTTTCAACTTTTGTCTTGCTAGTCTTTGAATCAAAGTGCAATTCGAGGTTGAAGCTTTGACAAATGTCGACTCTTTCTTGGAACGGTTCTAGTAAAAATCGGGTCTCGAAGATATGGCTTAAGAATTTCTTTGTTGCAGTAAAAGTGGTTAACATTCAGTAGGAATCACTGGGTCAGGATTCGTGCTGATATATATACGGTAGTTTAAATTATGTTTAAGTTGGGTTACATAATTTTGAGATGTTTAATGTGTGTGTATATATATATATATACAGTGGAGTGCAAATAAAATTAATTGTCGCAATTACCTGGTGAAAGAGAACGTTTAATGGAAAAGGAAAAAATTATAGTTAAATGCGATTTCCAATTTCTACTTCGGTTTAGACGTGAAAAGTTATTTTCAGTTTGTGATTTTATCTTGAACAATAAGGGACACAGCGATAAAGTTAATATATAATATTTTGTCCTCAAGCGCAAAATAGTTTTCGTTCTACCGGTATGGTTCCTCTTTGTGTGCTCGATCTTTGCGAAACTAGTTAAAACAGCGAAGTTTGTTGTAGCAAAGTAAAGCTTCCTTGATTTCCTATCTTGAATCTCTAAAAGCCACGAACTCTAGAAGAACTGAACAGCGCGAGAACACAGGTATCCAATACATTGTTGCAGTAAGTAATTCGAGTAACGCGTCGTGAAGTTTGTGTAAATAGATCAATCAGTTCGAAGGCGAAGTAAGAAGAAAGAGGAAAAATACGGAAAGTTCTCCATCGATCTTAATATCGTTCATGCGCGGGAGTGGAGATACTTTTTAAATGTTGAATCAAAGAAATTTTGTATTCATTTATATAACGTTTCACTTACGAATATTCTATTCCTACGATTTAACTCATCCCCTGCAAATTCTAATCAAGATTCCGAGACTAACACAACAAATGTCTAATTTACATCGTACAACTTCATTCAACATTTTTCCTATGCACAAACTTATAGCATAAGAATCTTATCGTTTGGAGCATCCATTTTTCATCGCCAATACAACGACGTAAAATTCTCATTAAGAACCCCTGTTTTCATTTTACATTATACATTAAATGTATTACATAGACAACTATACGTGTTATATCGTAGATTTCCGTAAATCTCCGTATCGAATTGAAGAAAATTTGTACTCACTCCTAAAAAAAATGTAATACCGATCGAAACCCAGAAACTAATCGTACGAATGCTCAAGATCCTCGATAAAATACTATTCGTGAGATTCCTATAAACCTGCAGTCATCATGCACGATTTACAGTATGCGAAATTTTCCACCACCATTCTTGCGATTCTCATCTTAAGCAACGGGTGCTGCGAACGTAGCAGTTCGCGCTCGCCATTGAAAATTGGTGGCGCGGCGGGTGAGTTCGCAGGCTAGGTGGAGGATAGGTCGTAGGATAAAAGGTCTGAGCCGGGTTTACGCCGCGTCATCAGCGTAATTGTATGCGAGGGAATAAACAAAACTATAAAGCTCGCGGTTCGGATTACTTTTCCGCAACTTTCCACCCCTTCCCCTAACTAACAACCACCCCCTTCCTTTAACTTCTATCTCTCTCCAACGCGGAGACAAGGCTATCGTTGCCAGTTACTCCTCTCTACTCCTCTTTTCTTCCCTTTCTCAGCCGCTTCTTAGCCCCCTTTCTTTCCCTCTTTTTCCCGAGTAGAGGCCCGGTCTGCTGTATCGTCGAAGTTTATGTCTGCGAGTCGCGCGTGTGTGGACGAACCGTACGCTCTCGCCAGTTTGCTTTCCTTAATGTACGAACCCGGGTACGTAGGAGAGCAGAAGATAGAAAGAGAGAGAGAGAGAGAGAGAGAGAGAGAGAGAGAGAGAGTTACAGAGGAACGTGCACACAGGCGCGCCCTCAACGAATCTCAACGTCCTCTCTCGACGGTTGCTTTTTATTTACTCCATTTCCTCCTTTGTTTACTCAACGGCTCGCCCCCTTTTGAACCCACGTTTCTTCTTTCATTTCTCTTTCTCTCCGGTTCACCATCGCCGGCGTTTCCTTCGAGCATCGCCCGCGGCGGTGGCGCACAGGGCCGAATCAAACGATCTCGACACCCCAGCCGGAACAGACCAACCACCCATCCCCGGGGGCCGGCCAATGGGATTAGAGGACGATCGGGAGTGAAAATACTCTGCCGGGTCAGAAAAGCCCTCGATTCCACTAGTCTCGCTGCTTTAAACAGGTCGCCGAGAGAAAGATGCCTCGCGATAAGCCCAGATTCTCTGCTTTACAGCGGATCTCGCTTCCTCTTTTGCACGATATCTCGGTGAATCGCCGCGAAGATTTCGACACGTGGCGAGAGCTTCGTACCTCTAATAAAGGCGCGAGATCTTCGCCGTACGATTTGGTAATTGATGAGATTAGACACTGAAAAAGAGGACTTTCGCGGGAGAGATTTCGTGCCGGTAATAGAAAAATGAATTCTTTCGCGCAATGAACGAGGAAGTGCTGGAAGTGTTCGTATTATTGGCTTTACAAATACGGTAGGATTTTTGCTGGATATAATATATCATCCTTGAAGCAATCCTTGAAGAACGTGGTTGTTCGGGTCCGTGATATTCAAAGTGCAAATTATTTCGGTAATACGGCGGTATTGGGATTATCAGAATGAAGATTAATGCAACGATCGATTATTCGAGCATCGAATAAGATTTGTACGAAAAATTGACAAGAAAGTCAGAATCCTTTCTCGAGATACTCATTCTCAAAGGTACTCGTTAATATAAATTTGATCAGGAAGGAATTATTCGGTACAACATCAGCGATAAAGAAAACGCGATTGCTTCCACGGTCCTCGTCAAAGATACTGCGTTATAGTTCATAACATAGCTTGTGATATGACCCACGTCACTGTGCTCTAATCCATGATGTGGTCTAAGCGACTGTGTCGTATCTCATCATGCGGTTTAGCTCACCGCATAGGATACCGTGTGATTATGCTACAGTCCATAATGCAATCAAGATCATGTTACCAGAAACCACGATTTTTTTCTTAATACCCGTCTCATAACTTATTCGTTGTCCTTTCTTATTCAACAAAATAAATTCACGTAAATGTAAAACAAAGTTCTCGGAATATTATTTGAGACGTTGTGTCTCGATAATGTATCGAAATAAAAACGAATACAATAACAAAAAAAAGGCAATGGGATCTTTTAAGAATCTCTCTTGACAAACAACGTGGAAGATAATTCATCTAATTTCATCTGGAATATTTTTAGACAATTACTACGTCTCAAATATTTTCTTACTCGGTATATTATTTCTAACGTATGCAATATTATTATTCCAGAGAATCAGAACAAGTATTTATCATGGCTGGGTTCAGTTCTCGTTGGCCATCGGGAGACCGATAGTGGAAACCACGGTTCGATTCAGACTCTGGATCAGAATGCGTAAAGTTTGAGAGGTCAAACCGCAGTCGCAAGTGGTCTTGTCTAACACGCGAGCCACAGCGCACAACTTCTATCGTGTTCACACGATTATATGTTTGCACATATTGCTCAAACAAAAATCATACCGTAACTTATCGCCTGTTTCGTTCTACTACGAAGACATTACTATTTGGAAATCTAACAAACAATTCCAATTTCAAATTCGTGTATTTTCTCAGGATCTGATTTGATGAAAATCATTCTCCTACGTTACGAACTCTGGAATTAATTAGTTTTACGTTTACGTATCTAATTATCGTAGATATGAAAAAAGGAAAAATTGTTTAGCTGATCAAATAACATTACGAATAAACTAAAAAGACAAGAGCTATCAATGAATGCAGTTTCTCTCTATAGTGTCGCACGGATAATTAAAATGTGTCCACCCTGTTTTGCTAATTTGATTTCACATATTTTTTTCGTATGGATATAGGAATAAAATGGAGAAAAATAATAAAAGAAACGATAACGATGTAATGGGGAAGAATAAAGGACAATAGGGAAAGAATACGGGACAATAAAATACCAATAAGGGTGATTTTTCTGACAGTAAGAGAGTAATAGGTTAAGACTAACTAAGAGAGCAAACTTCCGTTCACCGTCAAATGACAGTTGAAGAAAGTTGCTTAAACGCATTAAGGAACTTCCACATCTTGGAAACTTCAAAAACGCGATTGTAAGGGATTCTTGTACACGGACGGGTTATTCGAAGCAGTAAACTCGGATGATTCATTTGCGCAGGAAGGGCGAACGCTGCATTCACCAACAAGGGATAAGTTTCAGCCTCGCAAACGAAACTTGCACGCATACGAAATTTATTTATTATTCCTCTTCCAACTTCAAAGCTTCCCCGAAACTTATAAATCATTCGCTGATACGTATAAAAATTCGTACGATTCAAAAAAAAAAAAAAAAAAGAAAAAAGAAAGAAAGAAAGAAAATCCTCGGCCACGTTCGTACGTACAGTGGCTCGAAATATTTAAACGTTTGCCATAGAAGACCGTCACGTGGCACGTGTTGCATAAAACGCTCTGAAATTTCATTGGCAGTGTAACGAGGC
Source organism: Bombus confusus (assembly GCA_014737475.1). Taxonomy (NCBI): domain Eukaryota; kingdom Metazoa; phylum Arthropoda; class Insecta; order Hymenoptera; family Apidae; genus Bombus; species Bombus confusus. Next base: position 3,496,416 of record JACXIV010000072.1, on the reverse strand, counting down.
TGTCTGACCAAGAAGCGACTATTCTACTTATTCGACTCTGTGATGTTCTTAGTTCTTATTCCATATTCGATTGAAAGACTTATCATATATTCGTAAAGGGTTTCTACAAGTGTTCGAATACTTTCGTGAGTTACCGTAGAGAAAACGCGTTTGGTTTACCCTGATACTTATCTCTATCATTAAAATTTTCGAACGCGTTCGTCGGTGCCGATCGAGAAAGCTAGCGAGACGCGATAAAATTTACACAATCGATAGCAAGTTTTTCATGGAAAGCTAACTTCCGAACGCTTGCAAAAGGGCGCGACCATGAAATTTCAATCGCGTCGCACGCGCCCTTTCTTCCTTCCTTGGTAAGCAGTCACAGGCGGAATATCGAAAGCTAACTGTAAAATGCTTCTCGTCAATAAGTTTGTACGTCACGATAACCGACACTCTGCGTCGGTGCAAATAAATCGTTAGAGCCACTGGAAACACGCGTTCGATATTTACATCGCGTAGAGTTTCGTCATTTCCAAACCGGTTTCATTTGAATTTATAGTGGATTTCCAGTATGCTAGTGCCTGAATTAACTCTGAGCACAAATTTTTCTACACATTGGAGAATACATTGATGAAATTATTATTTGTAGTCCGAGATCTAATACCTAATTGTTTATAGGTAACAGGTAAATAAATAGCTCATCGTATCATCTAATAGCACTTTTAAGCGATTGCAAGATAGTACGAAAATGAAAAGCAGAACCTGATAAGATACTTCACTGGAAAATAATTACAAACGCTTCCTTAGTTTCTATAGTGTAAATGAAAGAGATATACTTTCCAGGAAATAAAACATTTCTTCGATGGCACATGCAAATAGTGAAATGTTTATATAACGAAGACTCTAGCAGAATGAAATTTTTACTATCGATTCGCCGCGTTATAGCTACGTAGAATTTCTAATTATTTACAAACTTCATGCATTTTGCGGATTAATCGACCAAAAATTCGCGCAAAGAAGCATGTTTATCAGCAGTGGCAGTAAAGTTGCAGGTTGTTTAATCCGAAATTAAAAAGTTCCAAATTAACAAACAAATTTTAGGAGGAGGTAAAAACGCTCGGACAAAATTCTTGTTAAGTAATATCGGTGCAAGATAATTGCTCGATAGTAAAATTAATTACTTGATTCGTAACAATATCTGGTAGACTTTTATGCGGCATAAAAAATTAATAACCACCTGTCGTTGAAGAATGTATCAAAGATTCAGCGTAAGAGTGGAAATGATTTTAAAAGTTAATTCGCTTGTCACCCGGATTGCATAACACGGTATTACTTTATGAATAATTTCGGTGAGCCATAGTACAGCGTGATGTCTGCCCGCGTGAAAATAATCGCCCATATATTTGCCCACGGTCTCACTATTCGAGAGAAATGAAACAGTGGCGTAACATCGCACATTCTTCGCAATAAGTCCTGCAAGATGTATTATGACGATTCTACTAAATTTTCCGGATGTTTACCCTCGCCCTTTGAATTTTTAAAGGCAGCGCGAATTTGTCGACGAGATTTACGTAACTCATACGTAAAACCTACAAGCTACGAATGCCTCTGAATGCTGTGTAATTTCAAATACGACTAAAAAAATATATTTTATTTTTTATCCCAAACCCGAAATAAATTTCACTTCTGTAACATCCTAATGTTTCGCTTGAAACAAGAAAATTGTCTAGATTTCATCACTGATTAAATGTTAAAAAGTAATAAGTGCAGAACTTCACCGAGTCGAGATAATTGCTGGGTAATCAATAATTGGATGTGTCGGGAAATAAAATCGTTTAGCTTCTATTAACCTTAAAATACCAAAAAATTATAAAGATGAAACTTCATGAAGACAACTGCAATTTTTAAATGAAACTATTTAGCTTCTATAATATTAGTAAATAAATATCGAAGAAACAACAGAAATAAAATACGACAAGACCGATTATTATGAACAAAGATTCAAAGTATACTAAAAGATAATCGCTCCTAAGTTCTAAAAAGCTTGTACGAAGGATCGGAATATTTTCCCATAGTCATTAAAATTAACTCAAAGTACCTACATTACTCGAAACGCTTGATCTATTTCGTGGAAACTGGATCATTTCTGGTCAACCCGCCCGTTCTACGCCATTGAGTTAGGTTTGCACGGACGGGAGTGAAAATGAGGATCAGGTCAGAATGGTATGTAGTGTATACTCGTAAATATAGCCTCGCAAACACGTGCTAGTGCGGTGACATTAGGACACGAAAATGAACTAATATCGTGTCCCGTCTCACCCTCTCAGCGACAAGTGCTTTCTAGGCGTCGCTCTAATTACAGCTGTATAATGAACCCCTAAGCCACAACCCTAACCCGCCATCGTTTTATTTCGACTTACAAAGTAACATTGAAATAACCACTTCCTCCTTGATCTGCATAATCCAAGAAGGAAAAACGACATTTCTGACGGAATTTTCCTCATTTTCATTACGTTTGTTTTTTTTTTTCGTAATTTTGATAATGTTACGAAAAGAATTGATTTTGGTGGAAGTTACGATATTTAGGATAACTTAGGATTTTAAGGATCGTACATTTCTTACGCGTATTTCAGTTTGAGTTAGAATTGATAGACTGCGACTCAAGACGAATTTTATGAACTTTTTCAGTATTGCGCTTTTAGATTTGATTTCGCATTGTGCATTTTCACTGCTGTTTACGACAAGCGAATCTCTTCTTTCTGTAAATACAAACTGCCTCGCGATGCGTCTGAGGCTAACGCATTATATTTTCTTTCGTTAAATTCTGGCTGAATCTTCCTTATCTTTGTTCGATTATAAAACTGTATTTATATTGCATTTGCCATTTTCCAATACTTCGTGCGTGCAAATAAACTGGAATAAAGTTGCGCAATACGAAGGCCGAATGCATCGGTGGAACAGTCGATTGACCGAAAATTTCCATGAAGGAATTGCAGCGTCCGCTCAACCCCGAAATAGACCCTCGGAATAGAAACTTTCCGGTTGTTACAATTCCTACATTCGCGAGGCTTACAATTGGATTCGTAATTAACTCCATTGCGGAACTCTTAAACATTGTCAACAATTCGCTCGACTGACGCGTACAACTTTCGTCAACTTCAGCTTGACCCAGCCGGACTTGGTCTTTACACTCCGCATCAGCTCCAACCAACTTCATATTTGTTCAGTCGCGCGCATTTCATTAAGCGAAACCCTCTGATTAATATATGCGTACAAAGTCCTTAAAATCCAAAGGATAAAACGAAGAAAAAATCGATTCTTCTTTTTGGTGATTTTGTCTATCGAAATAAAACGTTTTGTCTATCAGCTGCGACCCAATTTTGGATTTTTGATTGCAAGGTTTGATTGCGTAATTACAGCGATTAGCAGATTGACGACAGCAGATAAATCGCACAATATCGGGCGTATTTGGCAAAAATTTCTTCCTTTCAACGACGTAAATAAATACTATGCTGTAAAATAACCAAGGTTCTTCTGTAACTGAAATATAAAAGTTCGCGCGAGTGCCGATTCCTCGTATCAAGAATTTTCCCAAATGGAACTTAAAAACTTCGAAAACGTACACGAACTTCCTACACTTTTCCATCCAGTAGTAGATACGCATATTAAAATATGGCTATCCGTTTGCAAGAACTAAAGCAAACAAAAGTTCCATTACCAAAGAAGTAGCCGTAGAACGCAACTAAGATATACTGGTAGAAACTGCACCAACTAAATATAATTCATATCTATATCTAGCCTGTTAAATATATATCCAAAACTTGAGCCATATAAATTGATCATCCCTTTCAAAAAATAGTTCTATCGTAGCTTAATACTTCGCCATGGTACCGTGGCAAGCATTCAGCCCAAAGGTTAATGTCTCTATTCGAGGTTGTCGACCCCGTGTCAGGCTTTCCGCTGTTATGTACTTGTCCTTTTTAGCTCTGACTCGTTCTAAGTGACCGACGCGTGGTGGCGAAACTCAGTTTGCCCACTCACCGGACGAATGTCGATCGTAGATCATCGTCTCGAAGCGGTAGAAATTGCGGTGTACGAGTTCGAATGGCGTCGATCGGATATTTGGTATCGCCGCGTATGTCCTCCACGAATCGTCGAAGACCGGGGTAATCAGATCAAGGATTGGATTTTAATTTCTTCGTCGTCTGTGCGGTATGCGGCGGTCATTTGTATTTCCCGGTGTCGTTCTATTCGTACGTGAAATTGCGAAAGAAGTTTAACGAGGCGAGCGAAACGAGTCACGAAACGCGCGCTGATATATTCGATGTTTCATGAACGCTGATGAGTTTGAATCATGCCTGGCCGACTTAATAGGCTATTTAATATTCCCCTATTTTGTGCTCGTACTTGGTGTTGTAAAACCGAACGATATACAGCCTTGTACAGCGCTTTTTTAAGAGCAATTGGAGATATACGTCACATATACGTACGCAGACTGAATTAATTTCGTGTGAGTGACTTTTTTTAGTTCGGTTGATCAAGAGCTGTGTTGCGAATGCTATTGATCGTGAGCGCGAAGAACCGGCAGATTTTTGTACGATTTTCGATAGCTGCATTTTCGTTGGTATAGCCAATCAACCAAGCCAAAGTGTCATCACAATCAACTTCATCACACGTATGTAATATTTCCTTCCGGTTCTCGATACACCATGTCCATATTCATATTAAAATTAGAAATTCACCGTCTCCGATCACTCTGTCATATCAGTTGTAAATATACAACTTTCAATTTCTCTTAGTCTTCCTAAATTTCCCTTAGGAATAAAAATTTCCACGGGATAAAATCATCATGCGTTTTTATCAATTTTCATGCTTTCTTTTGGCGATTGTAATGTGCGTACTGTTATCGCCCTATTAACGGCCCCAAAAACCGTATTTGAAGCCAGCGGTAGTTTTAATAAATGAGAAAAAGTATTAGAGAGCAGGAATATGCTTACAGCCGCAATCTGTGAGAGCAGAGCGTAACAAGGGATCGAATAGCGAGCGTCGCGACTAAGCTGCTTAGAATTTACGAGTTGCCAAGCGAATAGCGTGTCTCTTTCTCTCGTTTCTCTCTTCCTTCGTGAACTTTGCTTGGCGACTCAGCCAGCGTCTCATAAATTTCCATCCCATTAACAATCGCTAGGTGGATTATCGTTTGAATTGTAATCGAAGACGCAAGAATAAATGAATAGCAAATGTAAATATTTTCGGTAACAGAAATATCTTCATTCTTCCTGACGAAGAAAATATTTAGAAAGATTTTCTCTTTTATTACAGATTCCATAGAATCCGGGAATTAAAGAAAGAAGTCACGTTGGAAATGTTATCTCGAAAAAGCTTTTAGTGGAAGATCTAACGAAACAGAACAGTTATATTATTGTTACGTAATATCTGCTATTTATTAATATAGTAAAAAGATATAACAAGTCTTTGAAAGTTAATTGATCTGATAATTGATTCCCTGAATTAATTTACTAAATTATTGATACCGATTAGATGAGATACTGCTGCAGTTTCATGGCTTCGCTCGACATTTCCATAATTGTAATAACCACAAATCGGCGTTGTAAAATGTGGCGTGCTCTAGCGAGAATGATTGATAGGGACGAAGAGGATAATCTCTCGTTCGTGCAACCAACAATATACGATTCAAAAACTTGGGATCAATTTCCCAATTATATCTATACCGATTCTGTTATTCGTTCGAAATTAATTTCACATGTATAAATACGTAATAATTCCTTACGTTTCGATCAAATTTCAACTAAAAGATGTTCTAAAGTAAACCAATTCTAAGCTAATACTTTCTCTTACATTCTTCGATTTTACGAAGCATCCAACGATCTGGCACTTTTGAACATTTACGGAAAATGACATCAATGTTTAATTCGTCGATTACCTGCATTAAATTCTCCAAATAAAACTTTTCAATTTTTTCCAATTTCACGGATAACTTTCCCAACTTATATTTCAATTTGTAAGCACAAACTTAAAAACTGCATCCAAGAATTATTGGTAGATTAAACGCGTAATCCCTTCAATTCATATGAAATAGTAAGCTTCGCGGAATCTACTTTATAATGAAAAAAAAAAAAAAAATTAGGTTAGTTTTTCCCCGGAAGGGAACGAAAAGGTTAAGTTTCTACGAGAGCACCCTCCATGGATAAAGTCTTCTTTAATTTTCGTGGATCGCCCGGGAAGGAGAGCATAATTCCGTTTGGGTTAGGGGCTATTCGATTTATTCAGACAACCAGCAGGGTCAAGTGTGCGCTGTCCGTTGCAAGCTGGGACGGCAATATGTAATCCGTTTTAGCTGGCCACTCCTCTCGCCGTAGGCCCGAAAGAACCACCTGCGAGAAGTTTCATTTATAACGCTGGATCAACTAGAAAGGTTGCTATATCTCGGACAGTCCATTCTTAATCCGTGCGACACGGAATAATTGCCGCGAAATTTGTCCTCTTTTCTTTCGACCAACTTGCCTGCCTTCTATGAAATTACGAAAAATAGTCGTTTTTAATTAATATTTGCTGCAGTCGTAAGACACGGTTGACCTGGTTTTAATAGTTAGAAATTTGTAAAAAGTTCAGACGAGATGGAGTTTGCTTAAAAGTTTTCACTGAATTATGGCAATACACATTTTGATATTTTCTCCTTTTGCCCCCCATCTATTTTTTTTCCTTTGTTCTCACTCCTCCCTCGGTTTCATCTCTTCTCAACTTATTTTCTTTGTCTTTCTTCTTTACATAATTATATTCCTCTCTTCCTTTCATCTCTGTGCTCCTTATTTTCCTACTTTCCTTTCCCTATTTCCTTTTTTCTGTTTCTTCTTTATCTCGCTCTGTCCTCTCCTCGCTTCCCTGTTTCCTCTCGTTCTCCTTTCATACATTCATTTTCATCTCCAGTTCCATCAACAAGTTTTCCAATTTTTATTACTCTATTCTTCTATTCATGTTGTATACTAATTTTTTACTGCTACGATACAACATAGCCACGCATCAAAGTTTTCCATGGTAAGTATTCAAATATTTTCGTGATGGAAAACGAAAAATGCACTCATCCTATTTCTTCCGCGTGGTCTTCACGTTTATCGAAAGTATTAGTAGCTAGTGAGATATCATATCCGAGACGTAATTTTTCTACAGTTTCATAGTTCTTCCTTTTTTCCCCGCGGATTTTCCTAATTGCATCACGCGCGGAGTTTGCTAAGACCGCTTTATTAAATGCTACTGCGTTTACGCTGCTTCTTTTTCTTTCGCTAGGATTTTCTTCCCATGGCCAGGCGTCGCTACCGTGCCAAAAGGTTCAACACATTGAGCGAATTCGAAAATGCGGAGGAATACAACAGCGCAATGAAAATTTCGATCACGTGCCAGTCTTACGCGTTTCCAAAACTACGTAGCAGCTACTGCAGCAATACCAATTGTCCGTAATGCCGGAATCTCGAATCTGGACCACGCCGAGATTTAAAGTAAACGCCGAGCGTGGAAGGTTAATAGAAATACGCGCAAGTATTACGAATTTCTAGACAAAACTACTTGATTATAACTTCCAGAACGCTACACTATAAAAGAAAGACAGATTGTTACAGTGGAATAGCATTATTCAAAATAAAAAAAAAAAAATAAAATATGGTCAAACGAAATTTCTTACACATTCGCTTAAATTCTCATTTTTTTTTTTTTTTTATTCCTTCGCTTTACGTACGAACAACGTGATACTTCAATATACGACGATATTATATAATGATACATACTTCAATGTATCATCAACTAACTAAACGATATATGCATCTGTTTTCGATAAAAAAAATTTTGTAATTGTAACTTGTTAGTATTTCTATAATAACACTAATAATAACCAATGAAGACTGAGATTATATAAAAGTTTCATGTAGTACAAAGAGAAACAGATAGGTATCTTTCAGATAGATTTTGTCAAACTCGCTGCATGGTAAAAGCGTTGAACGCAGCGTGTCACGTGTTCAGAAACCCAAATTACGTACAGATCAAATGGACAATAAGAACCAGCTTCAGATATGAAACAACATCATCCGCCGACAAACAGTCCTTCCCATTTTTCCTTCCTCCCTCCTCACACCATAATACACGTGCGACTCGCAATCACCCCCAGAAATCCTCCACCGATCGTCAACATCATCTTCCCCTTTAATCTTTCATCCCCCACACTGCAATTTCGTGGAAATCAATTTCCAGCCGAGGTAATACGGGAAAACTGGAGAATGGCGCCCGATGCCTAAGCCTTGTCGAGGATCAACAGAGAGGTCAGAGGCCGGAGATAAAAGAGAACGAGCCAGGGAGAGGAGTAGAAACGTAGCGGCGTACGCGTGGACCAGCGGAGAGCCAAGAGGAGTAGAAGAGCGAGACAGCGTGTGCGGTTAAAGTGGATTACATATTGCTGTCCCGGCTTGCAACGTGTTGTACACTTGGCCCGTTGGCCTTCCAGGTAAATCGAATCACCGCTAACCCCGAACGAAGTTAGCCTCGTCGTCCTGGCAATCTCTGGCCACGAGGATGCAAGCCACTCGTGTTTTTCGCGTACCCGCCAAGAAAACCGAGCGTTTGCGCCATCTTTATGGGTCGTGAGCCCGACCAACCTCCCCCATCTCGCGAATCCATATCCCGGTTGTTAACCTTTCGCGAACTGACACCCTTGCTCCTTGGCAACTTTGAATTTTATGGCCGGTCCGTGGATGTCAGAGGGTGACTCGTTCGATCCGGAGGCACCGAGCTGTTCCTCTGGAGGAATTGGAGCGGAGAGCTAAAGAGCGGTTTGGCGAATATCAAGTTTGTCATTGCGGAATATTGTTAGATACGATAAGGGATTGTTTAAGTGGGTTTATTTGGGGTTGTTTGGAGAACTTTTCGGATGGAGGAGAACGTGCTGTTATTGATATATTACAAGCAGGTGATGAGATGTTTGACTATTGACTTCAGCTTGGACGCGTGAATTCAATTGAATTGGAAGTGAACGTGGAAAATCAGGAAGTGAACGAAGGCAATTAGTGGCCTATCTTCTTGCGAAAGATCTTTTGATACAAACGTAAATAATGTAAATCTTGTGAATATGAAATAATCGCGTCTTTGTATCTCGTTTGAATAAGTTTTTCATCTTTTTTTATACTAACGCCATTATTATTTCGACTATTTTTCCAAAGTCCTGTTACATAAGGAATGCAATTCGGTTAATTGAGATCACCAGGAATTGTTAATATATGCAACCTATTAGGGAGTGTAAAAATTCCTCGTCAACGTTCTTCTATTCAAAATTCTTCGTAAATATCCGGTTACCTTCACACGAATAGTTTTATCCTTGTAACGCTGGGAAAGTACCATTCGTATTTTTTATCCTTTGCGTCTGATAACGAGTTTAACGAGAAGGAAATTAAAATCAAAAAGTGAGGCACGGAAGAGAGCGCATCTCAGAGAGGATTATGCATTTTTGAAAAATACCTTTGAGAAACGGAGAACCCAGTGGAAGAATTCTGGTGTCGCATTCACCAAGAGAATTTCAAATTCCGGCCTCAAAGCTTAACCAGCTGGTATTTAGGTCAACGGTATCGAAAGGTTGCAGAAGCTGAATAAAATAAATGCGAGTGACGTCAGCCAGATTGAGTTTAGTAGAAATTAACGAATAAAGCATAGACAATTACACTCTGTAATTAAAATCGGAATACGACGATAACGAGGGTCCAGCATGGCTGCTGTAAATCGAGGCAGCATTAACGATTTACAAAGCAATCGTTATCTTATATATATTTTTCCTGAACAATTTTTACACCATTTTTACACAATTTTTGGAATATTCATTCTATGCTCTTTTGATATCCGCATTAATTAACGATTCTACGCGATCCAGCTCGATATTACTTCGGTCAACAGCGATAATTCGTCGTTAAACGAGCTCCAACAAGCATAACGAATATCAGAGAGAGCAAAAGTTTCGCTCGATCGGAAACTTCGTTTCCTCTTTGATATTACACTTGACCGGCAAACCGGAAGCTCACCGACGGTGCATTGAAACCGCCGACTGGCACGCCCGGTGACCGGCCAATTAACGCCTTCTGCCCTCGTGAAAATCGACCGACCAAAACCGTCCCACTGTCCAGCACCGTATTTAGGATTACACCTGAATCACTCGTATCATCCAAAAACATTGCGTCGCTTTTTCTGTCTCTGCCGTGAATACATCGTATACGATTCAAAACTTTTCAACTTTCGCTGTAAACCTAAAGCTTGCAATATTTCTCGCTTTTTCTGTTTGGTAGAATTGAAAGAAGCCAGCGAATCATGATAACACAATTCGCTGTACATTACTAAAGTATTATCTGCACACAAGAAAATAGTCTAATACTTTTAGACACCTTTCACGAATATATTTTGTGTGTCTTGTACGAAACATTTTGATATTTCAGTTGCACCGTTATAAGTCTCGACTATCTCGATTATATTGGAAAAGTTCAAAACAAATCTGGAAAGATATATAGAAAGTACAGGATATGTAGTACAAGTACATATATATTTCGCAGAAATCACAAAAATAATTAGATTGTCCATTATATTAATAAATCAGAATATCCAGTGAAACTATATTTAGCAGTTACTGTGAAGTTTCTATACGTGAAGCATATTCTATGCGATTCTACTTCGACAGTCAGAGACTGTAGAATGAGAGAAAGAAAATAAGAGAGAGGGAGAAAGAGCGAGAGTGGGATCGACGCGTGGCGAATGTTAATTAACCAACGTCGAGACGGTCGGCCGTAACCCTTTTACTGGCTGTTCCGTGAAACAGACTGTCGTGCACACCCTTAACTATCTCCGTTTACGTTCTCGATTCGACCGCTTATCTTAATTGTTCGTGGCAAATTTGCCTCGTACACGGACAGGTTTTTGTCTCAGAATTATTATCTCGTTTTGTGCGCAGATGTTTCCGGTGAAGTTGCTCTTTTCGCTGGAGATCTTGACGAAACTATTGCGGCCCAACACAAGCGGTAGCTGGAAGGTCGGGAAACGTTACCGTTATTTTCTGACGGCCTCCCATTCCGGACTGAGCCATAAAAATACCGCCGTGTTTTATCGTTATGTCTTGCTATCGGTAATGCGTATAATACCTCAATTATTGAACTTTTTGGGGGGAAAAATGGAATAAAAAGAATATAGACGATGAAACAAGGGAAAAGCATTGGCTACAGCTGACAAATGTTTTACTATTAGCAATTACTAAAAATGTGCAACTGTTTTTCGATTAAATTAAGGCTCAATTTTATTCGAATATGTACAATTAGTCTAAAGAAGCAGCTGTATATTTTATATGTATATGTATGTGTATGTATGTATGCATATCGCAACAAGAGATATATCAACGCACCTTTAACATTTGTAAAATCTTCTTTAGTTGCGTCAACTTTTTAACTAACCGTAACATTTCAATAATAGACTGTACAACTAGTACGAAGCATACCCGAAGACTTGTCGTACTAAAAGTACATTAATTTTTTATTATATTACTTAACAAACTACCGAACTCTCCCTGTTAATTACTAAGAAAATTAGGTTAATTCGAAATTAGGTTAGCTTATTGAAACAGAATATTATAACGATAGTTTCTATAACGAATCCCGGAGATTCTTCAGGGAAAGCTTCAATAATCCATAGAGGAACATTATCGCAGTTTCCAAAGCACGAGCGCGTTTCGACGATGAATTTCGTCATGTGAGGCTCGAGTGTGCTTCGCCTTCAGCTTGTCACAGTGTTTGAGTTATCATGACAACCAGGGTCGCGTGACTATTTGCGGATGACAAACCCCATTTCAACAAGAAGCGTTAGCGTTTGTCGTCTACATGATCGGTTACTCGAGTGCATTTAATCCAATAATCCCGACAGGAACTACGATGATTCTATTGCTGACGTACGCCTTAACACAATCGTGCCTCCGTTCTCCGCATAGTACAACGTGTAACTCGAGAACCTAAGAATAACATCGAAGTTGATTGGCGCGCTAGTGGAATGACTCCGTATATCGTCAGACAGTAGGTTAATACGTATGGTAAGAAAAATAGCGAATACGAAATCGATCTCCCGATGGATTATTTTTTGTATTTGACTCTTAATTCTTAACACGAACTAACTCTTATCGTCTAAATTTTCTGTAAGAATATATTCTCCTATTTTTAAGACAGTATATTATAGGACAGTATATTATGTTTGTTCGTTTTAGTCGTAGAATTAAATTTGCCATCAATCAATTCCTGTGTATATAATATACCACTTTTTAGGCAATATATATTCTACAATACTGAAAAATTACATGATTTTTCAAAGCAAAATTCTGTCCGTATACAGTCAGACCATCATATCTTAAACGTGGCGGGTATCCCAGCAAACATCAAGAAGACGTTGGTCTTCAGCAATATCCAATATGCTGATTAAATAAACAGAAGAGAAACATTGAATATACACGTTGAAATTATATATTAAACTATGTATTATATACCCATGTTACACAGTGACGTAATAAGTAAAGAGTATGAAAGAAGAAGACAGCTACGATACCAACTTATGGTAGACTGTACTGTAAATTTCGCGAACGAAAATTGATGGCACAAAAAATGTACCTCCTTGCCATTGAGTCTCCAATTTCCTAAAACAATAAAATAACAAACCACGACACAGCTAACCCGCGAGTCCAACACGAATTTCGCAACTCGAAGTCAACGACAATTCGGATGCGGCGATTATTTGCGGATGATAATCGTCCCTATACGTTTCACGTCTCTTCTGGTCGACGATCGGCTGCGTGTACTTAATCCGATAAACATTTTGACGCGTGCACGTGAACGACAAAAGCGTCAGTTGCAACGGCCGCCTGTAAATTCGTCGTGCGTTGCACGCTCGTCGCCCGACGAGTACCGGCTTGTTCAAAATTTCACCCCGAACCGCACATCGCACTTCTAATTACATGGAAACGAATTCGCCGGCCACAAAGGCTACTCCCCATTCCCCCTCGCGCCCCCCATAGCCCGTGAAATCCCGCTCCACCAGCGATTTAATGTAATTCCCACGGAGCCCGTCTAGCGCACGCTGAATAACGGGATTACGGTTTGTGTTTGTGTTTTTAACATTCGTCGTAACGCGTACACGCCGGCCCGAGCTTTGTCATCCTGGTCATTTGCGCGAATTACCGGATCTGTAATTGCTCGTTTGCGGCATGCCAAACTCGTTGGTCTAATTTTCTATTTTCCGCGATTATCCTTTGATATAGCTTTCGTCAGAAATGAAACCATCGGGTGTCGAGAGCGATGTACGAATATACAGGGTTTTTAGAAGATTTGCCGGCATATTTGAATCGTTCGTTTCGAACGTAAAAAGACGTTCACGCGTCGATTCTTAAGAAGGCGAGTACGTTGGATTTTGTATTGAAATTAGTGTCTCGTTTCTCATTCTGTGGTAAATTTCGTAGTACTTAAAGTGAGATACTTATATGACTTTTGTTTTACAAGCTTCGATACCGTTACACAGATACGCTTCATATAATAGTAATTAGATAATTTAATTAACGCGCTACACACGCGATAGCAATTTCCGACTGCTCGCCAAACACCCATTTGCTGTACATACATTTCACCATTCCCATAGAAAATCACGACTAAAGTTTTCAATTTCCAATGAAATCATTACTTTCGTATATCCAAGTTACCAGAAATAGCTACCAAATATTCGAAACAATTAACGGAAACGATCACTCCAACCCATCTGTAATTATATGACTGGAACCAAAACACAACATTCAAAGATCACGGTATGCCCACGTACATTATTATTACGAACCGAAAGGCAGAGATTTTCAAGGCAATTTTCGCTCGGCGTCACGCTCGTAGGAACCTGCACCGCTCTCGCGAATCGTCCGTAATTCGAGCTACGCCGGGGTTCACCCCGTTAAACAAGCAGACCTTTTCCCTCTCTGGTGTCCTACCTTCTGTATCGAGGGCCTGCGCACGTTCCCCATCACAAAGCGAATACGTTTACAGATGGTCGCGAGAAGGTAGCACGCGGTAATAACAAAGACGCGTGACTGTTCGCGTAACGAATACGATTTTCGAGCGGCTGCTTGTCCGCCTGATGGCTTATTCGAGTGTACAGAATCCAATAACGTTAACGGGGCCCAATAGCCGGCAACAATTCCCCCGTCGACGACACGTACGTGCTCGACTTCGAACCGCGTTCTCCATTCGAGTCGCGTTTCATCGGTGTTTAACAATGCTCTCACGAACCGTGACTATTCATACGGCGCGTTATGTTTTTCTATATACTGCAATGATGTAGCGCGTTCGGGGTCCCGTTACGAAACACCGTTGTAAAAAACCTGGCTTCGGCGTGAATTTTACCGGAGACTGACGCTGCTTACCAGTCTACATAGAAGGGTGAGGGGAAAACACGAGAACGGTGGAAACGGTCCGAATAGCAATTTTCTCGCGGCAGATTTTTCGCCTGATACGCCGCCCGTTAAGAGCGATGGAATTGACGACGAGTAGCTGTGTGGTGATCAAGCGTTCGCTGTGGGTTATTGTGTTCGGTGCAGGTTATTCTTTGGGCGCGTGTTTTCATTGAATGGCGAGTGATGAAATATGAGAGATTTAGGAAGACGTTCAAAAGTAGAGAACGCACTGGGTTAGACTTTTTACTCTGGTCGCGTAAATATGTTTATGACGCTCCTAGCGTGTGACCGGGGATCTTTCGTGTCTTACGTGTTTTCAGAATGTCGTAGTTTTTAAGAAAATTTGAGAAATAACCTTAAGATTAACGCTATGGTTAGACTGAACGTTTGAGTGTCGATACGAAAGTGAGATTGATTGGAGCGTGAAGATTCGACTAACCAAAAGGATTGACCAACACGTATCCACGTGCTAAGCATATTATCCAATAAATTTTAAATCGCGCGAAAGAATAAAATCAATCTGTAGAACTCAACAACTCTGATAACTAAACTTTCCAAGCAGATTGCCTAGAAACCTGGAAACTACGTGGAGAACCGGAGCAACGGCACTTAGGATGTGCGAGCAATTTCAGTTGGAAGACCGAGCTGTCGAGGATTCGGAAGAAAAGACAAGAGGTAAAAAAACTAAGGAAAAAGAAATAAAAAGGAAAAGAAAAAAAAAGTGAAGTTTCTCGTATCGAGAAGGATGTACGTTTCGAATGTTATCGAACGTGTGGATCGCGTGACCACAGATAACAATCGCAGATCCATTTAGACGTCCGTCTGCATTAGAGAGTGTATTTAATCCAATAATACCAATTGGACCAACGGGCAATTCCCTCGTTTGCACGCATATGCATCCATTCCTAGGGAAACGCGCGCTCGCGAGAGCTCGCCACTACGCTTGAGACACGCACAGCTGTTTGGGATGAGTTTACGTATTCAACGCGTGTTTATGTACAAACGCGACCGGCGCTCCCGAGCGTACATGTATATTTGCACATTGGCGGCTGTGCAACGCGAGGAAATCCTTACAGCGGTGCACGTTCGCTTGTCGTGTGGAAATCTTGCAAAATATTATAATACGCGGCAGGTCCCCAGCGTGCACCGCGTACTTTATTCAGAACTCAACTGGAATTTGCGAACTGAACCGATGAAAGTATCGCCAAAGTGTTGGAGGGAAATTAACATTCTATATGTTTAGGGCGATTGAGATCTGGACATGGATGCTTGATGAAATACCGAGCAATTTGTAAGAACAAGCAGACAACGTTTACGCTTTGAATTATTGTAACTTGGAAATGAGGAATTGGTGAAAATTGCAGAAGATCGGTAAGAAGAATCGTTTATATTCTGAGCTAATAGAATTTGAGGATCGGATGGAAGCGTTGGGAGGATGCCGAGGAGAAATGGATCACGTTGTTGAGATTTAGACGAGGAAGCATGATTTTGTTCTGTGAAGATATTAGGGAGGAAAGCCTGCAATCTTTTTCTTCCAGGTTGTTGAAATTTGAGAATATTCGAATATAAATCGGAAACGGTCAAATGTAAAGGTATCGAATTAATCTCTACATCTAATAATACACAGCCGTTTGACACAAATTATTCTATATTGAAATTCTAATCGGAAATAGAAAACGAGAAACGAAGACAAGACGCTAGATATTTCTGTCTGTTTTCAAAAAATTTAATAAAAAAAACGTCGAAATTACGGTACTAATGATATTTCAACACGTAACACAGATAATATTCATCGCATGTTCATCGTATGGTGAACTTACTGTCAACTGTATGTAAACCTGATGCATGAATTGAGCTTAGTACGCGAATCTGTATGTCTGACGCATGCCTGCATATACTACTTAATCGCGTACGTAGATGCATATATACGGTCTAATATGAAATTCACATACGCATTAATCGAGCGAGTAATTTCCAATTACCTTACAATTTTCTATCAAATATTCTGCCGTTTAATCAAAGTGATCGATCGATAATTTATAAAAGAAATCGATCATCATAGTTGTATCACTGTAAGAGATTAAACATAATCACTTTAATTAATACGTAAATCTTAATCACACGCCACTAAGCCCTTTACCATTTCAACCGTGACATTCTAGATATGTAGCGCAGGTACGGTTGTAACTAAGACTGTACGTAATTCAATCCTCTTACCTAATAACAACAACAACAAGAATAACCATAATAACAGTAACAACGACAACGCTGTCAGGATTTATTAATCTACCTGAACACAATTCACGATATTCGAAAGAAGAAATATAAAATAACTTACTAATATAGAATAACCAAAAGTAAATTCGATATCGGATTAATTATCTACTTATACTACCAGAACTTTGAATTCCTCTATAATCTTTATACAGCATTCATAAATATTCCTTGACATGGGAAGAAAAATTATTGGATGCTTTCTATGTATCTTCATATAAAAAATTTCAAAGAAATATCCCCTACATCTGATTAATTATTTACTTATTCCGCTAGAATCTATTTCTCTATACTATTAACTTTTCCATCTACACTCGTGAATTCTCCTTGACGCGGGAACATTTATTACATACTCTGTATTTCTATCTGCGAAAAATTCTCGAAGAAACATCTCCTACGTCTGACTCGTTATTTAATTATTCCACTGGAACCATTAATAGTTCCCAGTCGAGGTATTAATAAAATTTGAATATTTGTCTTCAAAAATTCAATGATAATCCCAACACGTGGGCGGATAAAAGTCGATCAATTGGCTGAACCGAATTACAACAAGCCGACCGGAAATGATCCCTGCTCATCGAGCCAATTACGGATGACAAGCGCGGTTTCGTTGTGGCCGGTCGTTTGTCTCAACGATCGGATACTCGAGTGTATTTAATCCAATAATGCCAACGGGACCGGCGACAATACCCTCGTTGACGGCATACGTTTGCATATGCCTCTATTTCCGTTTCCCCTCCGCTGGTCTGCGCTTACGAGTGCGTACGAGTGGTTCCGTCTGCCGCGTTTGCGCGTTCAATCCCTGCCTCTCTGTACGCTCTCACTTATACCAGCCTGCCCCATTCCCATCTACAGAGTGTCCGAATTTTAATCATCTCGTTATGTTATAGACACTCGAAATGGAAAATTTATTTTTGCGATTATATTGCTTATCTAATTACGTATGGCTGCGAATGTCTCAAACGTGAAGTTAAAAATGAAAACTGGTCTTTTGCAATTAAATTGCTGTGAATATTCTTCCGAGCTATATTACGTCTATTATACGCTGAATTTGTTATATATTTAAATTCCAAATATTACTGTCACGATATTATAATATATCTTATAACCTGCACTTTCTTTCATCAATTCTGTTACCGCATTCATAAAAGTTTATGCCAGTAGCGTAATAATTATCATAGCGTATCCTTTAATTCGCAGAGGTGATCAACGCTGCTCCTGAAAGGATCAATCGACACTCTACTTTCAATATATCTTTGATATTTCCATTATCCTACATTATCTATCGCCCCTGCGGATAAATCTGTGAAAATCGAATGCCGAAGATGACCACATCCTAGATACCTATTTTCTGCAGCCCTTCAAAGAAAGCAATAAAGCGTTTCCCATTTAAATAAGCGTCACTTATCCCAAGCGCCAACTTCATCCACACGCTCTCGAATTCTCAGTCACCCTATGTAGACTCGCGCACGTACACAGAAGCCATTTCTCTCATCGGACTGAACGCGCGCTCCTGCGTTGCAATCCGTTCGCGTGTACTCCCTTATGTTTCCTCTTTGCACACATACAACCCCACACGCGCACACACGATTTTCAATTCGCGCAACATACAGCCCCTATCTATCTGTAGGAAGATGCGCGTACGTGTGTGCGTCTGTCTGTGTGTGTCTGTGTGTGTGTGTATCCATAACACCCACAGGATGTTTCAGGTTAGGATTTCTCCGGAATGTTAGCACGCGCGGGAGGTCTGGTAATCCGCTCGGGAATGGTGAGGCTTGAATTTGGGTCGCGCGATAAGGGTAATCCAAGGGTTTCGAAATGCCGGATAATTTCTACCAGGACCTTGTCCCGCCTTGCGCGCAACACAGTATTTCGCGGCGATCGCGGCCCAGAATGCAGGCAATCTCGTATCGCGCGTAGTTTCCAACGGATGAAACTACGTTTCTGATTCGGTTGTTGGCTGCGTTTTCGACTGCCGGATAATTATTATCGCGCTAGCAATGAAACCAAACGCCCGCCAGGATTATGGGCGAACCTCGCGGTGGTGGTCAATCGAATAAACCGGAAATTTACGAGTCGACCTTCTGCTGCAACTCTCTAAACACACGTTAGGAACGCGTTTCCGGTCGACTTCGTGTGTTTATGTATCAAGAATTGGGTCGGTGGACACGGAGATTTCTCGCGAACGTTGCCCGCTCGACACGTCAAATAAATCTTCCCGTAATTTCTTGGACCGGCTGCGACCTTCTGGTTTCTCCGGCGTACTGATACTTTTACAACGTAGAAAATACGGTGCACGTCGTATCGACGCGCCAGACTTCTCAAAATTTTTTACGCTCTACTTGACTCCGCGAGGATCCTCATCTAGGACCTTCTTTTTGATTTCAATGACGCCGCGTGTAGCGATGTTTGATTTTGTTTATTGTAATGAGGATATTAACACTAAATGATCAAATCGAAAGTTTCGAACGCTAGATGTAAATGTTCCGAAAAATATCCGATTTCTGGAATAACAAGATGTTTGAATACATTTTCGAATTTTTATATCAATATGAAGTAGAACGTACTGACGATTAAATTCACAATGCTTTTCTACAAATTTCACGTCAAACAAGTTTAATAAAAACCAAGCAAGCGTATAAAACGACCTAACGTAACGCAACTGTACGAGGCTACAATAGCAAAAATCGCGAAACCACCCTACGATCTAGCAGCAAGAAATTCCAGAAATACGAAATCGAAGTCGATTCCTTCCATGTTCCTGTTACAATCGCCTCGACTCTGCTCGAGCCACGCAACCACACCGAACCATGAACCACCCCCTAGTAGCCCAACGCAATTCCCTCGTTTCCGCCAATTCCACGAGCAGCAATAAAACCCAGCACAGAGAACCACCGTTACAGAGAATCTAGCCGGAAGAGGGTGACCTTATCCTCTCGCGAAACCAGTAATTTAAAAGCGGCAACTTTGAAGAGTTAGCCTATACGATATCGTACGTAACGCCATCGTGACGTTGAAAGATAATTCCTAGTAGTCTGCGCTATACCATACTCGACGTGCGTTAGTCGTAGTGGGCATGGGTTATACACACCACGGTGTGACCGTACGTGGAACGCAATCTTTTTCCACCCTTCCTCTGGACTTCCGGCCACGGCTTCGTTTCTCCCTGGCAGAAATACCTACGAGCTCATGCAAATACCTCGTCGAAATAAGGTCGCGTACCGTTATTTCGTACTTCTCCTTTTTCTCGCCAACCCGGCCCCGTTTCTCGGTTCGGTATTTTGGCCCCGATAAATTCCTCCCAGATTCCCCAGAATCCAGCAGGAAAGGATCTCGGCGACGGTGCTCTGCTTAGAAAGGATAATAACAACGATAATAAGGACGATAACGGTTGTATCATCGAATTCAAAATCCGCGAAACGCGGGTGTGACAGTGGGCTCTGTTGCAGCCAGTTCGACCTGAGATCACGATAAATTAGAATACAATGAATTATGGATGTGTCCTGCTCGAACGACGCATGATTGTATTGTTATTACGAGTCTCGTGTAATATTTGTACCAAGATTGTCGTATGTTTCGCGTTGTCTACGGAATCAGCATACAGAAACGTTCGACCGTCTGGCGCGAGTAATTGATTTCGTGTCTGACCCGTAAGTGGTTGTTCTACTTATTTCCTTCTACACTCTTTTAATTGCCCCTACTGACAGCATTGGCGTCTGGCCAGTAAGAGACTATTCTACCTATTCTTGGTCGCATCCTCAGCTGTTCTTCCTGTTGCAGTAGATATGTAATTTCTATAAACATTTTCAGGTTGGTTTGGAATTTCAGAAATATAATCATGGTCCTCGTTACACGTAATGTCTGATTACGGTGCTGAAGAAATTTTAAAACGTTCTGCATAATACATAGAATAAGATTTTCTTTCGCGTGTCACTATGTATTATATTGATAGAAAGAAAAGAACCGATTTGAACATTGGCCACCGATGCTACGAAATCTATACACATAAATTTCTTTTTACGATGTGTAAATAGGAGCGATAGCAGCTAATGGGTTCGCCTCGTTCGACGCGAGAATGGTTACAGGAGAATCGAAGGGAATATTTCTGAAAGGGGTGCATACAACTTTGAAGTCGGTTATTCCTCGCTGAATTCTTCGAGTCGGCGGAGGCTGGAAATATTATTTCGTCTCCGCGATCCTTCCAAATCCTTCCTATCGTTCTCTTTCTTATTGTTACTCGATCTTGCGCCCTCCTTCGTTCTGTCTCCTTTTCCTTTCTCTCCCTCTCCCGCGGCTTCTCGTTAATCGAGACTTCGAACTTTAGATTACACTGCCGCCTTCTGCGTGGTGACTGCCGAGAATTCAAAGGGCATTGTGTCGAAAGTTGGAAACGAGAGAACGAACGACACGAGGAAAGAGAAAAAATAAAGGAAACTCGGTCGAGTTACTCGACCGGCGAGGGAGAAGAAGGACGGTTTGCAGATCTCGAAGCGAACTTTACGCGTCGCCGGCATCCTGAAAAATGGATCCCCGGCTAGGGGAATCTAAGCCGCGTGGCTTCTAGCAGTAGAAACAGTTACGCGTGTCAGACGAAAGTCGCGAACACGAGACCGGCAATGCGATTCTCTAGCTTCCTCCGCGAAGCGGGAAACGCGTATGGTTATTTGACTTGGAGATGAAGCAACTACAGTGCTATGAAATGATTCACGACGATTGAACGTCACAACTTTTGGCCCTGCTCTGCAGACGATGTAAATGCATTAGGTTTCGCGTGGTTCATTCCACGAAGTTACTTAACTGTGTAATTTTATGAGATAGCGAGATTGGAATACGAGCGGTGCAAGTTAAAAAGCATACAAAGACCTTTCTCGTGTAACTTTGTATAAATTGTAATTATCTTACAAATTTTTTAATGGAACAGGAAATTTCTATTTCAACGATGACAGAAGCTACTCTATGAAATACAGATCAGAGCAGTTTTAATGTAACATAACGTAGCGTTGACGTATAAGCTAGAATAAGTGTTACATCGTAGACGGTTCGAGGGAACAGTTTTCTGTTTAGTCTTAAGATCAGCAGGCGATGGTGGGCTGGTGGCCACGTGCAATCCTTTTTAGACACGTAGCTTTTTTTGGCTCAGGCTAAAGAGGATGTACATGAGTGCGTGTGTGTTTGTGCGTATGTTTGCAACGAGTGCCTGAGTGAAGAAACAAACATGTCTTTTTACCTAACAATGAAATAATAGTTCAACCTCCCGTAATAAGATTGCAACGTAACAAATAGCTCTACTCTAATTTGATCCGATGTGAACAAATACGCGTTAAATGAAAATTATATGCGAATAAAAATTTTGCGAAATCGTAGGTGAGATTGGTAAAAAATTTTATATACTTATACTTCCCAATTACGAACGTAAGAAAAATAATTAAATCAGTAATATCCTGAATGGAAGAACAAAATTGTATTTTAACAAGGCTTGAAGGTATTCTATGAAATACTACAGACTATGTGCGGAAACGAATCATAAAACCATGCGATTCTGAGAAGTGCACAACACGAAAACAAATCTGCACTCTGTTACACGCTCTGGAGACCTACTATCTCGCAACGCAATAAATTGGAGCTCTATCTCGAGCAGCAGATACCCAGGTGTAAAGAAAAACAAATTTCTTGAGTCGATGGTTTGCATTTTTAATATCAACCTCCTAGCCTCATGTTTTTTAAGACTTCTGTTCCCCAGATTATATCCAAGTTGAAATTTGCTTTACACCGCTGCAATTATTCCGGGAACAATTTTAATTTAGAAACCTCTTTTATTAGCTTAATAAAGTTAATTCTTAACGTATTTGTGGAGAAACAGTTTGTTCCAGGTAAATAAAAGGCTTGAATTGCAACCGGAGCCGAGTATAGTATAATCAATTTTTACATTAACTCGATTAAACAGCTGCGATAAATAAAACAAAATTTCGTTTTTCCGTTTGCGTTGAATATTCCATAAAATTATTTAATCTCGTTAAGATCTTCGAACGTGTTTTTCCAAAACTCACTCTTACGTTCTAACGAGCAAGCCTTCAATGTTTTAAAGCGGACTTTGATTAAAACAATTCAAAAAGAATTATCCAAATAGATCAGTAAACATCGATTAAAAACCATTCTTAAGTTTCTCTTTAAATCTGGGAATTTTTCTAAGATTAAAAGAAAAAGATATCTACACTAAACTCAAAAATAACTTCAAAAACATACACTTTCGACCAGAAATATTGACACACCAGCTCACGTTCAATAAAAATTGAATACTTCCCCACTGTTCTTATTTTCGTCTAGCTATCATACTTTTTTATTATATATTTTGTTATTCGCATGATGATTTGTGGTATAAGACATTAAATAAAGTAGAAGTTGTTAGAGTTCTGCAATAAATAGAAGGAATAGGAATCCTAATACTCATGGGCAACAGTGTAAATTAAAATTCTCTCAATTCATCAACCTTTTCACACCCGAAACAGAAACCCGATGATTGAAACAGATCAAGAAGAGTTAGTTACTCAAATAGAATGATCAATAAACATCAATTGAGCCGTACGAATGGACCGATCAATTGATTCTGGCTAACACGATCAACCAATTACAGACTGGAAACCAACCGCAGGTTATGAGGACAAATCGGTTGGTCCACGATATTACTTGATCGATTTATTCGATTAACTATTAACCATCCGGCTAATCAGCTTCATCGATTACGCGAATCCGGTCGATACGAAGTGCATAACGCGTGAACCGTTGCGTTGACGAGTTAGTTAGTTACAGTTTGACCAGCTGAATAATTGAAGGCAATTGGTTAAGGGACTGGGACGTCTGTGATAAGTTAATCGATTTGCAATAGTTCCACAAGCCGTTTGCACGCGCACGCTACACGAGTAGTCACTCGAAAGCAACGTTGGACGTAGAAATCTGCTGTCACTAAGGAATTCGCTAGCGGCCATGTTAATTACGCGGTCACTTGTATCACTTCGCATCGTTGTTTTCATTAACAACAGGGTCCGGATTAATTTCTGGTTGTTACGCTTTTGGCATCGCACTTGTATAAACATCGAATCCTATCCACAGTATTACCCTTCGTTTCTGACGTTCGCTTCATTCGAATACTGGTCTCGATAGAAAATTTGATTCTTTCGATTCGTAGAAGCGATCCAATTTGAAATCGTATCGGATATGAATTACACATATGTGATTTGAACCGAAAGTTTCATACAATTGGATGAGTTGATATATTAGTTACATCTATGGAATTTTTGGAAATTGATTTCTTCTAGTGTGTTTTTCATTCTGTTTCTATAATGTGATCATCGGGTAGTTAAAGTTGAATTAAAAGTTAAATATAACGATTCCAGAATATAGAATATCGACAATGAAGAGACTTCCCTGAAACTCTTTCATTACTCGATAATCATCCCACGATTGAATACCGAGCAAACGTTTGGAAACAAAAATAGACGACACACCAAAGATCCCCTATAAATTCCAAAAAGGAAGAATTTAGAAAATTCTCCTCCCAGCATGATTTAAGCGATCATGTTTCAAGAAACTTCCAAAGAATACCCATAAATCATACGGAACAGAGTGAAACCAGACACGGTTGTACATTTTTGGCGCAGCAATGAGAACGTTCGGGTTTTATTCAATGTATAAACGCATAAATTTCCTAAGTTCATTCTTGGACGTCGTTAAATTTCGCTGGTCGCACGAAACCCTTTTAACCTGTGTCGTTCTTTCTTTTCTTTTTCCAATCGGCCTGCAGGAGAAAGCCACGAGAAAGCACGCAATGCGGACCGGATAGCACGTACTACATGGCGATTCTCGTACAACGACGTAAAATACTGAGCAAAATTGTTGGCGAAACTATTCGCGAACGTTCCGCCAACTATGTCGCGTCAACGTGTCTGAACCGTGGCCTGGACCATGTAACCAATACTATATCGTATTATACTGGCCGTGATGTTACCTTTTTGCCATCTTTATGCCATAATCTTATGCCATACTTATACCAATACCACCTTTGTACTTCGTTTTTACACCGCCTACTCTAGGTGTTTACGCGTATGTTTCAATCGAGTCCTCTCGCACAATAATTTGCCAATTAAAAACTAAACCTAAAAATAATCTAATCTAAACCTAAACTAATTTGCCAACTAAACCTACCACAGCGGTCAAATTGACCGCTTTCGAATTTCAGCACAAATTTCACCATATTTAAAGTTTTCAAATCGCTTCCTAATCTATGACTTTTCATAAAATATTCATACGATATATCCTTCGGTATTTATTTCTAGTTTGTTTCTTTTTTTCTGAGAAAAATTTGTAGTCTGTCTTGCCCATCGCGAACGGTCAATAAGTATAAGTAGAAGTGTCGGTAGGTTTAGTGTTAACAATATTAGTAAATTATCGAGTTACGGATTACAGACTACGAACTTCTCTTTTACAACTCTACAACGATTATCCTATCTGACTTAACTTTTTGGATCACTTCTTCGGGATTGCAACAGCTTCAGATCTGTTCCGAAGAAGTGAATTGGAGTGTTGGCGAAACGTGGAAACAACGTCCGACGTACCTGCTATCAAACATACGACGAGATCCGGAAAACCACAAATCTGCCATCTAATAAACATCGCTAAACCGTACACACATGAAAGAAAGCTCCTGTCTGTCTGAAAAACGACGCCCTCTTAAGCATCGAACGATTTCGCCGGAAACAGGCTGCACGAGAACGTAGAGTAACAGAGACAAGGAATGGTGGACGAAGAAGAAGAGACGAAACAGGGGAAGAGAGAAGGTTCAAGCCCGAGCTATCGACTGATGGTATGTAGTAGGATAGGATTAGTCGACCGCAGACTAAATTGGGTTTCTGTACAGTCGCCTGCAAATACTTCCTCGACAGCCGGTCCACGGTTAGCAAAGAGCCCGAGAAACGTGTAGGGGCATCGTACGATCAGGGAAAGGCTGGCTTTAGAGATCGAAAAGAGAAATTATCCTTCGACCTCTGTTTTTCAATTAGGCCGTTATCCTTTGCACGAGCTTAGCTAACTCGCGATCAGTCAATGCTATCTACGAGCGAAGATTCTCGCGCGTTTTATCTCTCGTACGTTATAGAGAAAACAGAATGTAGAAGAAGATCCATAGATCTATGCTAGAGACGTAAAGACAGGGTTAATCTAGAGATGAGTATACTTAAGAGTAAACTCACTATAAAAAAATAGGTAAAAAGGTACGTATTCCATTCCATTATGGAAAAACGGTAATAAATGCAAACAAGCATAAAAGGAATTTTATTTCTTTGCACCTTTGAATAGGTTCTACATGAGAAACCGTAAAAACGTAGACCATAAAACACAAAGAAACGCGTAAAAAGAGAGAAGTGCAAGGAAATGTAATTGACTGTCTACGATCATTAGATATTAATCTAGCACATGACTTTCCACCATTTCTCTTTTAGAATTCGCATAAAGAAAGAAGAAATCGACACATAAGAAGTAAAAGGAAAATATTCTACCAAGCGTAGTGAGGCTTGAACACGTCCAATCTTCATTGCTTTTCAAACAAATTCAACGAGGATACCTAGTTACACGCGCAAGATAAAATAAAACGGCCCTCGTGTTGTTAACCAGTCTATTATCAAATGTATCCAATTCGGTTGCTGC
Organism: Bombus confusus; assembly: GCA_014737475.1. NCBI lineage: Eukaryota > Metazoa > Arthropoda > Insecta > Hymenoptera > Apidae > Bombus > Bombus confusus. The sequence goes on along the minus strand of JACXIV010000072.1, from coordinate 3,469,973 downwards.
AATTAATTCTTCGATAACCTTACAGAGAAATATCTGGATTAGACTGCCACTACAACAAACGCGAGTGGAATGACGCTTGTATTCAGAGTGGAAAGACCGCTTTGGATTAATCTCCGAGGGAAATTAGGATTCAATCAGAGAATACAGGTGAAGGTTCTTTCAACGTCGACGAATTTATGGTAATTTTTGAGGAACCTTTGAGGCGGATGCGCACAAAAGTTTCCACGAGTTTCAAAGAGAGGAAGAGGGTGAAAAATTACGGAATTTCAGTCGTTAGTGAAATTCGTTGCTCGCGAAACAGCTAAAATTCCAAGTAGTCCGTGGTCTGTTAGCAGCTTTGGCTAGGAACGAATGAAATTAATAGTTTTAACGAACCTATCGATTTTTACACTCTCACCTACTATTGTATGTATGATAGTTTCTCTCGTCAACGACGCATTATTATATATAACATTGTTTATACCATTGTTGCGTGTTACGTATTCTCCATAGAACCAGCACAGCAAACTCCTCTTTAAAAATCTGTACATAATTCTACACTTTCTAATTAACTCCAATTACTTTCTAATTATTCTAATTCTAATTAATACATTGTCGCAATACGAAAGGAAACCTTATTTGAAAATAATAATCGATGCTAGGAAAATACAAATTGAACAAATGCTTGATATTGTACAATAGTTCGTTCGTGTCATTTCTTTCGGAAATATTAAAATGACCGCCTGCTTAATTTTAGTTGGAAAGTGCGCGACAAGTTGAGATGAATCTCATCAAAAATCGCGGCAACGGGGGCCAGTTCAAATTTGAAAATGCTACTGAAACATAATTGACACGCCATATCGTCGGGTCTGTTAGAAATTTCAGTTTTATGGGCGTCGAATGAGTCGGATGTACAGAGATCCGTTTTCTATAACCGGATTTTTCAATTCGGAGATATTGCGCACCGTTTCGAATCAATCAGCTGTTATCGCGATAGGAATTCTGACGCGACGAGAGAATCTCTCGCAGACTCGCAATTGCGAAGGAAGAACGATATATCCGGCAGCGTGTATAAAGCCAAACTATATCAGGTACGGCCGTAGGATTTATGCGCGTATAGAATTGCAGTTGAGCATCTGGCAACGGTGATTTAGTTTGCATTGCAATGGGATTTACAGTGTGCTCGAGATACCTATTTTCCAAATTGACCTTCGGATTGAACTTCGACGCGTGTATGCTGATTGACATGCAACGATCTTGATGCAGGTATGTGCACGATCTCTAAATTGCAGACAAGATATTTACTTAAAATGTAAGATTTCTTTCGGTATACCCATACTTGAAAAACTTTATGATTATTATTCCCATCGGAACTACGTAGACTATTGGAAGAATCCATACATTCGATGTTGTACTAAAAATCTTATAAATAATAGAATTAAATTTTGTTTTCGTCTCTAAAGATTTTCCTGGGTCGTTTCGTATTATTAGATTTCCTATTCTGTCTCTTATTTGTTGGATTTATGTAAAATTTAATTACAGTCTCTAATTAATTCATCTAAAATTTTCTCTGCGGATCAAATCAAAGAATCGAAGATGCGTTGCACTCTTCGAAATTATACAATTATCTAAAAATCCTGCAATTATTTAAAATAAAAAATCTAGGATACTATAACAGCGTGAATAATAAAAATGGTGATTTATTAAGAAATACATTTTTGAATCACCTGCGATTAATTAAAATTAACTGGTATGTATTTCCCTCTATGAGGTAACTAACGAATCTACTTGAAAGCGATATATCCTGCAACAAAGGAGGTAATTAACTCTCGTTCGGACAATGTTTGACAACGGAATGAAAGTCCGACTCTCGACAGGAATTCCGGCAAAACGAGTGTTAAGTAGAAATTACTCAGCAGTTAATTATGCTAATGACGTGCCACCAAACTGGGCGTTCGTCGAGATTAGATCAAACATCGGAGAACAGAGAAAGCGAGGTCATCCTTTCACCGAAAAGAAATTACTGTCAATATTTTAATCGAATCTCAAGATAGCCACCAACTAAATTCACGAGTAGACTTAGATAGAGCCACAAAAAAGTTATCCACCTCCCACAGAGAAAACAAATTTTAAAAAGAAGGAAATATTGAACAAATAATAAAACAAATCACAAATTCGTTTTTAATAGCGAAAAAACAAAATTACTCGGCCGTGATTGCAGTTTACCTACGAATAAAAAAAAAAAAAAAA